>JAVYIG010000931.1:0-417486 GCA_035222895.1 Strongylocentrotus droebachiensis | reverse complement strand
TACTCACGTTTACAGGTAGGGACTCTGGGCATCACTGTTGGCCTTGACTCAGTACTTGATCGACTGATGCAAGCTAGGATATAAGGAATGGTAGGAAGACATTCTGTTATTAAAGTTATATCATGCAGGAGATTACAGCTACCAAATTGCACTTCTTGGCAGTATTAGGTCTGGAAATATCATTTATCTAAAGGAATCATGTATTTTTATAATTTTTTAAAAATTGCATCAGGTATTTACTTCTTTTAAGTTGTTGAGAAAAAAAAAGAATTGCATTAGAGATTAAAGAAGGAATAACAAATACAATGTTTCATTGTACGGTACCACAAACTTTTAAATATTTCTCTTTGTGCTGAGCATTACTCCTATTTTTTCAATCTTGATTTGTACATGTATTTAAATTTCTTACTATACTCACGTTTACAGGTAGGGACTCTGGGGCATCACTGTTGGCATTGACTCAGTACTTGATCGATTGATGCAAGCTAGGATATAAGGAATGGTAGGAAGACATTCTGTTATTAATGTTATATCATGCAGGAGATTACAGCTTACAAATTGCACTTCTTGTCAGTATTAGGTCTGGAAATATCTTTTATCCAAAGGAATCATGTTTGTTTTTTCCATTTTTTTAATTGCATCAGGTATTTACTTCTTTTAAGTTGTTGAGAATAAAAAATGAATTACATTAGAGATTAAAGAAGGAATAACTAACACCATATGTCATTGTACCGTACTGCAAACTTTTACTGTTTCTCTTTGTGCTGAGCGATATTCATATTTTTTCCAATTTTGGTTCGTACATGTATTTACATTTTTTTATTATACTCACGTTTACAGGTAGGGACTCTGGGGCATCACTGTTGGCCTTGACTCAGTACTCGATCGACTGATGCAAGCTAGGATATAAGGAATGGTAGGAAGACATTCTGTTATTAATTTTATATCATGCAGGAGATTACAGCTAACAAATTGCACTTCTTGTCAGTATTAGGTCTGGAAATATCTTTCTCCAAAGGAATTATTTTTGTTTTTTCCATTTTTTTTAATTGCATCAGGTATTTACTTCTTTTAAGTTGTTGAGAATAAAAATGAATTGCATTAGAGATTAAAGAAGGAATAACTAACACAATATGTCATTGTACCGTACCGCAAACTTTTACTGTTTCTCTTTGTGCTGAGCGATATTCATATTTTTTCCAATTTTGGTTTGTACATGTATTTAATTTCTTACTTTACTCACGTTTACAGGTAGGGACTCTGGGGCATCACTGTTGGCCTTGACTCAGTACTTGATCGATTGACGCATGCTAGGATATAAGGTATGGTAGGATGATATTCTGTTATTAATGTTGCAAAGATTTCAGCTAACAAATTGCATTTCTTGGCAGTTTTATTTCTGGAACTGTCATTTATCCAATTGAATCATGTTATTTTTAATTTTTTTTATTTAACATAACGCATCATGTGTAATAACATTTTTTTTTAAATTTTAAGAATGAATATGAATTGTATTAGACATTAAAGAAAGCATAAAATATACATTATTACTGACCCGTATCAGACATCTGAGCAGTGGTTTAACAAAATAATATTACACTTCTTGTAATCCTAAAAAAGGTAATCAGTAAATATGAGACCATATTATCCTCTCATGAAAAAGCCAATGGACTTTACGTGTATAAAAAACAGGAAATAAAGTCTCACATTCAACGCACCGTATTTTGTCATTTTCATCTATTATGCGTACGAGAACCTGCGCACTTTGCGCGCACTCAATTGTGACGTAATATCACACCAAAGGCACACTGTCTGCCGTGTATCGAAAATCTAGACAAGCATTGGATGCATGCAGTGCTGGTTTAATTGACAAAGCTTCTTCCGTTCTTTGAGATTATTATGGTTGATTTATGTATTTGCTCTAGATGCCTGATTTGGATAACATTAATATTAACAATATTGACTGGCGTAACTTTTGTGAGATACCACAAATATTGCTCTCACGAGACCCAAATTGCCCTCATCTGTGACTAGGGGCCATATGATTCTAGTTTGAGAAATATTATGGGGTATCTCCCTCAAGGCCAGTCCATATTATATAATGTTTCATTCTACGGAAGATCAAACTGTTTTAGTAGTCTCCATATAATTTGACCATGAGTTGCATAACCAAAAATAATATTAAAGATTAAAGTTGGATTTTGGGGGGGTTTACCCCATAATAATTTGTAGTGCTATATGTAGATTACAAAAGACAGGCTTCATTGTTAATTTATCTGCTGTTGATTCCTTACACTAAATGTCATTATCATTATTTTTTGTGTGTAACAATTTCAGGTGCAGCAAGTGGGTGTTTAGCGAGGCAACAGGGTTTCGTGTGTTCTCGGCCAATGAGCCCTTTTTTAAGAAGAAGTACATTCAGAATTTGCTCTTATCACATCTGGGCTTACACCATGGTCATATTCAACGAACTTGATGTTCACCACGTTCCACAGATAGGGGAATTTTGTATAGACTTTAATTTATGTTTTTATAAATATTTTCAGTGATTTTACTGTGCTGGATTTAATGGATTTATCATTGATTAATTATGCCTTTCTAGTACTGCTTTCTTCATTATTGTTAATGCAAAATTTCTGCCAAGTTTTACAATTTAATTTTTCAGCAACCATAGTCGTGCTTGAAGCAGCAATAAATCCTAATGACGGCGTCCTGTACAATAAGCTGTGTTTTCTAGGCATTAGTTCCTCGTAATCGTATGTCGTTGACATATTTGTAAAGCTTAGACCCTCCTCTTTCATTTGATGCAACTCATATGATACATATTTCACGCATGAATGATTAAAATGAATTTGAAGAGAGGAAACCAAAAAGTCATTTGGCGACGGTATCTGAATTTCAAGGAGAAAATCACATTTCTAGAAAGTTGAGTTCCTGCCCTTTCATATGACACCTCAATCATGAAAAATGAGCAAGGAATGACAAAGTTCTGTTTGTTTAAAGTAGTGCTTGCATTTCCATAATTTTATCAAACAAATTCATTTTCACTGGGTGCCTGCCGTAGCAAAAAACAGAGTTGACAAAGGACTTAACTCCATTTCGTTGACAATCAGCCGTAGACGAAAGACTTCGTGCATGGCTGATTGTCAACGAAACGGAGTTAAGTCTGTTGTCAATTCTGCATGTTGTTATGGCAGGCACCCAGTGAAAATGAATTCGTTTGATAAAATTATGGAAATGCAAGCACTACTTTAAACAAACAGAACTTTGTAATTCCTTGCTCATTTTACATGACATTTTCTTCAAGCAATACAAATACATATTGATATAGATTAACACAAACAAAAGTAACAAATAAATACATAAGTGATTAATAATATACACAGATGTTGACTTTGACATTAAAGTAAAATAACACACTGAAAGAGCACTATCAAATAATAAATGTAGAAAGCAGGATAGAATAAGTATCAGTAATTCCCTCCCTCTCCATCGATCCCCATTACTCTTTATGATCTGGTTGTTTTGTTCTTTATTTGATTGTAACTTATTTTGGGCATTTCATTTGGCCACTTGACCCCTTAGATACACCTGTTAAAAATTATTAATCTTCAATGTAAACTATTCACTTTATTTATTTTTTTAAACCAGGATCTCATTATTTGTTTAATTAATTCATATTTATTAGAAAATCATTGAACACTCCATTGAAAAACGAACATGAATAACTGAGGACCAAGGTTTACAATTGAAACCCCTTAGGCAGGGTAACATAGCTTGTACATAATGTGCAGAGAGAAAAAAATAAAGAACAATACATATAATTAAGATAGGCTTATATAAGTAGCAAATACCCGAACCGTGATTAAAAGTAAATAACTTTGGGAGATAAAGATATAATCATAGTTGTGATAATCATGAATTTATGGGTTAAGTTCTCATAAGTATATAACATTTGTAGATTACAATTTTTACTTGGTAATGCCTATCCCTTCTTGTCAAAACAATCAGGAAAAGGAAGAAAAAAAACAGATTGATGTTATGAGTTTCATTATTGCAATTTTACTGTTTCCACATGCATTTTGTATTGATCAAGCATTGATGTGTAATTATGCAGTGTAACGTTTTGCTAAAATATTGAAAGTTGTAGTTAAACTGACATGTTGGTGATGATAGGTAAGCTCCTCATCCATTTTACCTGTAATAAAACTGAATAAATATTTTTGTTTTCCCGCAATTAAATGTTCAGTTATACTTGCACCTACATTTTTGGAATTTAAATACCAGCCCTAGATGGGAAAGAACAATTACGCTATCAACAACAAAGGAATTGAATGTTTATGAAATTTGATCAAGCAAATGAGAGAGGAAATCTTAAGATACATTACTGAGTTGCCAATTTTCATTTGATTGATGGAAATTTCCAAAATAAGTAACTTTCTTATTTTAAATCGAACTTTTTCTAATTTTTATTGGAAGCAGACAATGGAGATGAACAGGTCAGTGAAAGTTTCAGCAAAATTAATACATAATACAATGAAAAATCATTTAAGTTACTAATATGTTATTTTTTATAAACAAAATTGGTAACACTGAACTATGTTGCATTATATTATATTTAGGGTGAATGTATAAGCTTGAATACTCAAAAAATATAAGCTTTTGACGGTTTTTAGTACTAGCCAAAATAGGAGGAGATCCCGCAAAATACGCACATGCAGCTATAGAGTTTCCAATGTTTGATTGATCGCACCTTCAAAATTTACTAACTTTTCCTTTTTTCTTTTCTTGAACTTTCACTGATGTGCTCATCTCATGTTTCTGCTTCTAATAATTACAACTAATTTGATGTCTTGGTGGACTCCCCCACCCCCTCCCCCTTAAGGTTAAATTAATAAGCTGATATTTATGATCACAATTAGATTTAAACGATACAGTGACATGAGAGATAATACTGATCAGACTGGAGTTTGCACATTGTTTAAACAATACTTTTTTTAAGGGTATATTCTAATGATTTACTTTTGTGAATGTTGACATTCAATGATTTCATCTAAATTCATTTAAATAATTTTTTGTTTGTAATATTAAACATATTTAGGTAGTAGTTGTATGTCCTAAACAATTTCTAGTATTGCTGAAAACATTTATAAATGCATAGTTGTAAATCATTAATGTACTGCCGTACCTTATAGTGACAGCTTTTCTTATGGAGAACATGAACCAATTCTTTTTCTAATTTTTATTTTTCATTGTTAAATCAATATTGAAAATGAGATTGACGTGATCGAACCACAATTAAGTTACACTAATAAACAATTGTGTGAAGACATTAAAAAAAACTTATTCCTACTATCAGTTCATATATTTATTATGAGCATACATTTAGCACAAGATGGTCGACTTAAGAAAGAAAATGATAAGTACGAAATGTGAGGATACAACACACGCAGAGCGAGAGAGAGAGAGACAGACAGAGGGTTTTTTGGAGGAGGGGGGGGGGGGGGGCAATAATATTTTTATATTTTGAAGTCGCAGAATGTAATTAATCATTCATAACCTGAACAACAAGAATGAAGGACGTGGTTTGAACAGTGCTGAAGGCAGTGAACCAAGAATAAAAATTATACTGTGTCGATCGATGGTATATATAGTTATTAAAACTTTCGTCTGGAAAATCTGTTTACTGTGTAGGCATTGACTTATTTTTCTTCTCTTTATTCGTCTACATATTTTATTCTCCTTCCTGTAGTTAACTCCCTTCGTCATTCTTTTTATTGTTAAAAGAAAATATTAATTATAATAATCATTATTAAATCCTGCATTAGAAATTTATTGGTTTTTGATTGGTTGTGAGCTCGATCGTCACGTGACCAGAAAAATTTCAACTATTTCAAGGTTGCTTTTAAAAAGTACTATTCGGGAGTAGAATTTTGTTTATGAATTTTTGATTATCTTTTAATTCTTTTTTAATAACAATTGTAATTTATTCATTTTGATATAAATTTTCTCAGAAATTGTATATTTATTGTTGTTTGTAAGCCGAATTTGTAATACAGTCAGGATATCAAAAAAATAAACCATGCCTTCTTTTCGAGGTACTGGTTAGAACTACGGGCCTCGGTGAGGACGGTGACTCCACCATCGGATGGAGTCACCTCTTGCGCATAGTTTTAACCAGAACCTCACAATTAAGACAGTGTATATATTGTTATTGTAATTTAATAAGCTAACTTTGATAAGGACCAGAACAATGATCGAAGCAACATATTATACATGTAATTTTGTCTAATTTCCAAAAGAATACATAGCTGCATGCACCATAAGGCGATCGTAAATGCAAAAATCATCCCGTTTTTTACACTACTTGACTAAAGGAGATCTTATTTAATGATGACGCATGCAATGTATGAAACACATATATGCATGTATGCCTGTAGTAATTATAAACTATTTAAAAATGAAATATTTTCTTCAACGGAAAAAAGAAAGGAAGATATTTTAAATACTTACATTAAATGTTGCCGCCTTTCACTTTCAGCGGATATATCCTCAGAACAAAAAAACTGTTACTCGTCCGTCCTAGCTGTGGTACTGATCGGCATATATAGTGCTCCTTTGACGAAATGAAGTTTTATAAAAAATTGTGGAAGTAGTAAAACACAATCTATATAAACCTGAGTATAGCTGACTCGAATATATGCGATATATTTAGGATGTAACTTCGAATACGGAAGATCGCCCCGATGCGATGGTCTTCATTAATTGTACGGAAGACATAATATATGCCTTTTATGCTGTATAACTGGTTGACTTTTATAACTGTACAACTCCTTGAAATCTTTCAACTACTTGCTATATCAGCCATTCCCCAACCTGGGGTACTCTAATTGGAGGGAAAAGTGACGATTGATATTTCGGGGTTTTGATTGGTCAAGAATCTTGAAAGGTCTATATGACAGGTAAAACGTACCCGCCCTTCCCCGCTCCATAGGGATGATTATGAAGGCGGTTATCATGTAAGAGTTTCTCGCATCCTTTCCTATTTTCCAACCATCCTTATCACCCCTAATCCACCCTTTCTCCAATCCCTCTCCAATCCCTCGGATTAATTGACCACCTCTCACATTCCATAGCCAGATGCAAGATTTATCCCATAAAGTGGCTAATTAAGTAGCTTATTTACGTCCCGCCTAGTGTATAGGCTATAGTGATGCAGAAAAAACAGCACTGACAGACCGGCTGATCTTGACTCACAACCGATGAGTAAATAATATCTTTCTTCTTGATAGTAATATTAATACACACAAAATATGTAGGTGTTGATGCATGATGATGATAATTAAGAGAAGAAGGATGGTAATGTAGGAGACGTTGATTATGATGACATTCTGAACTGAAACGTGAAACCCAAAAGATTATAGACCAGATACATTGAAGAGTTTTCATCTTCTAGTTTCAGAGATCGATACTCTCTCTCTCTCTCTCTCTCTCTCTCTCTCTCTCTCTCTCCCATTGAATTCAATGCAATCTTGCATTCTTTAAAAATGATTCCATAATGATTCCTTCCTCTCAAACAATTTCTTTTTGACAGGAGGAGGAAGGACGACGGGTCCCCCCCCCCCCCCCCCCACACGGCCCACATGGCACCGCCTCTTATAATTGACGTAAGATAAAAACACAATAGTATACCAAGGGGAAATTAATTAATGCAAGATGAGTTGATACAAATATTTTGAAGTAGCTATCCTCATTTAATTTGTAACGGAGATTGTTATTCCATTGTCTACTTAAAATCTGTTACAAATCTCAGAGAGATACATTTTTTTTTAATTTTTTTTTGGAGGTGGGAGGGGGGGGGGGTCGTTAAAAGGTAATTCATGTAGATATATTTCAATTAGAAAGGTACATTCGGGAGCCGCGTTCGGGTGATCGTTAGACTCCCCCAAATTAGAGGGTTTAAAGACAATATTGCATGATGATCATGAATGATTATGGTGAAGCTGTTGTACGTGATGCTTCTGTTGATGATGATGGTGGTGCAAAATGATGATGATGGGAAGTTGATGGTGTTGGTAATTTAATGATGAAATTGAGGATGGAGATTGTGATGATTCTGGTGATGATAATGGCACTGCAGCTGTTGGTGATGTTGATATTAATGGTGATGGTAATGCTGATGGAGATGAGTCGATGGTGGTATACGTGCTGATGATGATGATGATGATGATGATACATGTAGGATGAGGATGATGATGATAAATTTACACCGCCTGCAAAACTGTAGATTTTTCTCACGTGCATTTCAGTGTTTTGATCAGCAAAACACCTAACAATCTACGACGAAAAATTCGGCGAAAAAGAAAAAAAAAAACGATCAGCACTTCTGTCCTATCGCACAGAGAGTAAAGCGGCAAGTCGCGCATGCGCACTTATCACCCCAACATCGGTATGGGCAAACACCTCAAGGTTTTAAAGGTCTTTGCTTGGTTTTTCTTTAGAAGAAGTGGAAATGGTTACATTGGCAGTCCAAAATATCGAAGAACTCTTCCAAATTTGGTGTATGGTGATTACATTTTAATACATGAAACAATTTAATAATCCCAGATACATTTAGAAATTTCCATTATTCAGATCAGGGACCTATATCGATATTTGAACTGATAAACCCATACTCTCTCTCTCGCTCTCTCTTTCTCTCTTTCTCTCTCTCCCTCTTTCTCTATCTCTCTCGTTCTCTTTCTTTCTATTTTGTTCACACTCTCACACTTTTACCTTCTCTATCTTTGTGTGTGACCATAACAGATTTGCAACGTATTCGTAGGTTGACGAAGATAACAATTTTATCGGGGAACCCTTAAGATGTATTCCGCTTGCAAATCGGTTGATTTTGTCAACATTTTCTTTACCACACAACAAACAGTCTTGTTTGCCGATGATTTATCCAGATTTTGGCACCACGGCACCTAGTTAATGAAGTAAGGGGGAGAGGGTCGAAAACAAATCCAGACAACGCCTGTCATAATTAAAGTTATGATGATAACACACAACAGCATACCGAGGGTTAATTAATTAAAGATAAAGGTGATTTCTGGTAAAAAGAAGAAAATGAATTCTCACAAAATCAAATGAAACTTACACTGAGTGTTCAAGTTTAAAAATAAATTTAATTTGCCAATTTTGGTAGAAAATTTATACTGGCCGAGTAATGACCATAGAAAGATTAGGAATTCAAGTTAGTAGCCCCGACACCATTTGTGTAGTCCTATATACATCTTTCCGTGTACAGTGCTTGTTACTTTACCAAGACTGGGCAAAATTTATTATGATTTTGATGACTCCAGAACTTTGCATTACACACCAATACTTATATGCTACATGATCAACTTTTTCTGATCCATTCCACACCTTTTCTTTCACAATGCAATCGGATGACCAGAACTCATCTTGATCTTTAATGTATTCATATAAAAGAATATTAACCTAAAGAACATTATTTTGAACAAAACATTCATATTAATATGAAAAAAATATTAATACGGATAGAATCTTAAATAAATTCTTACAGACTGTATTCATTTCAGAAATAGGCCTTTAATTTCTTGTAATCTTTCGTTTGAAGGTAATATTTGGGTTATAAAGTTCAATTTTTGAGCCACGTTGTACATGATGAGATCCCGTAAACTTAAGTGTATAGGCCTACATATATTTCACGATGATGATGATGATGATGATTAGATGCCATTTAAGGTAATGCTGATGATGATAATGGCACGTACTGAAGCTGTTGGTGATGGATGATTGAGATGATTGATGTTGGCTGCTGTCTGGTGGTGTTAACGATGTTGTTGTTGATGATGATGATGATGCATAATGAGGATGATGATGATTAATTTACACTGCCTGCAAAAACTGTATATTTTTTTCACTTGCATTTCAGTGTTTTGATCAGCAAAACACCTAAAAATAAATAAAGAAGTGGCGCTCCAGGGGGGGGGGCAGGGGCACAGTCCCCCCCCCCCCATTTTTTCAATTACCCGAAAAGTGCCCCTTTTTACATACGGAAAGTGCCCCTTTGATTTTTACAATTGCCACCATTCATTTTTAAAAGTGCTCCTTCCCCTTTTCACCTCTGATAAGTGCCCCTTTTATTTTGACACGTATCCCTTTTCCTTTAACAAATTACCATTTTCCTTTGCAATAATTAAGTGTCCATTTTCCATTCTCATAAGTGCCTGTTTTAATCTCTAGTAAGTTCCCCTTTTCAGGTACGAGAAGCGCCCCTTTTCACTTTTGATAAGCGCCCCTTCACCTCTGATAATTGCACTATTCAAATCTGAGAGGTTCCCCTTTGGCCTTTTCCTTTGTAAAAAGTGCCCCTACCCCTTTTAATAACTACTCCTTTTTAACTCGGATAAGCGCACCATATATTTTAACATGTGCCCTCTTCCCTTTATCATAAGTGCCCCTTTTCCTTATGATAAGTACCTCAATTTAAAAAAGAGCCCCCTTCCCTTCTCATAAATGCCCCTTTTCATCTATAAAAATAGTTCAAAATATGATGGGTGCCTCTTTTCCGTCGACAAATTACCATTTCCCGTTCTATTAATAATCCCTTTTCATCCATGGTGCGTGCCTCTTTTTTTAGGTGTAAGAAGTGCCCCATTTTCACCTCTGGTAATTAGCCTTTGGACTATGACACATGTGCTCCTTTTCTTTTCTAATAAAGTGTCTTAACCCTTTCGATAAATGTCCTCTTTTCATCTCATCATTAAACGTGCCCCTAATTCGCGACTAAGAGCAATTTCATCCAGATCTCGCTTGCTACGCTCGCTCGTAGTTATAGATGTTATAATTATGTAACTTATCAAAGGTCTTTTCAGCCTTCCGTTATGAGAATGTGCTTATAACCCCATCAGGATTGGGTTTTTCCTCTTAATAAGATGTAATTTTTCGCACTGCGACCTCACAAATCTTTAACATTTTCCTCGCTCGCAAATGAAATTTGAGACCATCACACCTGCAACTGCAAAGTATGATGCCGAAGGAATATCTTATATGTGTATAAAGAGAGGAAAAAAATATTGAAAACATCCCTGATAATGTAATCACAATATAGGGGTATATACCGTTGGTCTAAAAAATTATATATTTCGCTTTGAGATTTTCCTTTGAAGGTGCACTTTTTTTCTCCAGAAAGTGCCCTTTTTTGTAGGTGTCCCCCCACTTTGGAAGTCGCTCCGCCGCCTCTGAATAAATACGACGATAAAAAAAGAAGGAAAAAAAAAATCGGCACTTCTGTCCTATCGCACGGAGAGTATTTAGCGGCAAGTCGCGCATGCGCACTTATCACCCCAAAATCGGTATGGGCGAACACCTAAAGTTTTTGAAGGCATGAAGGTCTTTGCTTGGTTTTGATTTTGAAGTAGTGGAAATGGTTAGAATGGCAATCCAAGATATCGGCAAACTTTTCCAAATTTGGTGCATGATGATTTTATTTTAAAACATAATACAATTTAATAATCCCAGATAATGAGCAATTTCTATCAACCTAATTCAGATCAGAGACTTATATCGATATTCAGTGAACTGGTAAACCCATACTCTCTCTCTCGCTCTCGCTTTCTCTCTCTCTCTCTCTCTCCCTCTCTCTCTCTCTCTCTCTCTATCTTTCTCTCTCTCTCTATCTCTCTCGTTCTCTTTCTTTCTATTTTGTTCACACTCTCACACTTTTACCTTCTCTATCTTTGTGTGTGACCATAACAGATTTGCAACGTAGTCGTAAGTTGACGAAGATAACAATTTTATCGGGGAACCCTTAAGATGTATTCCGCTTGCAAATCGGTTGATTTTGTCAACATTTTCTTTATCACACAACAAACAGTCTTGTTTGCCGATGATTTATCCAGATTTTGGCACCACAGCACCTAGTTAATGAAGTAAGGGGGAGAGGGTCAAAAAAATACAAACAACGCCTGTCGCAATTAAAGTTATGATGATAACACACAACAGCTTTACCGAGGGTTAATTAATTAAAGATAAAGGTGATTTCTGGTAAAAAGAAGAAAATGAATTCTCACAAAATCAAATGAAACTTACCCTGAATGTTAAAGATTACAAATAAATGTCATTTGCCAATTTTTGTAGAAAATTTATATTGGCTGAGTAATGAGCATAGAAAGATTTGGAAATCAAGTTAGTAGCCCCGACACCATTTTGTGTAGTCCTATATACATCTTTCTGTGTACAGTGCTTGTTACTTTACCAAGACTGGGCAAAATTTATTATGATTTTGATGACTCCAGAACTTTGCATTACACACCAATACTTATATGCTACATGATCAACTTTTTCTGATCCATTCCACACCTTTTCTTTCACAATGCAGTCGGATGAGCAGAACTCATCTTGATCTTTAATGTATTCATATAAAAGAATATAAGCCTAAAGAACATTATTTTGAAAAAACTTTTATAATATTAATACGGATAGAATCTTTTATCAATTCTTGCAGACTGTATCCATTTCAAGAAATAGGCATTTCATTTCTTGTAATCTTTCGTTTGAAGGTAATATTTCGGTTATAAAGTTCAATTTTTGAGCCACGTTGTACATGATAAGATCCCGTAAACTTAAAGTGTATAGGCCTACATATATTTCAGGATGATGATGATGATGATTAGATGCCATTTAAGGTAATGCTGATGATGATAATGGCACGTACTGAAGCTAGTTGGTGATGGACGATTGAGATGATTGATGATGGTGCTGATGGTGTTGATGATGATGATGATGATGATGATGCATAATGAGGATGATGATGATGATAAATTTACACTGCCTGCATAAACTGTATATTTTTCTCACTTGCATTTCAGTGTTTTGATCAGCAAAACACCTAACAATAAAGAAGTGGCGCTCCAGGGGGGGGGGCAGGGGGCACAGTCCCTCCGCCAAACTTTTTCAAGTACCCAAAAAGTGCCCCTTTTTACATAGGGAAAGTGCCCCTTTGATTGTTACAATTGCCCCTATTAATTTTTACAATTGCCACTATTAATCTTTAAAAGTGCCCCTTCCCCTTTCCACCTCCGATAAGTGCCCCTTTTATTTTGACACGTACCCCTTTCCTTTATTAAGTTACCATTTTCCTTTGCAATAATTAAGTGTCCATTTTCAATTCTCATAAGTGCCTGTTTTAATCTCTAGTAAGTTCCCCTTTTCAGGTACGAGCAGCGCCCCTTTTCACCTTTGATAAGCGCCTCTTCACCTCTGATAATTGCCCTATTCAAATCTGAGAGGTTCCCCTTTGGCCTTTTCCTTTGTAAAAATTCCCCCTTCCCCTTTTAATAACTACTCCTTTTTAACTCGGATAAGCGCACCATATATTTTCACATATGTGCCCTCTTCCCTTTTTAATAAGTGCCCCTTTTCATCTATACAAATAGTTCAAAATCTGATGGGTGCCTCTTTTCCGTCGACAAATGACCATTTCCCGTTCTATTAATAATCCCTTTTCATCCATGGTGCGTGCCTCTTTTGTTAGGTGTAAGAAGTGCCCCATTTTCACCTCTGGTAATTAGCCTTTGGACTTTGACAAATGTGCTCCTTTTCTTTTCTAATAAAGTGTCTTAACCCTTTCGATAAATGTCCTCTTTTCATATCATCATTAAACGTGCCCCTAATTCGCGACTAAGAGCAATTTCATCCAGATCTCGCTTGCTACGCTCGCTCGTAGTTATAGATGTTATAATTATGTAACTTATCAAAGGTCTTTTCAGCCTTCCGTTATGAGAATGTGCTTATAACCCCATCAGGATTGGGTTTTTCCTCTTAATAAGATGTAATTTTTCGCACTGCGACCTCACAAATCTTTAAAATTTTCCTCGCTCGCAAATGAAATTTGAGACCATCACATCTGCAACTGCAAAGTATGATGCCGAAGGAATATCTTATATGTGTATAAAGAGAGGAAAAAAATATTGAAAACATCCCTGATAATGTAATCACAATATAGGGGTATATACCGTTGGTCTAAAAAATTATATATTTCGCTTTGAGATTTTCCTTTGAAGGTGCACTTTTTTTCTCCAGAAAGTGCCCTTTTTTGTAGGTGTCCCCCCACTTTGGAAGTCGCTCCGCCGCCTCTGAATAAATACGACGATAAAAAAAAAAGAAAAAAAAAATCGGCACTTCTGTCCTATCGCACGGAGAGTATTTAGCGGCAAGTCGCGCATGCGCACTTATCACCCCAAAATCGGTATGGGCGAACACCTAAAGTTTTTGAAGGCATGAAGGTCTTTGCTTGGTTTTGATTTTGAAGTAGTGGAAATGGTTAGAATGGCAATCCAAGATATCGGCAAACTTTTCCAAATTTGGTGCATGATGATTTTATTTTAAAACATAATACAATTTAATAATCCCAGATAATGAGCAATTTCTATCACCCTAATTCAGATCAGAGACCTATATCGATATTCAGTGAACTGGTAAACCCATACTCTCTCTCTCGCTCTCGCTTTCTCTCTCTCTCTCTCTCTCTCTCTCTCTCTCTCTCTCTCTATCTCTCTCGTTCTCTTTCTTTCTATTTTGTTCACACTCTCACACTTTTACCTTCTCTATCTTTGTGTGTGACCATAACAGATTTGCAACGTAGTCGTAAGTTGACGAAGATAACAATTTTATCGGGGAACCCTTAAGATGTATTCCGCTTGCAAATCGGTTGATTTTGTCAACATTTTCTTTATCACACAACAAACAGTCTTGTTTGCCGATGATTTATCCCGATTTTGGCACCACGGCACCTAGTTAATGAAGTAAGGGGGAGAGGGTCGAAAACAAATCCAGACAACACCTGTCATAATTAAAGTTATGATGATAACACACAACAGCATTCAGAGGGTTAATTAAATGATGTATTCATATGAAAGAATATAGGCCTAAAGAACATTAATAAGAAAGAACATTCATAATATTAATATGGATACAATCTTATATCAATTCTGGACTGTATTCATTTAAAAAATAGGCGTTTAATTTCTTGTAATCTTTCGTTTGAAGGTAATATTTGGGTTATAAAATTTCATTTTTGAGCCATGATTTGCAACATGCTGAGATCCTGTAAACTTAAAGTGTATAGGCCTACATATATTTCATGATGATGATGTTGATGATGATGATGATGATAAGTTGCTATTTAATGTGATGGTGGTAATATGGCACGTACTGCAGCTCTTGGTGATGATGATGATGGTGATGGTGATGGTAATGATGACGGAGATGATCGATGATGGTATTGATGGTGTTGATGATGATGTTGATGGTGTTGATGATGATGATGATGATGGTGATGGTGATGATGATGATGATGATGGTGATGGTAATGATGACGGAGATGATCGATGATGATGATGATGGTGTTGATGATGATGATGATGATGATGGTGTTGATGATGATGATGATGAGGATGATGAGGATGATGATGATGAGGATGATGATGATGGTGATGGTGATGATGGTGATGGTAATGATGACGGAGATGATCGATGATGATGATGATGGTGTTGATGATGATGATGATGATGGTGTTGATGATGATGATGATGAGGATGATGAGGATGATGATGATGAGGATGATGATGATGGTGATGGTGATGATGATGATGATGATGGTGATGGTAATGATGATGGAGATGATCGATGATGGTGCTGATGGTGTTGATGATGGTTAATATGATGATGAGGATGATGAGGATGATGATGATGGTGATGGTGATGATGATGAATATGATGATGAGGATGATGAGGATGATGATGATGGTGATGATGATGAATATGATGATGAGGATGATGATGATGATGATGATGGTGATGGTGATGATGATGATGATGATGGTGATGGTAATGATGATGGAGATGATCGATGATGGTGCTGATGGTGTTGATGATGATGATGATGATGATGAGGAGGAGGATGATGATGATGATGATGATGATGATGAGGATGATGGTGATTAATTTAAACTGCCTGCAAAAACTGTAGATTTTTTCTCACTTGCATTTCAGTGTTTCGATCAGCAAAACACCTAACAATAACTACGACGAAAAAACAAAAATATAGCGGCAAGTCGCGCATGCGCACTTATCACCCCAAAATCGGTATGGGCGAACACCTAAAGTTTTTGAAGGTCTTTGCTTGGTTTTGATTTAAAAGTAGTGGAAATGGTAAGAATGGCAATCCAAAATATCGGCAAACTTTTCTAAATTTGGTGCATGATGATTTTATTTTAAAACATAATACAATTTAATAATCCCAGATAATGAGCAATTTCTATCACCCTAATTCAGATCAGAGACTTATATCGATATTCAGTGAACTGGTAAACCCATACTCTCTCTCTCTCTCGCTCTCGCTTTCTCATTCTCTCTCTCTCTCTCTCTCTCCCTCTCTCTCTCTCTATCTCTCTCTCTCTCTTTCTCTCTCTCTCTCTATCTCTCTCGTTCTCTCTCTTTCTATTTTGTTCACACTCTCACACTTTTACCTTCTCTATCTTTGTGTGTGACCATAACAGATTTGCAACGTAGTCGTAAGTTGACGAAGATAACAATTTTATCGGGGAACCCTTAAGATGTATTCCGCTTGCAAATCGGTTGATTTTGTCAACATTTTCTTTATCACACAACAAACAGTCTTGTTTGCCGATGATTTATCCCGATTTTGGCACCACGGCACCTAGTTAATGAAGTAAGGGGGAGAGGGTCGAAAACAAATCCAGACAACACCTGTCATAATTAAAGTTATGATGATAACACACAACAGCATACAGAGGGTTAATTAAATGATGTATTCATATGAAAGAATATAGGCCTAAAGAACATTAATAAGAAAGAACATTCATAATATTAATATGGATACAATCTTATATCAATTCTGGACTGTATTCATTTAAAAAATAGGCGTTTAATTTCTTGTAATCTTTCGTTTGAAGGTAATATTTGGGTTATAAAATTTCATTTTTGAGCCATGATTTGCAACATGCTGAGATCCTGTAAACTTAAAGTGTATAGGCCTACATATATTTCATGATGATGATGTTGATGATGATGATGATGATAAGTTGCTATTTAATGTGATGGTGGTAATATGGCACGTACTGCAGCTCTTGGTGATGATGATGATGGTGATGGTGATGGTAATGATGACGGAGATGATCGATGATGGTATTGATGGTGTTGATGATGATGTTGATGGTGTTGATGATGATGATGATGATGGTGATGGTGATGATGATGATGATGATGGTGATGGTAATGATGACGGAGATGATCGATGATGATGATGGTGTTGATGATGATGATGATGATGATGATGGTGTTGATGATGATGATGATGAGGATGATGAGGATGATGATGATGAGGATGATGATGATGGTGATGGTGATGATGATGAATATGATGATGAGGATGATGAGGATGATGATGATGGTGATGGTGATGATGATGAATATGATGATGAGGATGATGAGGATGATGATGATGGTGATGATGATGAATATGATGATGAGGATGATGATGATGATGATGATGGTGATGGTGATGATGATGATGATGATGGTGATGGTAATGATGATGGAGATGATCGATGATGGTGCTGATGGTGTTGATGATGATGATGATGATGATGAGGAGGATGATGATGATGATGATGATGATGATGATGAGGATGATGGTGATTAATTTAAACTGCCTGCAAAAACTGTAGATTTTTTCTCACTTGCATTTCAGTGTTTCGATCAGCAAAACACCTATCAATAACTACGACGAAAAAACAAAAATATAGCGGCAAGTCGCGCATGCGCACTTATCACCCCAAAATCGGTATGGGCGAACACCTAAAGTTTTTGAAGGTCTTTGCTTGGTTTTGATTTAAAAGTAGTGGAAATGGTTAGAATGGCAATCCAAAATATCGGCAAACTTTTCTAAATTTGGTGCATGATGATTTTATTTTAAAACATAATACAATTTAATAATCCCAGATAATGAGCAATTTCTATCACCCTAATTCAGATCAGAGACTTATATCGATATTCAGTGAACTAGTAAACCCATACTCTCTCTCTCTCGCTCTCGCTTTCTCATTCTCTCTCTCTCTCTCTCTCCCTCTCTCTCTCTATCTCTCTCTCTCTCTTTCTCTCTCTCTCTATCTCTCTCGTTCTCTCTCTTTCTATTTTGTTCACACTCTCACACTTTTACCTTCTCTATCTTTGTGTGTGACCATAACAGATTTGCAACGTAGTCGTAAGTTGACGGAGATAACAATTTTATCGGGGAACCCTTAAGATGTATTCCGCTTGCAAATCGGTTGATTTTGTCAACATTTTCTTTATCACACAACAAACAGTCTTGTTTGCCGATGATTTATCCAGATTTTGGCACCACGGCACCTAGTTAATGAAGTAAGGGGGAGAGGGTCAAAAAAATACAAACAACGCCTGTGATAATTAAAGTTATGATGATAACAAACAACAGCATACAGAGGGTTAATTAAATGATGTATTCATATAAAAGAATATAGGCCTAAAGAACATTAATAAGAAAGAACATTCATAATATTAATATGGATACAATCTTATATCAATTCTGGACTGTATTCATTTCAGAAATAGGCGTTTAATTTCTTGTAATCTTTCGTTTGAAGGTAATATTTGGGTTATAAAATTTCATTTTTGAGCCATGATTTGCAACATGCTGAGATCCTGTAAACTTAAAGTGTATAGGCCTACATATATGTCATGATGATGATGATGATGATGATGATAAGTTGCTATTTAATGTGATGGTGGTAATATGGCACGTACTCCCGGCCCCCCCCCCCACACTCAGTGTTATTTAGGGTACGCATATGCTTGTTCCCTCTTTTTGAAAGCACCCCCTATCTGAGGACTGCCAACATTTCCGAACCCCCCTTTCGCGGGCTTTTCGCGGTCTTTTCCTCCCTTGGAGACCCCCCTAAATCCGGAAAAATGCTCAATGTACCCCCCTTAATTCGGAATAATTTCTCAGGAGTCCAAAGAGATGAGAGAAAGAAAAAAAATTACCCCCTTTTTAAAGAAATCTCCGGGTGAAAAGTCAAATACACCCCTTTTTTTACAATTCTCGGGCCGGACTTTGTCGCACGAAAAGTACCCCTTTACCGGACATTTTGGTAACACGCGTGCGGTCATTCCGACCCCGGAGTAGGAGGGGGGGGGGGGGGGGGGGGGGGGGCCTGCAGCTGTTGGTGATGATAATGATGGTGATGGTAATGATGATGGAGATGATCGATGATGGTATTGATGGTGTTGATGATGATGTTGATGATGGTGAATATGATGATGAGGATGATGAGGATGATGATGATGGTGATGGTGATGAGGATGATGAGGATGATGATGATGAGGATGATGATGATGGTGATGGTGTTGGTGATGATAATGATGGTGATGGTAATGATGATGGAGATGATCGATGATGGTATTGATGGTGTTGATGATGATGTTGATGATGGTGAATATGATGATGAGGATGATGAGGATGATGATGATGGTGATGGTGATGATGATGATGTTGATGATGGTGAATATGAGGATGATGATGATGAGGATGATGATGATGGTAATGGTGATGATGATGATGATGATGGTGATGGTAATGATGATGGAGATGATCGATGATGGTGCTGATGGTGTTGATGATGATGATGATGATGATGAGGAGGATGATGATGATGATGATGAGGATGATGATGAGGATGATGATGATTAATTTACACTGCCTGCAAAAACTGTAGATTTTTTCTCACTTGCATTTCAGTGTTTCGATCAGCAAAACACCTAACAATAACTACGACGAAAAAACAAAAATATAGCGGCAAGTCGCGCATGCGCACTTATCACCCCAAAATCGGTATGGGCAAACACCTCAAGGTTTTAAAGGTCTTTGCTTGGTTTTTCTTTAGAAGAAGTGGAAATGGTTTCATTGGCAGTCCAAAATATCGAAGAACTCTTCCGAATTTGGTGCATGGTGATAACATTTTAAAACATGATACAATTTAATAATCACAGATAATGAGCAATTTCTATCACCCTAATACAGATCAGAGACATATCGATATTTGAACTGGTAAACCCATTCTCTCTCTCTCTCTCTCTCTTTCTCTTTCTTTCTCTCTCTCTCTCTATCTCTATCTCACTCGCACAGTGCCCCCCCCCCATTTTTTCAGATACCCCAAAAAGTGCCCCTTTTTACATAGGAAAAGTGCCCCTTTTATTTTGTAAGAAGTGCCCCTTTTACATAGGAAAAGTGCCCCCCTTTTACTTTGACAAGTGCCCCTATTACTTAGTAAAAGTGCCCCTTCCCCCTTTTGACCTCTAACGAGTGCCCTTTTTATTTTTGAAACGTGCCCCTTTTTCTTCGACATGTTCCCATTTTTCCTTTGCAATAAGTGTACATTTTCCATTCTCATAAATCTTGAAATTATCTTGAATAAGTGCCCTTTTTAATCTCTAGTAAGTGCCTCTTTTCAGGTACGAGAAGTGCCCCTTTTCACTTTTGATAAGTGCCCCCTTCACCTCTGATTATTGCCCTATTCAAAACTGAGAGGTGCTCCTTTTACTTTGACAACTGCCCCTTTTTCCTTTGTGAGAAGTGCCCCTTCTCCTTTTAATAACTTCCCCTCTTTTAAACTCAGATGAGCACACCTTTCATTTTAACATGTGCCCCTTTTATTTTCTAATAAGTGCCCCTTTTCCTTATGATAAGTGCCCCCATTAAAAAGAGAGAGCTCCTTCCCCTTTTCATAACTACCCCTTGCCCTTTCTAATAAGTGCCCCTTTTCCTTATGATAAGTGCCCCCATTAAAAAGAAAGAGCTCCTTCCCCTTCTCATAACTGCCCCTTTTTAAAATCTGAACGGTGCCCCCTTTTTATTCAACCATTGCACATTTTCCTTTATTATAAGTGCCCCTTTTACATTTTCATAAGTGCCCCTTTTCATATGTGGTCAGTGCCCTTTTTCACCTCTGATAATTCCCCTTTTAATAATGATACGTGCCCCTTTTCCTTTCTAATAAGGGACCTATCCCCTTTTCACCTCTTATAAATGCCCCTATCAAAATCTGATGGGTGCCCCTTTTCCGTCGACAAATGTCTATTTCCCATTTTTTGTAAACGCCTCTTTTTCATCACTGGTGAGTGCCTCTTTTTAGGTGAAAAAATGCCTCATTTTCACCTCTTATAATTATCCTTTGTACTTTGACACGTGCTCCTTTTCTTTTCTAATAAGTGTCTTATCCCTTTCGATAATTGTTCCTTTTCATGTAATCATTAAACGTGCCCCTTATTTAAAGCGAATAAGAGCAATTTCCCCCAAAGTTAGCTCGCTGCGCTCGCTCGCATTTAAAGATGATATAATTATGTTACTTATCAAAGATCTTTTCAGTCTTCCGTTATGACAATGTGCTTATAACCCCATCACGATTGACCTTTTTCTTCTTTATAAGATGTAATTTTTCGCACTGCGACCTCACAGATCTTTATTGTTTTTCTCGCTCGCTTCGCTCGCTCGTTAATACATATTCAGACATCACACCCAACTGTAAAGTATGATGCTTAAGCGATATCTTGTATGATGTATGAAGAGAAACAAATATTGAAATCATCCCTTGTAATGTAATCACAATGTAGGGGTATATACCAATGTCTAAAAATGGTATATTTTCGCTTTGAGATTTCCCATTGTAGGTGCCCTTTTTTTCTCCAGAAAGTGCCCTTTTTTGTTGGTGCCCCCCCCCCCCCACTTTGGAAGTCGCTCGGCCGCCCCTGCTTCTCTATCTTTGTTTGTGACCATAACAGATATTGCAACGTAGTCGTAGGTTGACGAAGACTAAACTTTATCGGGGAACCCTTAATATGTATTCCGCTTGCAAATCGGTTGATTTTGTCAACATTTTCTTTATCACACAACAAACAGTCTTGTTTGCCGATGATTAATCCAGATTTTGGCACCACGGCACCTAGTTAATGAAGTAAGGGGGAGAGGGTCGAAAACAAATCCAGACAACACCTGTCATAATTAAAGTTATGATGAATCAATAAACAGCATACCGAGGGTTGATTAATTAATGTATTTATATAAAAGAATATAGGCTTAAAGAACATTTTTTTGAAAGAACATTCATAATATTAATATGGATATAATCTTATATCAATTCTAGACTGTATTCATTTCAGAAATAGGCGTTTAATTTCTGGTAATCTTTCGTTTGAAGGTAATATTTCGCTTATAAAATTTCATTTTTGAGCCATGATTTGCAACATGATGAGATCCTGTAAACTTAAAGTGTATAGGCCTACATATATTTCATGATGATGATGATGATGATGATGATGAGGAGGAGGAGGAGGAGGAGGAGGAGGAGGAGGATGAGGATGGTGATGATGAGGAGGAGGAGGAGGATGAGGATGATGATGATTAATTTAGACTGCCTGCAAAAAAATGTAGATTTTTCTTTCATGCATTTCAGTGTTTTGATCAGCAAAGCACCTAACAATTTACGATGAAAAACAAAAACAAAACGATCAGCACTTCTGTCCTATCGCACAGAGAGTATAGCGGCAAGTCGCGCATGCGCACTTATCACCCAAAAATCGGTATGGGCAAACACCTAAAGTTGTTAAAGGTCTTTGCTTGGTTTTGATTTTGAAGTTGTGGAAATGGTTACATTGGCAGTCCAAAATATCGAAGAATACATGAAACAATTTAATAATCCCAGATACATTTAGAAATTTCCATCAGCCAGAGGCGGCCATTGGGGGAGGGATAGGGGTGTTTGGGGACAAGGGGGCACAGTGCCCCCACCTTTTTCAAGCACCCGAAAAGTGCACCGCCCCCTTTTACATAGGAAAAATGCCCCTTTAACTTTGACAAGTGCCCCTATTAATAATTAAAAGTGCCCCTTCATATTTTCAAGAAGTGCCCTTTTTCCTTCGACAAGTTCCCATTTTAATTTGCAATAAGTGTCCATTTTCCATTCTCATAAGTGCCCTTTTTAATCTCTAGTAAGTGCCCCCCCCGTTAGGTACGAGAGGTGCATAAGTGTCCCCTTCAAATCTAATAATTTTCATATTTAATTCTGAGAGGTGCTTCTTTAAGTTTGACAAGTGACCCTTTTCATTTGTAAGAAGTGCCCCCTTCACCTCCGATGAATGCGCTTTTAAAATCTGATCGGTGCCCATTTTCTTTCAACTAATGCCCTTGTTTCATTCACATAGGTGCCCCTTTTCATATCTGGTCATTGCCCTTTATCAGGTGCGATAAGTGTCTCTTTTCACCTCTGTTAATTTCAATTTTAACAATAATACGTGCACCTTTTCCTTTCTAATAAGGGACCTATCCCCTTTTTTTTTATAAATGCCCCTCTTCACCTCTTATAAATACCTTTAACAAAATCTGATGGGGGCCCCTTTTCCGTCGACAAATGCCCGTTTCCTATTCTCATGACTGATCTTTTTCATTTTTGGTGAGTGCCAAGAAAAATGTAATCATGTTCTCATGTTATTTTTAAATTATAATGTTAAAAACAAATAAAGGCTATATAACCTGGGTTTATACACTATAACAAGCCAAAAACTAAGCTTTCATTATTACGTTTACCATTTTCCAATTATCCACTTATGTTATTTATGTAGTCTGTGAATAATAAGTTATGATTTTTCACTTTATTCCCCTTTGTTTCTCATTAATTGCTATAATTTGTTTTTTTCATCTTAATCGTTTATAGAAGGGAAAGGGGTCTTTTTTAAATGGGGGCACTTATCTCAAGGAAAAAGGGAAATTATGAAAGAAGGAAAGGGGGAACATGTGAAAATATAAGGTGCGCTTCTCAAAGTTAAAGGGGGTAGTTATTAAACGGGGGAGGGGCACTTTTAACAAAGGAAGAGGGGAACCTCTTAGATTTAAGTAGGGTAATTAAAAGAGGTGCCTGCCCCGCTAAAGCCGTGAGGCATTTTCTATAGCCCTCTATACTCATGGAGTATATTTCAAAAATATTTGAATTGTTTGCCCGTGAATAGCCTTAATTTAGACATCCTTAATCTTAATGGGCCAGGGCAAACGAAGTATTTCTGGGTTGCCCGAATATAACTTGACCCTTTGGGATACCTGCCTGCCCCGCTTAAGCCGTGAGGCATTTTTTATAGCCCTATATACTCATGGAGTATAATTTTAAAAAAATGGAATTGCTTGCCCGTTTATAATATTGATTTTGGCATCCTTAAACCCCATGGGCCAGGCCAAGCGAAGTTTTTCTGGGTTGCCCGGATACTACTTGACCCTTTAGGCTAGGTGCCTGCCTCGCTAAAGCCGTGAGGCATTCTCTATAGCGCCCTCTATACCCATGGAGTACATTTCATAAATTCTTGAAATGCTTGCCCGTGGATAGTCTTGAATTGCACACCCTTAACCTTCATGGGCCAGGGCAAGCGAAGTATTTCTGGGTTGCCCGGATACTACTTTACCCTTTGGGCTAGTTGCCTGCCCAGCTAAAGCCGTGAGGCATTCTCTATAGCGCCCTCTATACCCATGGAGCACATTTCATAAATTCTTGAAAAGCTTGCCCGTGGATAGTCTTGAATTGCACACCCATAACCTTCATGGGCCAGGGCAAGCGAAGTATTTCTGGGTTGCCCGGATACTACTTGACCCTTTGGGCTAGTTGCCTGCCCCGCTAAAGCCGTGAGGCATTCTCTATAGCGCCCTCTATACCCATGGAGTACATTTCATAAATTGTTGAAATGCTTGCCCGTGGATAGTCTTGAATTGCACACCCTTAACCTTCATGGGCCAGGGCAAGCAAAGTATTTCTGGGTTGCCCGGATACTACTTGACCTTTTGGGCTAGTTGCCTGCCCCGCTAAAGCCAGATGTGGCATTCTCTATAGCGCCCTCTATACCCATTGGGTATATTTCAAAATTCTTGAAATGCTTGCCCGTGGATAGTCTTGAATTGCACACCCTTAACCTTCATGGGCCAGGGCAAGCGAAGTATTTCTGGGTTGCCCGGATTCTACTTGACCTTTTGGGCCAGATGCCTACCCCACTAAAGCCGTGAGGCATTCTCTATAGCGCCCTCTATACCCATGGAGTACATTTCATAAATTCTTGAAATGCTTGCCCGTGAATAGTCTTGATTGCACACCCTTAACCTTCTTGGGCCAGGGCAAGCGAAGTATTTCTGGGTTGCCCGGATACTACTTGACCCTTTGGGCTAGTTGCCTGCCCCGCTAAGGCCGTGAGGCATTGTCTATAGCGCCCTCTATACCCATGCAGCACATTTCATAAATTCCTGAAATGCTTGCCCGTGGATAGTCTTGAATTGCACACCCTTAACCTTCATGGGCCAGGGCAAGCGAAGTATTTCTGGGTTGCCCGGATACTACTTGACCCTTTGTGCTATTTGCCTGCCCCGCTAAAGCCGTGAGGCATTCTCTATAGCGCCCTCTATACCCATGGAGTATATTTCAAAATTCTTGAAATGCTTGTCCGTGGATAGTCTTGAATTGCACACCCTTAACCTTCATGGGCCAGGGCAAGCGAAGTATTTCTGGGTTGCCCGGATACTACTTGACCCTTTAGGCTAGTTGCCTGCCCCGCTAAAGCCGTGAGGCATTCTCTATAGCGCCCTCTATACCCATGGAGCACATTTCATAAATTCTTGAAAAGCTTGCCCGTGGATAGTCTTGAATTGCACACCCTTAACCTTCATGGGCCAGGGCAAGCGAAGTATTTCTGGGTTGCCCGGATACTACTTGACCCTTTAGGCTAGTTGCCTGCCCCGCTAAAGCCGTGAGGCATTCTCTATAGCGCCCTCTATACCCATGGAGCACATATCATAAATTCTTGAAATGCTTGCCAGTGGATAGTCTTGAATTGCACACCCTTAACCTTCATGGGCCAGGGCAAGCGAAGTATTTCTGGGTTGCCCGGATACTACTTGACCTTTTGGGCTAGTTGCCTGCCCCGCTTAAGCCGTGAGGCATTTTCTATAGCCCTCTATACCCATTAAGTACATTTCAAAATTCTTGAAATGCTTGCCCGTGGATAGTCTTGAATTGCACACCCTTAACCTTCATGGGCCAGGGCAAGCGAAGTATTTCTGGGTTGCCCGGATACTACTTGACCTTTTAGGCTAGTTGCCTGCCTCGCTAAAGCCGTGAGGCATTCTCTATAGCGCCCTCTATACCCATGGAGTACATTTCATAAATTCTTGAAATGCTTGCCCGTGGATAGTCTTGAATTGCACACCCTTAACCTTCATGGGCCAGGGCAAGCGAAGTATTTCTGGGTTGCCCGGATACTACTTGACCCTTTAGGTTAGTTACCTGCCCCGCTAAAGCCGTGAGGCATTCTCTATAGCGCCCTCTATACCCATGCAGCACATTTCATAAATTCCTGATATGCTTGCCCGTGAATAGTCTTGAATTGCACACCCTTAACCTTCATGGGCCAGGGCAAGCGAAGTATTTCTGGGTTGCCCGGATACTACTTGACCCTTTAGGCTAGTTGCCTGCCCCGCTAAAGCCGTGAGGCATTCTCTATAGCGCCCTCTATACCCATGGAGTACATTTCATAAATTCTTGAAATGCTTGCCCGTGGATAGTCTTGAATTGCACACCCTTAACCTTCATGGGCCAGGGCAAGCGAAGTATTTCTGGGTTGCCCGGATACTACTTGACCCTTTAAGCTAGTTGCCTGCCCCGCTAAAGCCGTGAGGCATTCTCTATAGCGCCCTCTATACCCATGGAGCACATTTCATAAATTCTTGAAATGCTTGCCCGTGGATAGTCTTGAATTGCACACCCTTAACCTTCATGGGCCAGGGCAAGCGAAGTATTTCTGGGTTGCCCGGATACTACTTGACCTTTTGGGTTAGTTGCCTGCCCCGATTAAGCCGTGAGGCATTTTCTATAGCCCTCTATACCCATTAAGTATATTTCAAAATTCTTGAAATGCTTGCCCGTGGATAGTCTTGAATTGCACACCCTTAACCTTCATGGGCCAGGGCAAGCGAAGTATTTCTGGGTTGCCCGGATACTACTTGACCCTTTGGGCTAGTTGCCTACCCCGCTAAGGCCGTGAGGCATTCTCTATAGCGCCCTCTATACCCATGCAGCACATTTCATAAATTCCTGAAATGCTTGCCCGTGAATAGTCTTGAATTGCACACCCTTAACCTTCATGGGCCAGGGCAAGCGAAGTATTTCTGGGTTGCCCGGATACTACTTGAACCTTTAGGCTAGTTGCCTGCCTCGCTAAAGCCGTGAGGCATTCTCTATAGCGCCCTCTATACCCATGGAGTACATTTCATAAATTCTTGAAATGCTTGCCCGTTGATAGTCTTGAATTGCACACCCTTAACCTTCATGGGCCAGGGCAAGCGAAGTATTTCTGAGTTGCCCGGATACTACTTGACCCTTTAGGCTAGTTGCCTGCCCCGCTAAAGCCGTGAGGCATTATCTATCGCGCCCTCTATACCCATGGAGTACATTTCATAAATTCTTGAAATGCTTGCCCGTGAATAGTCTTGAATTGCACACCCTTAACCTTCATGGGCCAGGGCAAGCGAAGTATTTCTGGGTTGCCCGGATACTACTTGACCCTTTGGGCTAGTTGCCTGCCCCGCTAAGGCCGTGAGGCATTCTCTATAGCGCCCTCTATACCCATGCAGCACATTTCATAAATTCCTGAAATGCTTGCCCGTGAATAGTCTTGAATTGCACACCCTTAACCTTCATGGGCCAGGGCAAGCGAAGTATTTCTGGGTTGCCCGGATACTACTTGACCCTTTGGGCTAGTTGCCTGCCCCGCTAAGGCCGTGAGGCATTCTCTATAGCGCCCTCTATACACATGCAGCACATTTCATAAATTCCTGAAATGCTTGCCCGTGAATAGTCTTGAATTGCACACCCTTAACCTTTATGGGCCAGGGCAAGCGAAGTATTTCTGGGTTGCCCGGATACTACTTGACCCTTTGGGCTAGTTGCCTGCCCCGCTAAGGCCGTGAGGCATTCTCTATAGCGCCCTCTATACCCATGCAGCACATTTCATAAATTCTTGAAATGCTTGCCCGTGGATAGTCTTGAATTGCACACCCTTAACCTTCATGGGCCAGGGCAAGCGAAGTATTTCTGGGTTGCCCGGATACTATTTGACCTTTTGGGTTAGTTGCCTGCCCCGCTTAAGCCGTGAGGCATTTTCTATAGCCCTCTATACCCATTAAGTATATTTCAAAATTCTTGAAATGCTTGCCCGTGGATAGTCTTGAATTGCACACCCTTAATCTTCATGGGCCAGGGCAAGCGAAGTATTTCTGGGTTGCCCGGATACTACTTGACCCTTTAGGCTAGTTGCCTGCCTCGCTAAAGCCGTGAGGCATTCTCTATAGCGCCCTCTATACCCATGGAGTACATTTCATAAATTCTTGAAATGCTTGCCCGTGGATAGTCTTGAATTGCACACCCTTAACCTTCATGGGCCAGGGCAAGCGAAGTATTTCTGGGTTGCCCGGATACTACTTGACCCTTTGGGCTAGTTGCCTGCCCCGGTAAAGCCGTGAGGCATTCTCTATAGCGCCCTCTATACCCATGGAGCACATTTCATAAATTCTTGAAAAGCTTGCCCGTGGATAGTCTTGAATTGCACACCCTTAACCTTCATGGGCCAGGGCAAGCGAAGTATTTCTGGGTTGCCCGGATACTACTTGACCTTTTAGGCTAGTTGCCTGCCTCGCTAAAGCCGTGAGGCATTCTCTATAGCGCCCTCTATACCCATGGAGTACATTTCATAAATTCTTGAAATGCTTGCCCGTGGATAGTCTTGAATTGCACACCCTTAACCTTCATGGGCCAGGGCAAGCGAAGTATTTCTGGGTTGCCCGGATTCTACTTGACCTTTTGGGCCAGATGCCTACCCCACTAAAGCCGTGAGGCATTCTCTATAGCGCCCTCTATACCCATGGAGTACATTTCATAAATTCTTGAAATGCTTGCCCGTGAATAGTCTTGATTGCACACCCTTAACCTTCTTGGGCCAGGGCAAGCGAAGTATTTCTGGGTTGCCCGGATACTACTTGACCCTTTGGGCTAGTTGCCTGCCCCGCTAAGGCCGTGAGGCATTGTCTATAGCGCCCTCTATACCCATGCAGCACATTTCATAAATTCCTGAAATGCTTGCCCGTGGATAGTCTTGAATTGCACACCCTTAACCTTCATGGGCCAGGGCAAGCGAAGTATTTCTGGGTTGCCCGGATACTACTTGACCCTTTGTGCTATTTGCCTGCCCCGCTAAAGCCGTGAGGCATTCTCTATAGCGCCCTCTATACCCATGGAGTATATTTCAAAATTCTTGAAATGCTTGTCCGTGGATAGTCTTGAATTGCACACCCTTAACCTTCATGGGCCAGGGCAAGCGAAGTATTTCTGGGTTGCCCGGATACTACTTGACCCTTTGGGCTAGTTGCCTGCCCCGCTAAAGCCGTGAGGCATTCTCTATAGCGCCCTCTATACCCATGGAGTACATTTCATAAATTCTTGAAATGCTTGCCCGTGGATAGTCTTGAATTGCACACCCTTAACCTTCATGGGCCAGGGCAAGCGAAGTATTTCTGGGTTGCCCGGATACTACTTGACCCTTTAGGCTAGTTGCCTGCCCCGCTAAAGCCGTGAGGCATTCTCTATAGCGCCCTCTATACCCATGGAGCACATTTCATAAATTCTTGAAAAGCTTGCCCGTGGATAGTCTTGAATTGCACACCCTTAACCTTCATGGGCCAGGGCAAGCGAAGTATTTCTGGGTTGCCCGGATACTACTTGACCCTTTAGGCTAGTTGCCTGCCCCGCTAAAGCCGTGAGGCATTCTCTATAGCGCCCTCTATACCCATGGAGCACATATCATAAATTCTTGAAATGCTTGCCAGTGGATAGTCTTGAATTGCACACCCTTAACCTTCATGGGCCAGGGCAAGCGAAGTATTTCTGGGTTGCCCGGATACTACTTGACCTTTTGGGCTAGTTGCCTGCCCCGCTTAAGCCGTGAGGCATTTTCTATAGCCCTCTATACCCATTAAGTACATTTCAAAATTCTTGAAATGCTTGCCCGTGGATAGTCTTGAATTGCACACCCTTAACCTTCATGGGCCAGGGCAAGCGAAGTATTTCTGGGTTGCCCGGATACTACTTGACCTTTTAGGCTAGTTGCCTGCCTCGCTAAAGCCGTGAGGCATTCTCTATAGCGCCCTCTATACCCATGGAGTACATTTCATAAATTCTTGAAATGCTTGCCCGTGGATAGTCTTGAATTGCACACCCTTAACCTTCATGGGCCAGGGCAAGCGAAGTATTTCTGGGTTGCCCGGATACTACTTGACCCTTTAGGTTAGTTACCTGCCCCGCTAAAGCCGTGAGGCATTCTCTATAGCGCCCTCTATACCCATGCAGCACATTTCATAAATTCCTGATATGCTTGCCCGTGAATAGTCTTGAATTGCACACCCTTAACCTTCATGGGCCAGGGCAAGCGAAGTATTTCTGGGTTGCCCGGATACTACTTGACCCTTTAGGCTAGTTGCCTGCCCCGCTAAAGCCGTGAGGCATTCTCTATAGCGCCCTCTATACCCATGGAGTACATTTCATAAATTCTTGAAATGCTTGCCCGTGGATAGTCTTGAATTGCACACCCTTAACCTTCATGGGCCAGGGCAAGCGAAGTATTTCTGGGTTGCCCGGATACTACTTGACCCTTTAAGCTAGTTGCCTGCCCCGCTAAAGCCGTGAGGCATTCTCTATAGCGCCCTCTATACCCATGGAGCACATTTCATAAATTCTTGAAATGCTTGCCCGTGGATAGTCTTGAATTGCACACCCTTAACCTTCATGGGCCAGGGCAAGCGAAGTATTTCTGGGTTGCCCGGATACTACTTGACCTTTTGGGTTAGTTGCCTGCCCCGATTAAGCCGTGAGGCATTTTCTATAGCCCTCTATACCCATTAAGTATATTTCAAAATTCTTGAAATGCTTGCCCGTGGATAGTCTTGAATTGCACACCCTTAACCTTCATGGGCCAGGGCAAGCGAAGTATTTCTGGGTTGCCCGGATACTACTTGACCCTTTGGGCTAGTTGCCTACCCCGCTAAGGCCGTGAGGCATTCTCTATAGCGCCCTCTATACCCATGCAGCACATTTCATAAATTCCTGAAATGCTTGCCCGTGAATAGTCTTGAATTGCACACCCTTAACCTTCATGGGCCAGGGCAAGCGAAGTATTTCTGGGTTGCCCGGATACTACTTGAACCTTTAGGCTAGTTGCCTGCCTCGCTAAAGCCGTGAGGCATTCTCTATAGCGCCCTCTATACCCATGGAGTACATTTCATAAATTCTTGAAATGCTTGCCCGTTGATAGTCTTGAATTGCACACCCTTAACCTTCATGGGCCAGGGCAAGCGAAGTATTTCTGAGTTGCCCGGATACTACTTGACCCTTTAGGCTAGTTGCCTGCCCCGCTAAAGCCGTGAGGCATTATCTATCGCGCCCTCTATACCCATGGAGTACATTTCATAAATTCTTGAAATGCTTGCCCGTGAATAGTCTTGAATTGCACACCCTTAACCTTCATGGGCCAGGGCAAGCGAAGTATTTCTGGGTTGCCCGGATACTACTTGACCCTTTGGGCTAGTTGCCTGCCCCGCTAAGGCCGTGAGGCATTCTCTATAGCGCCCTCTATACCCATGCAGCACATTTCATAAATTCCTGAAATGCTTGCCCGTGAATAGTCTTGAATTGCACACCCTTAACCTTCATGGGCCAGGGCAAGCGAAGTATTTCTGGGTTGCCCGGATACTACTTGACCCTTTGGGCTAGTTGCCTGCCCCGCTAAGGCCGTGAGGCATTCTCTATAGCGCCCTCTATACACATGCAGCACATTTCATAAATTCCTGAAATGCTTGCCCGTGAATAGTCTTGAATTGCACACCCTTAACCTTTATGGGCCAGGGCAAGCGAAGTATTTCTGGGTTGCCCGGATACTACTTGACCCTTTGGGCTAGTTGCCTGCCCCGCTAAGGCCGTGAGGCATTCTCTATAGCGCCCTCTATACCCATGCAGCACATTTCATAAATTCTTGAAATGCTTGCCCGTGGATAGTCTTGAATTGCACACCCTTAACCTTCATGGGCCAGGGCAAGCGAAGTATTTCTGGGTTGCCCGGATACTATTTGACCTTTTGGGTTAGTTGCCTGCCCCGCTTAAGCCGTGAGGCATTTTCTATAGCCCTCTATACCCATTAAGTATATTTCAAAATTCTTGAAATGCTTGCCCGTGGATAGTCTTGAATTGCACACCCTTAATCTTCATGGGCCAGGGCAAGCGAAGTATTTCTGGGTTGCCCGGATACTACTTGACCCTTTAGGCTAGTTGCCTGCCTCGCTAAAGCCGTGAGGCATTCTCTATAGCGCCCTCTATACCCATGGAGTACATTTCATAAATTCTTGAAATGCTTGCCCGTGGATAGTCTTGAATTGCACACCCTTAACCTTCATGGGCCAGGGCAAGCGAAGTATTTCTGGGTTGCCCGGATACTACTTGACCCTTTGGGCTAGTTGCCTGCCCCGGTAAAGCCGTGAGGCATTCTCTATAGCGCCCTCTATACCCATGGAGCACATTTCATAAATTCTTGAAAAGCTTGCCCGTGGATAGTCTTGAATTGCACACCCTTAACCTTCATGGGCCAGGGCAAGCGAAGTATTTCTGGGTTGCCCGGATACTACTTGACCCTTTAGGCTAGTTGCCTGCCCCGCTAAAGCCGTGAGGCATTCTCTATAGCGCCCTCTATACCCATGGAGCACATATCATAAATTCTTGAAATGCTTGCCAGTGGATAGTCTTGAATTGCACACCCTTAACCTTCATGGGCCAGGGCAAGCGAAGTATTTCTGGGTTGCCCGGATACTACTTGACCTTTTGGGCTAGTTGCCTGCCCCGCTTAAGCCGTGAGGCATTTTCTATAGCCCTCTATACCCATTAAGTACATTTCAAAATTCTTGAAATGCTTGCCCGTGGATAGTCTTGAATTGCACACCCTTAACCTTCATGGGCCAGGGCAAGCGAAGTATTTCTGGGTTGCCCGGATACTACTTGACCTTTTAGGCTAGTTGCCTGCCTCGCTAAAGCCGTGAGGCATTCTCTATAGCGCCCTCTATACCCATGGAGTACATTTCATAAATTCTTGAAATGCTTGCCCGTGGATAGTCTTGAATTGCACACCCTTAACCTTCATGGGCCAGGGCAAGCGAAGTATTTCTGGGTTGCCCGGATACTACTTGACCCTTTAGGTTAGTTACCTGCCCCGCTAAAGCCGTGAGGCATTCTCTATAGCGCCCTCTATACCCATGCAGCACATTTCATAAATTCCTGAAATGCTTGCCCGTGAATAGTCTTGAATTGCCCACCCTTAACCTTCATGGGCCAGGGCAAGCGAAGTATTTCTGGGTTGCCCGGATACTACTTGACCCTTTAGGCTAGTTGCCTGCCCCGCTTAAGCCGTGAGGCATTTTCTATAGCCCTCTATACCCATTAAGTATATTTCAAAATTCTTGAAATGCTTGCCCGTGGATAGTCTTGAATTGCACACCCTTAACCTTCATGGGCCAGGGCAAGCGAAGTATTTCTGGGTTGCCCGGATACTACTTGACCCTTTAGGCTAGTTGCCTGCCTCGCTAAAGCCGTGAGGCATTCTCTATAGCGCCCTCTATACCCATGGAGTACATTTCATAAATTCTTGAAATGCTTGCCCGTGGATAGTCTTGAATTGCACACCCTTAACCTTCATGGGCCAGGGCAAGCGAAGTATTTCTGGGTTGCCCGGATACTACTTGACCCTTTGGGCTAGTTGCCTGCCCCGGTAAAGCCGTGAGGCATTCTCTATAGCGCCCTCTATACCCATGGAGCACATTTCATAAATTCTTGAAAAGCTTGCCCGTGGATAGTCTTGAATTGCACACCCTTAACCTTCATGGGCCAGGGCAAGCGAAGTATTTCTGGGTTGCCCGGATACTACTTGACCCTTTGGGCTAGTTGCCTGCCCCGCTAAGGCCGTGAGGCATTCTCTATAGCGCCCTCTATACCCATGCAGCACATTTCATAAATTCCTGGATAATGCTTGCCCGTGAATAGTCTTGAATTGCACACCCTTAACCTTCATGGGCCAGGGCAAGCGAAGTATTTCTGGGTTGCCCGGATACTACTTGACCCTTTGGGCTAGTTGCCTACCCCGCTAAGGCCGTGAGGCATTCTCTATAGCGCCCTCTATACCCATGCAGCACATTTCATAAATTCCTGAAATGCTTGCCCGTGAATAGTCTTGAATTGCACACCCTTAACCTTCATGGGCCAGGGCAAGCGAAGTATTTCTGGGTTGCCCGGATACTACTTGACCTTTTGGGCTAGTTGCCTGCCCCGCTTAAGCCGTGAGGCATTTTCTATAGCCCTCTATACCCATTAAGTATATTTCAAAATTCTTGAAATGCTTGCCCGTGGATAGTCTTGAATTGCACACCCTTAACCTTCATGGGCCAGGGCAAGCGAAGTATTTCTGGGTTGCCTGGATACTACTTGACCCTTTAGGCTAGTTGCCTGCCTCGCTAAAGCCGTGAGGCATTCTCTATAGCGCCCTCTATACCCATGGAGTACATTTCATAAATTCTTGAAATGCTTGTCCGTGGATAGTCTTGAATTGCACACCCTTAACCTTCATGGGCCAGGGCAAGCGAAGTATTTCTGGGTTGCCCGGATACTACTTGACCCTTTAGGCTAGTTGCCTGCCCCGCTAAAGCCGTGAGGCATTCTCTATAGCGCCCTCTATACCCATGGAGTACATTTCATAAATTCTTGAAATGCTTGCCCGTGAATAGTCTTGAATTGCACACCCTTAACCTTCATGGGCCAGGGCAAGCGAAGTACATGTATGTCTGGGTTGCCCGGATACTACTTGACCCTTTGGGCTAGTTGCCTGCCCCGCTAAGGCCGTGAGGCATTCTCTATAGCGCCCTCTATACCCATTGAGCACATTTCATAAAATCTGGAAATGCTTGCCCGTGGATAGTCTTGAATTGCACACCCTTAACCTTCATGGGCCAGGGCAAGCGAAGTATGTCTGGGTTGCCCGGATACTACTTGACCCTTTGGGCTAGTTGCCTAATCCGCTCAAGCCGTGAGGCTTTTTCTATAGCCCTCTTTACCCATGGAGTATATTCCAGAAATTTTTGAAATGCTTGCCTGTGAAAAGTCTAGAATCGCATACCCTTAACCTTCATGGGCCAGGGCAAGCGAAGTATGTCTGGGTTGCCCTGATACTACTTGACCCTTTGGGCTAGTTGCCTAATCCGCTCAAGCCGTGAGGCATTCTCTATAGCGCCCTCTATACCCATGGAGCACATTTCATAAATTCTTGAAAAGCTTGCCCGTGGATAGTCTTGAATTGCACACCCTTAACCTTCATGGGCCAGGGCAAGCGAAGTATTTCTGGGTTGCCCGGATACTACTTGACCTTTTAGGCTAGTTGCCTGCCTCGCTAAAGCCGTGAGGCATTCTCTATAGCGCCCTCTATACCCATGGAGTACATTTCATAAATTCTTGAAATGCTTGCCCGTGGATAGTCTTGAATTGCACACCCTTAACCTTCATGGGCCAGGGCAAGCGAAGTATTTCTGGGTTGCCCGGATTCTACTTGACCTTTTGGGCCAGATGCCTACCCCACTAAAGCCGTGAGGCATTCTCTATAGCGCCCTCTATACCCATGGAGTACATTTCATAAATTCTTGAAATGCTTGCCCGTGAATAGTCTTGATTGCACACCCTTAACCTTCTTGGGCCAGGGCAAGCGAAGTATTTCTGGGTTGCCCGGATACTACTTGACCCTTTGGGCTAGTTGCCTGCCCCGCTAAGGCCGTGAGGCATTGTCTATAGCGCCCTCTATACCCATGCAGCACATTTCATAAATTCCTGAAATGCTTGCCCGTGGATAGTCTTGAATTGCACACCCTTAACCTTCATGGGCCAGGGCAAGCGAAGTATTTCTGGGTTGCCCGGATACTACTTGACCCTTTGTGCTATTTGCCTGCCCCGCTAAAGCCGTGAGGCATTCTCTATAGCGCCCTCTATACCCATGGAGTATATTTCAAAATTCTTGAAATGCTTGTCCGTGGATAGTCTTGAATTGCACACCCTTAACCTTCATGGGCCAGGGCAAGCGAAGTATTTCTGGGTTGCCCGGATACTACTTGACCCTTTGGGCTAGTTGCCTGCCCCGCTAAAGCCGTGAGGCATTCTCTATAGCGCCCTCTATACCCATGGAGTACATTTCATAAATTCTTGAAATGCTTGCCCGTGGATAGTCTTGAATTGCACACCCTTAACCTTCATGGGCCAGGGCAAGCGAAGTATTTCTGGGTTGCCCGGATACTACTTGACCCTTTAGGCTAGTTGCCTGCCCCGCTAAAGCCGTGAGGCATTCTCTATAGCGCCCTCTATACCCATGGAGCACATTTCATAAATTCTTGAAAAGCTTGCCCGTGGATAGTCTTGAATTGCACACCCTTAACCTTCATGGGCCAGGGCAAGCGAAGTATTTCTGGGTTGCCCGGATACTACTTGACCCTTTAGGCTAGTTGCCTGCCCCGTTAAAGCCGTGAGGCATTCTCTATAGCGCCCTCTATACCCATGGAGCACATATCATAAATTCTTGAAATGCTTGCCAGTGGATAGTCTTGAATTGCACACCCTTAACCTTCATGGGCCAGGGCAAGCGAAGTATTTCTGGGTTGCCCGGATACTACTTGACCTTTTGGGCTAGTTGCCTGCCCCGCTTAAGCCGTGAGGCATTTTCTATAGCCCTCTATACCCATTAAGTACATTTCAAAATTCTTGAAATGCTTGCCCGTGGATAGTCTTGAATTGCACACCCTTAACCTTCATGGGCCAGGGCAAGCGAAGTATTTCTGGGTTGCCCGGATACTACTTGACCTTTTAGGCTAGTTGCCTGCCTCGCTAAAGCCGTGAGGCATTCTCTATAGCGCCCTCTATACCCATGGAGTACATTTCATAAATTCTTGAAATGCTTGCCCGTGGATAGTCTTGAATTGCACACCCTTAACCTTCATGGGCCAGGGCAAGCGAAGTATTTCTGGGTTGCCCGGATACTACTTGACCCTTTAGGTTAGTTACCTGCCCCGCTAAAGCCGTGAGGCATTCTCTATAGCGCCCTCTATACCCATGCAGCACATTTCATAAATTCCTGATATGCTTGCCCGTGAATAGTCTTGAATTGCACACCCTTAACCTTCATGGGCCAGGGCAAGCGAAGTATTTCTGGGTTGCCCGGATACTACTTGACCCTTTAGGCTAGTTGCCTGCCCCGCTAAAGCCGTGAGGCATTCTCTATAGCGCCCTCTATACCCATGGAGTACATTTCATAAATTCTTGAAATGCTTGCCCGTGGATAGTCTTGAATTGCACACCCTTAACCTTCATGGGCCAGGGCAAGCGAAGTATTTCTGGGTTGCCCGGATACTACTTGACCCTTTAAGCTAGTTGCCTGCCCCGCTAAAGCCGTGAGGCATTCTCTATAGCGCCCTCTATACCCATGGAGCACATTTCATAAATTCTTGAAATGCTTGCCCGTGGATAGTCTTGAATTGCACACCCTTAACCTTCATGGGCCAGGGCAAGCGAAGTATTTCTGGGTTGCCCGGATACTACTTGACCTTTTGGGTTAGTTGCCTGCCCCGATTAAGCCGTGAGGCATTTTCTATAGCCCTCTATACCCATTAAGTATATTTCAAAATTCTTGAAATGCTTGCCCGTGGATAGTCTTGAATTGCACACCCTTAACCTTCATGGGCCAGGGCAAGCGAAGTATTTCTGGGTTGCCCGGATACTACTTGACCCTTTGGGCTAGTTGCCTACCCCGCTAAGGCCGTGAGGCATTCTCTATAGCGCCCTCTATACCCATGCAGCACATTTCATAAATTCCTGAAATGCTTGCCCGTGAATAGTCTTGAATTGCACACCCTTAACCTTCATGGGCCAGGGCAAGCGAAGTATTTCTGGGTTGCCCGGATACTACTTGAACCTTTAGGCTAGTTGCCTGCCTCGCTAAAGCCGTGAGGCATTCTCTATAGCGCCCTCTATACCCATGGAGTACATTTCATAAATTCTTGAAATGCTTGCCCGTTGATAGTCTTGAATTGCACACCCTTAACCTTCATGGGCCAGGGCAAGCGAAGTATTTCTGAGTTGCCCGGATACTACTTGACCCTTTAGGCTAGTTGCCTGCCCCGCTAAAGCCGTGAGGCATTATCTATCGCGCCCTCTATACCCATGGAGTACATTTCATAAATTCTTGAAATGCTTGCCCGTGAATAGTCTTGAATTGCACACCCTTAACCTTCATGGGCCAGGGCAAGCGAAGTATTTCTGGGTTGCCCGGATACTACTTGACCCTTTGGGCTAGTTGCCTGCCCCGCTAAGGCCGTGAGGCATTCTCTATAGCGCCCTCTATACCCATGCAGCACATTTCATAAATTCCTGAAATGCTTGCCCGTGAATAGTCTTGAATTGCACACCCTTAACCTTCATGGGCCAGGGCAAGCGAAGTATTTCTGGGTTGCCCGGATACTACTTGACCCTTTGGGCTAGTTGCCTGCCCCGCTAAGGCCGTGAGGCATTCTCTATAGCGCCCTCTATACACATGCAGCACATTTCATAAATTCCTGAAATGCTTGCCCGTGAATAGTCTTGAATTGCACACCCTTAACCTTTATGGGCCAGGGCAAGCGAAGTATTTCTGGGTTGCCCGGATACTACTTGACCCTTTGGGCTAGTTGCCTGCCCCGCTAAGGCCGTGAGGCATTCTCTATAGCGCCCTCTATACCCATGCAGCACATTTCATAAATTCTTGAAATGCTTGCCCGTGGATAGTCTTGAATTGCACACCCTTAACCTTCATGGGCCAGGGCAAGCGAAGTATTTCTGGGTTGCCCGGATACTATTTGACCTTTTGGGTTAGTTGCCTGCCCCGCTTAAGCCGTGAGGCATTTTCTATAGCCCTCTATACCCATTAAGTATATTTCAAAATTCTTGAAATGCTTGCCCGTGGATAGTCTTGAATTGCACACCCTTAATCTTCATGGGCCAGGGCAAGCGAAGTATTTCTGGGTTGCCCGGATACTACTTGACCCTTTAGGCTAGTTGCCTGCCTCGCTAAAGCCGTGAGGCATTCTCTATAGCGCCCTCTATACCCATGGAGTACATTTCATAAATTCTTGAAATGCTTGCCCGTGGATAGTCTTGAATTGCACACCCTTAACCTTCATGGGCCAGGGCAAGCGAAGTATTTCTGGGTTGCCCGGATACTACTTGACCCTTTGGGCTAGTTGCCTGCCCCGGTAAAGCCGTGAGGCATTCTCTATAGCGCCCTCTATACCCATGGAGCACATTTCATAAATTCTTGAAAAGCTTGCCCGTGGATAGTCTTGAATTGCACACCCTTAACCTTCATGGGCCAGGGCAAGCGAAGTATTTCTGGGTTGCCCGGATACTACTTGACCCTTTAGGCTAGTTGCCTGCCCCGCTAAAGCCGTGAGGCATTCTCTATAGCGCCCTCTATACCCATGGAGCACATATCATAAATTCTTGAAATGCTTGCCAGTGGATAGTCTTGAATTGCACACCCTTAACCTTCATGGGCCAGGGCAAGCGAAGTATTTCTGGGTTGCCCGGATACTACTTGACCTTTTGGGCTAGTTGCCTGCCCCGCTTAAGCCGTGAGGCATTTTCTATAGCCCTCTATACCCATTAAGTACATTTCAAAATTCTTGAAATGCTTGCCCGTGGATAGTCTTGAATTGCACACCCTTAACCTTCATGGGCCAGGGCAAGCGAAGTATTTCTGGGTTGCCCGGATACTACTTGACCTTTTAGGCTAGTTGCCTGCCTCGCTAAAGCCGTGAGGCATTCTCTATAGCGCCCTCTATACCCATGGAGTACATTTCATAAATTCTTGAAATGCTTGCCCGTGGATAGTCTTGAATTGCACACCCTTAACCTTCATGGGCCAGGGCAAGCGAAGTATTTCTGGGTTGCCCGGATACTACTTGACCCTTTAGGTTAGTTACCTGCCCCGCTAAAGCCGTGAGGCATTCTCTATAGCGCCCTCTATACCCATGCAGCACATTTCATAAATTCCTGAAATGCTTGCCCGTGAATAGTCTTGAATTGCCCACCCTTAACCTTCATGGGCCAGGGCAAGCGAAGTATTTCTGGGTTGCCCGGATACTACTTGACCCTTTAGGCTAGTTGCCTGCCCCGCTTAAGCCGTGAGGCATTTTCTATAGCCCTCTATACCCATTAAGTATATTTCAAAATTCTTGAAATGCTTGCCCGTGGATAGTCTTGAATTGCACACCCTTAACCTTCATGGGCCAGGGCAAGCGAAGTATTTCTGGGTTGCCCGGATACTACTTGACCCTTTAGGCTAGTTGCCTGCCTCGCTAAAGCCGTGAGGCATTCTCTATAGCGCCCTCTATACCCATGGAGTACATTTCATAAATTCTTGAAATGCTTGCCCGTGGATAGTCTTGAATTGCACACCCTTAACCTTCATGGGCCAGGGCAAGCGAAGTATTTCTGGGTTGCCCGGATACTACTTGACCCTTTGGGCTAGTTGCCTGCCCCGGTAAAGCCGTGAGGCATTCTCTATAGCGCCCTCTATACCCATGGAGCACATTTCATAAATTCTTGAAAAGCTTGCCCGTGGATAGTCTTGAATTGCACACCCTTAACCTTCATGGGCCAGGGCAAGCGAAGTATTTCTGGGTTGCCCGGATACTACTTGACCCTTTGGGCTAGTTGCCTGCCCCGCTAAGGCCGTGAGGCATTCTCTATAGCGCCCTCTATACCCATGCAGCACATTTCATAAATTCCTGGATAATGCTTGCCCGTGAATAGTCTTGAATTGCACACCCTTAACCTTCATGGGCCAGGGCAAGCGAAGTATTTCTGGGTTGCCCGGATACTACTTGACCCTTTGGGCTAGTTGCCTACCCCGCTAAGGCCGTGAGGCATTCTCTATAGCGCCCTCTATACCCATGCAGCACATTTCATAAATTCCTGAAATGCTTGCCCGTGAATAGTCTTGAATTGCACACCCTTAACCTTCATGGGCCAGGGCAAGCGAAGTATTTCTGGGTTGCCCGGATACTACTTGACCTTTTGGGCTAGTTGCCTGCCCCGCTTAAGCCGTGAGGCATTTTCTATAGCCCTCTATACCCATTAAGTATATTTCAAAATTCTTGAAATGCTTGCCCGTGGATAGTCTTGAATTGCACACCCTTAACCTTCATGGGCCAGGGCAAGCGAAGTATTTCTGGGTTGCCTGGATACTACTTGACCCTTTAGGCTAGTTGCCTGCCTCGCTAAAGCCGTGAGGCATTCTCTATAGCGCCCTCTATACCCATGGAGTACATTTCATAAATTCTTGAAATGCTTGTCCGTGGATAGTCTTGAATTGCACACCCTTAACCTTCATGGGCCAGGGCAAGCGAAGTATTTCTGGGTTGCCCGGATACTACTTGACCCTTTAGGCTAGTTGCCTGCCCCGCTAAAGCCGTGAGGCATTCTCTATAGCGCCCTCTATACCCATGGAGTACATTTCATAAATTCTTGAAATGCTTGCCCGTGAATAGTCTTGAATTGCACACCCTTAACCTTCATGGGCCAGGGCAAGCGAAGTACATGTATGTCTGGGTTGCCCGGATACTACTTGACCCTTTGGGCTAGTTGCCTGCCCCGCTAAGGCCGTGAGGCATTCTCTATAGCGCCCTCTATACCCATTGAGCACATTTCATAAAATCTGGAAATGCTTGCCCGTGGATAGTCTTGAATTGCACACCCTTAACCTTCATGGGCCAGGGCAAGCGAAGTATGTCTGGGTTGCCCGGATACTACTTGACCCTTTGGGCTAGTTGCCTAATCCGCTCAAGCCGTGAGGCTTTTTCTATAGCCCTCTTTACCCATGGAGTATATTCCAGAAATTTTTGAAATGCTTGCCTGTGAAAAGTCTAGAATCGCATACCCTTAACCTTCATGGGCCAGGGCAAGCGAAGTATGTCTGGGTTGCCCTGATACTACTTGACCCTTTGGGCTAGTTGCCTAATCCGCTCAAGCCGTGAGGCTTTTTCTATAGCCTTCTTTACCCATGGAGTATATTCCAGAAATTCTTGAAATGCTTGCCTGTGAAAAGTCTAGAATTGTATACCCTTAATCCTCATGGGCCAGGGTAAGTGACGTATTTCTGGGTTGCCCGGATGTTACTTGACCTTTTGGGCTAGCTGCCTGCCCCGTTAAAGCCGTCAGACTATTTGATTAACAAATTTTGAATTTTTGAATATGAATGTCGAATATCCATCCAACTTCACAATTTGAATATGAATATCGAATATCCATCCAACTTCACAATTTGAATATCGAATATCGAATATCCATCCAACTTCACGCCGGTTCAATCTTGCCGTAATTTATGCTCAGTCTGTGGATCTCCTGGAGATTTGGCCAAAATTTACATTAACAGGAATGTATACTGGCTTTTAAATATTATAAATGGACAACTCAGGTATGAATTAGGAGGTTTATACCTAATACCTCTTTTTTCGGCTTTTACTTTTGTCACCGAAAACTCCACTGACTGTCACCGGTAACAAAGCCCTTCGCAGAGTCCGCGTCCATTCACTGATTGAGTCGGGAGACTTCCGCAGCTTCGTTGGGGGATAAAGCGGACGCTTGGGCCTGAGCTTGCACTCTTGATCCTGACCAACCAGTTTGAACTTTTTTAGGAGAAAAGCAGTTTTTCTCTATACAAGGATGGCAGATGAAGGTGGATCTCTTGACCTGAAATGGGTGGTATGTATTCGTATTGCAATGTAATGTTAGGAAGTTTACTTAGTGTTTAGACCCGTTTCATGTTTCGTTTTGAATATAAAATTAAAATTTGTTGAACTTGACTCTTGAGGAATAATTTGTTGTTGTTGTTTAAGTTTTATAGTTTGTTTCATTCAATTATGAATATTTATGCCAAATTCAATTCGCATTTAAGGAGGCAGAACAAAATATACTCTGCTCAATTTTCCGCAATTTGTGGAGAATCTCGACAGACTGTCTATAAAATCGTTGGTTGTTTTTTATGTATTTTCTGGCCAGCCCTGCTCGCTAGATTGAACAGACTTTTTGGCTTGCACATACTGGCCCAAATTCAAAAAGGAGGTTTGTCGACAAACCAAGGTTTATGTACGTCATATGACGCGTTTTTTACAAACCTGGTTTGTCAACAAACCTCCTTTGTGAATTTGGGCCGCAATGTCTGTCAGTGGGAATGTCTCCTTTCTGGGAAAGACAAAACAAAAAAACAAGAACATAATTGAAAGTTTGAAACTGATAATTAAGTTTCAAAATCTCAAATTATGCGGACATTCTGGGCTTTGTGCAAGGTGCAGTTAGTTATGGGATATACTTTTCCTCAATATTAATAAAATACAATATGTTACATTACATATGACCTAAGGCTAGCTGGTCCTAGGTCTCTAGGATTTATCTTTTTAGGCCTTAGGCCTATATGTTTATTAATTGATGCCCTACCAAATGGGCAAAAACAGTTTTACTCTACATGTATTAAGCTGTGGATGAGACACAATAGGTGGTACAGACAGTACAATTTAATTTATTACACTAAGGGTGCGTTTAAGCTTAAATTTTGAAGGCAGAATGAGCGATTTGTAACGCTCATCGTAATCGCAGTTCCACGGTGTACTGTTTATGCTCACTTCTCTGGCTCCTCTAGGCAATTCTCCTTGGGTGGCCTTAATTGGTCTTCCAGATGGATTTGCAAACCTTCACTGTGCATGCTACGTAGACCCACTAGAGGTCAGTGCGTTGACCCATTTTTAAACACGTTTACAAATTGTAAACGCATCTTTTTATGAGTTTACGATCAGTGATCGTGATCGCCGTTTTTCGGTGATTCTACAAAAGTGAGCATGGACGCAACCATGTTTTAAGCTAAACGCGTAACAGATGCCTGATTCTAGCCAGAAAAAGTGAAGCATAAACACGCCCATAGACAATTTTCTAGGATTGCATGTTGCAGGTCGCTCAACAGAAATACAAAACAAAGTAATCAGTGATGTCACTTTGTCTTTGTTTCAAGACTCGAGTCTTTTTAAGTGTTCAAACTGTTCAAATTATTTGACATGTGTGTTTCTTCTTTTGTAGGTTTATAAATGATAAGCCTTAAGCTTAAGGGCTAGGTGATAATGTAAAATATGACATTGATATCACCTTAATTGGCACCCATAGCCCTGCATGAAGAGGCAGGTACACAAAACCTAAAATGCGTTCGAAATCACCCTTCCCGCAACCGACGAACAATGCATGCACAGTGGCTTCGGAGCTCACTAGTGGACTCTTCTTTTTTTAATCTTCTCTTAAAAAGCACTTTGAAATTGGTCAAGAAATGAATACGAAATGAAAGATTTTGCAACTGGAGTAATAGCAATTTGCTTATCTTTCACTTTTTCCTGATGATCATTGGTAAAGGTGTAATTTACATCTTTTTAAACGCTGACCACTTACGAGTGTTTCTTATTTTTATTCGTTTAAGACCTTGTTTGACAAGGAGAAGGAGAAGGCGAAAGCTGCTAAGAAAGAAGCTGCTTGTACTGTTTATGCTCACTTCTCTGGCTCCTCTAGGCAATTCTCCTTGGGTGGCCTTAATTGGTCTTCCAGATGGATTTGCAAACCTTCACTGTGCATGCTACGTAGACCCACTAGAGGTCAGTGCGTTGACCCATTTTTAAACACGTTTACAAATTGTAAACGCATCTTTTTATGAGTTTACGATCAGTGATCGTGATCGCCGTTTTTCGGTGATTCTACAAAAGTGAGCATGGACGCAACCATGTTTTAAGCTAAACGCGTAACAGATGCCTGATTCTAGCCAGAAAAAGTGAAGCATAAACACGCCCATAGACAATTTTCTAGGATTGCATGTTGCAGGTCGCTCAACAGAAATACAAAACAAAGTAATCAGTGATGTCACTTTGTCTTTGTTTCAAGACTCGAGTCTTTTTAAGTGTTCAAACTGTTCAAATTATTTGACATGTGTGTTTCTTCTTTTGTAGGTTTATAAATGATAAGCCTTAAGCTTAAGGGCTAGGTGATAATGTAAAATATGACATTGATATCACCTTAATTGGCACCCATAGCCCTGCATGAAGAGGCAGGTACACAAAACCTAAAATGCGTTCGAAATCACCCTTCCCGCAACCGACGAACAATGCATGCACAGTGGCTTCGGAGCTCACTAGTGGACTCTTCTTTTTTTAATCTTCTCTTAAAAAGCACTTTGAAATTGGTCAAGAAATGAATACGAAATGAAAGATTTTGCAACTGGAGTAATACTATAGCAATTTGCTTATCTTTCACTTTTTCCTGATGATCATTGGTAAAGGTGTAATTTACATCTTTTTAAACGCTGACCACTTACGAGTGTTTCTTATTTTTATTCGTTTAAGACCTTGTTTGACAAGGAGAAGGAGAAGGCGAAAGCTGCTAAGAAAGAAGCTGCAAAGAAAAGGCCCTTAAATGATGACATCGCAGATCTTCCAGAGATGGGTGGTGGAGATGGGAAGCCAGGTGGGAAGAAGAAGCTATCCGTGGAACGCATCTATCAGAAGAAGAGTCAGTTGGAACATATTCTTATCCGTCCAGATACGTATATTGGGTCTACAGAACCGTTTACAGAAGTGAGTACCGTAATACATTGTTCGAATTGTGGAAAATTGTAAAGGCCTAGTCTATCTAGTAGAAGTACAACATTTAACAAAATGGTTAGTGCACAACTGCATGTGTAATTTTGTTCATGCTTGCTGTGGGACTATTGGGGAGTAGGATGATGTTTTCATCACTGTTCATTACATTTTCCCCATCTTTTTATCCTTTTCTTGCATACATGGCAAGTGAATAATCCATTTTGTGCCAACTCTGAATATTGTAGCCATATGTGTATTTTTCTCTTAACTTTATGCCACAAAATCTTTTCCAAGAATATTTTCCTTTTGTTAGTACAGAGAAATATACATTGAGAGGGTATTTGCATGGCAGTTTTTTTAATTATTTGCACATCTTATCAAAGTTCATAATCATTGGAATGTATACTAACTGCTAATCATATTGTTTGTTTGTTTGTTTGATATAGACAATGTGGGTAGTCGATGATGGTGTTATGGTGAACAGAGAAGTGACCTATGTACCAGGCCTCTACAAGATCTTTGATGAAATTCTAGGTGAGTTCACTATCAAATAGTTATTTGTTTAATGAAACATAGAATAATAAGCTGGTAATTACTACAAAGTAAATATTATTCCTCTTTATTTTAATGAGGGGGGAGGGGGGGGGGGGGGTGCTAGAGGGCTGTAGCTCTGCTTGCAACATGTGGAAACCAGAAAAGTGATATTCAGGAAAACAACGTCAGCCCTCTAGTCAGCCCCCTGGCAAACTTGTGCCTGTTTGTTATTGTTCATTAGCTCAAGTCTGATGGGGATTGTTGCATAATGTAAGAAATGCAAGATGTAAAGCTGAAGATATTACCCATGGTGATTATGCTCACCAGAAGCCAATAAACTATATTCCGTATTAAAGATGCTCAAGCTTGGGCGTATAGTTGTTCATGAAGTAGGCAACTTGGCGAAGACTGAGCCAACGGGTATTATGCTCCCGTACGGACGTACGCATAAAGGGACACTAGTATACACAGGAGCGTAATACCTGTTGGCTCAGTGTGCTGCCCTCTATATACCCAAGCTTCAGCAACTTTAATAGAACTCAAACAGTAGTGCCACTGATTGTTCAGTTTTTCTTAATTTAGGGCCAGACTGCTCAATTAGTTCTGGCAGTCTTGTGTTGATCTATAAATACAAGATGTTTTGATTTCTTCTTTTTGACAGTGAACGCAGCTGACAACAAGCAGAGAGATCCAACCATGAACTGTATCAAAATCACATTGGATAAGTAAGTAAAATAATTCTGCTAATAATTCAAGACTTGTAGGTCAAAACAAGGGATAAAGAAAACATGTATTCTTGAGCAATTTCCATTTTTATTTGCACAAAGGTTTTTTGTTGTTGATATGAGACTGAAAAGGGATATCAGATAATCTATCTATAAATGTTAGTTTCAGCCAATAATGTCTTAGGCTTTAAGTGGTTCAAATACAATTTCATACACTCTTGTAATATGTATGAAATATTTCACAGAATACTTTTTAGAGCATTGTCTGCACTTAGTTTAGTATAGTATGTTTTTATACTTCTTAAAAAATACTAAAACTCAGGAATTACTTTGAAACTAAAGGGAATCAACAAACACTTAGAAAAAGTAAAATGAAGAGATTATTGCACTGTACAATTATATTGTGATAGAATGATACCCTTTTTCCTTACCATCTATTCTTTAATTTTTCTAAATTTTAAATCTAACAGAGAGCAGAATCTGATCAGTATCTGGAACAATGGGAAAGGAATCCCAGTGGTTGAGCACAAGGGAGAGAAGATGTTTGTACCAGAAATGATCTTTGGTCATCTCCTCACCTCCAGTAACTACAATGACGATGAGAAGAAAGTCACAGGTAGGATAATGGAACTGATCCAAGAATATGCTTTTCTTTCTTTTACTTTGTAGCATTTTTATGTACAGATGTTTTGCATACACATAATTCTTGAGTGTTGAACAAACAACATCTTTTCATTGGCACTTACTTTTGTGATTGCCCACCTCCAAGCCCTATATCATAACTCCAGTTCCATTTTTTAAAGATGAATAAATTTGCAAAATCTACCAATATTAAAATAGTTTTCAAAATATGCCATGTATGCAGTTGGGAAAAGCGGTGATCGTTAATCGTGATAATGGTGATTATGATTATGATGAGTAGAGTTTGTGTAATTTTATGAAATTATTCTTTTCAAAATTAAATAAGATCAAAGTGACAGATAGGTTTCTACAGTGCTGATACATGCTGAAATTGAAAAAGAAGTTGAAACTTGCAAAAAATATATCTTGATGACAACCTGTTTCTATATCTATTCCCATTTTCCCACAAAAGCTATTCAATTTGTCTAATCAAAATCTTTTTTTTTTTGTCTCCGTTTTTTTCTTCAAAAGGTGGTCGAAATGGATATGGAGCTAAACTGTGCAATATCTTCAGCACAAAATTCACTGTTGTGACAGCTTGTAAAGAATACAAGAAGAAGTTCAAACAGGTAAAAATGTAGAAATTATCTTTATTTCTGAGGAGACTGATAAAAAAAGAAGAATTATTATTATACATTATGTATCTTACCTTGTCATTACAATAGACATATAAGTTTTACGGTCCTTTTTTATTAAGATACATGATACATTTTTATTATTTCTTCTGATAGTATGGAGAGTGGTTTACATTCATGACACACTCACTTGCATTGAGATAATCCAATGATTTCTTTCTCGTGCAGGCCAGGTTTATGTACTGTTAAAGTGTCCATATCTTGTTTCCTGACCATAACACTTCATTTGATTCTCTTCAGTCATGGCATAACAACATGTCCAAGACGACCTCTCCCAAGATCACTCCATTTGAAGGAACCGACTTCACCGAGGTGACCTTTAACCCTGACCTGTCAAAGTTCAAGATGACTGAACTTGATGCTGATACCATGGCCCTACTGACCCGCAGGGCGTATGATCTTGCAGGAGGCTCCAAAGGTGTCAAGGTCTTCTTGAATGGAAAGCGTCTTCCTGTAAGTAGGCAATATATTCAAATCTTGGTAACCATTGTCCATGTCATGAACAAAACTCATTCGTAAAATTTGTTATGTCATCCTCAGTCTAGATGTTGATAGTACCTTGCCTAGTATTAAATAAAAATAATTTCTGGAAATGTCAGGTATATATGAAAACACAATTTGTAGGTTTGTATACATGATGAGGTATTAGTCACATGAAAAAAAAGCAAACTCTAGTAATAATTTTGTTGTATGTTATTGTATACCAGAAATTACATTAACTAAAACACTGACAACTTGTATGTAACATATATCTGCGCAAAAAAAGTGTCAAGTAGTGTGAAATGATTCAAATGACTTGCCAAGAAAGAAATGAAAACAATGAAGGTGGTATGGCACACAATAAGAGCTCCCCTCCCTATTGCTTGACTTGGAGTAATACACACTGGCTTTACATATGTATATTTATGCATATTATAGTAACATATCTTCACCTTAAACAAAGACAATGTATTTTAGCTATGTCTTGATTGATGTATTGCAGGTGAATGGCTTCAAATCCTATGTAGACCTCTACATCAAGGATAAAGTAGATGAGACAGGAAATCGATTAAAGCTAGTTCATGAGCAGGTCAATCCTCGCTGGGAGGTGTGCGTCTGTCTGAGTGAGAAAGGCTTTCAACAAGTCAGCTTTGTCAACAGCATTGCCACAACCAAGGTATGTAAAGCCTCTATTCCTTATGAAGGAACGGCAAAATAAAATGACATAAGATCAAGGCACTTCACATTTCTCCATCAATAATATATACAGATAGATGAAAATGCTTAGCGGACTCTGTTATGAGCAGATACTCTATTTTTGTCCCCACTTCTCATTCATTCACACATACAAAAGTTGTTATGTTGCTTACCAGATCTCGTGTGAATGAGCATCTACCGAAGTAAATTCTTAATGAAAACAAGCTGCATTAAATCTGAAGTTCATTTTCATTATTTTGTATCCACTTGACAACCAGGATATTCTCTTCAAGGGAACTCTTAAATGAATGCAACCTACATCCTGAATCCTGCACTCCTTCAATTGTGTTTTTATTGATTGTTATTTTGTTTCACTTTTTCAATGCTGTCATTTGTGATCTAGGGTGGCCGTCATGTAGACTACGTATCAGATCAGATAGTGAATCAAATCATACAGACAGTGAAGAAGAAGAACAAAGCAGGAATCAACATCAAACCTTTCCAGGTATGAAAATCACTCCCCTCCCCCACCCCTCCTCCTCCCCTCTCCCACCCCTCCTCCCCACTCTCTTCATTTTTACTTTTTTCTAACTCACCCTATATATCTTACCACTTTCCATGCGATTCCTTTATCTCCGACCCTTCCCAACCCCTGTTTCTCCATTTCAATGCTCTTACATCTTTCAAGATATCTGTTTTACGGTAAGCCACAAGTCAGGGCTTTATGTTTTCAAAGATATAGGGTCAGGGTCGTGATTTTGTTCTGAGTTTGGTGTGCTTTAGGTGAAGGATGAGTTCTTGGTCCAGGGTAGCAGTTTTGAATTCAATTAATGGCTAAATTTTAAATTGACTGTTGAGCAACTGTCTCTAGAGCATGTGTTGTAGAACCCTGGGAACAGCTTCATATGCTTTGGGCATGGTAGTATCTAGGTAATATACAGACAACTTCACCCTTGTGATCAAGTACAACATATATGCAATAGGTATGGCTCTTACCAGACCAAGGACGTGCTGAGGTATCGTTATTTATTCACTTGACTCTCAATCCAAGGGTTGAGGGTTCAAATCCCAACCCAGTACTAATGTCCTTTGGTAAGACTTTAATCCACATCTGCTACTCTCCATCCAGGCATTAATTTGGTACCTGTTAGGATGTGATTTTGTGCAGGTAACCCTGAATTCTATGTCTGGGGTAATTATATATCGGTTCAATGCTTAGAGACATGTAAAAACCAAGAATATTATTATTGTTACAGTCAAACCTGCTTTAGTGACCACCTGTCTACAAAGGCCACTTTTTGTGTTTCCCTTGGGCGGTCGCTAAAGACAGGTTTGACTGTATTATTATTGTTATTGTTTTTAGGGAAAAGACCACCAACTTACTATATTCTTTTCTATATGTATGATTCATTCCTGTAGGTCCGCAGTCATATCTGGGTGTTTGTTAACGCCGCGATAGAGAATCCGACCTTTGACTCGCAAACCAAGGAGAACATGACCCTCCAGGTCAAGAAGTTTGGCTCCACCTGTAAGCTCAGCGAGAAGTTCGTCAAAGCGGTAAGAAGAAATTTCTCCTTCTTTCTGTAATTCTTTTTCCACACTTAACTTCTCTTCAATTTTTTCACACATGTACAAAATTTATCAAAGTGGTGAGGATAGATTTGTGTCCCCTTTTTTCCTTGATAATTTCTCATAAGTGTACAAAATTGTAGCCTTGAAACTCAGCTTTTTAAGATAGCTACGAAATGAAGTTTTTTTAATGTTTATATAGAATGCACTATAACACCTTGAGATAACATATCATGTGATTCACCGAAGAACTGTTTCTTCTCAATTTCAGGCTGCCAACTGCGGGATTGTGGAGAATATCCTGTCATGGATGAAATTCAAGGCTCAGGTAGAGGAAGAATATTGTCTTGTTTTTTTTACTTAAGTTTTATTTTAATTAATCAAAATGTAAAAAAGATGATAGTTAAGACCTTTGTTATTGTTGTTGATTTTTTCTTCTTCACATTTCTCCTGTCTAAGAATAGATTTTTCTCATGTTTATTCTGTCCAATCAGGTAACCTTTATCATGAATCTATGTAACACATGTTGACTGGTAGTGAACAATTCATACAATGTTATGTAAATGTATCTTTAATGTTCTGTCTAGGCACTTATATGATGTAGATTTGAAAGGTACATCATTATTTCTTGGCATTGTAAGTAAAAATAATTTCAGCTTTTGTGTAGCTGCAAAGGAAAGAAAAAGTAAGTGGAAACTCGCCATCGTTTTTAAACATTATACCTGTCTCTATGAGCTTGCAACTGCTTATGTTAATATGGTACAACTTAACATGCATACAGAGTCAACTGGACAAGAAGTGCCACACTTCCAAGCACTCCAAGATTAAGGGTGTCCCCAAGCTAGACGATGCCAACAGTGCAGGGGGCAAGAACTCTTCTGTCTGTACTCTCATCTTGACTGAGGGAGACTCCGCCAAGTCCCTGGCAGTCAGCGGGCTGGGTGTGGTCGGCAGAGACCACTATGGGGTGTTCCCACTCAGGGGAAAGCTTTTGAATGTCAGGGAGGCCTCTCACAAGCAGGTAAGAATTTAGGACATCTGCCGTATGATAGTTATGTTTTAATAGTTCTTTATTCCTGATTCTATTCTAGATTTTCTAATGTTTTCTCTGGTAAAATTGCTTAGTGTTCCATCTGGATTATGGAGTTTCAAAAAATGGTATCTTCTACATTTCTTATGCTCTACAGTGTTGATATGATACAACATCTATGATTTTCAGTGTAGTTATATCTAACCATCATCCGATAGATATATCCAAAGCAAGAGTGCTTTTTATGACGATCCTTCAATTCTGTAGTTCAAAATTGATAGCTGTGGGTATGTACTATAGCTATGGTTTGAGCCTTTTTGTAAGGATACAAGGTATACTCATGAACTCATTCGCTGCCATACAATGGACTTTGTCAATCATTATTGATTATTATCACAAACACTGTTTGATTATATTTGTGTTTTATTTTTGTTTCTTTTTTATGTAATTGTTTTATTTTTTTGTGTGTGTTTATCTATGCTTTGGGAACTAGGCTTGTACAAGGCCTAGGGGCGTTATTTATGTAGTTCCCCATTTCATTTTCTTAATTTGTGTATGAATTATTTTGCATCTTTTGTATCAATGTAATTTTTAATCAAGAATAAAATAAATGTGAATTAAATTGAATTGAATTGAAGAAAAAATTATGCATCTGCCTGGTTTTCCAGATTATGGAGAATGCCGAGATCAACAACATCATCAAGATCCTTGGTCTCCAGTACAAGAACAAGTACGACTCTCCTGAATCCCTGAAGTCACTGCGCTACGGAAGACTGATGATCATGACTGATCAGGATCAAGATGGATCTCATATCAAGGGTCTCCTTATTAACTTCATCCATAGCAACTGGCCTCATCTCCTCCAAAGAAACTTCCTGGAAGAATTCATCACTCCCATTGTCAAGGTAGGTTGGTGATTCAGTCAAACCTGTCTATAAAGACCACCAAAGGAAACAAGAAAAGTGGTCTTTATAGGCAGGTGGTCTTTCTACACAGGTGGTCACTAAAGCAGGTTTGACTGTAGTATAGATGTTTTGTGTAGGGGAATTAACATCTACTTTGTCTTTGACGTGTTTGCATTAAGCATTTACTTTGTATCTTTTGTGTTTGTTTTCTACTTTCCTGTATTTGCCTGGCTGTCTGTCTCCCTGCCTGCCCCTCTAACTTTCTGTCTGTCTGTCTCCATGTGTCTCTCCCTTGCTCTCTGCCTCTTCTGACGTTTGCCATATCAACATCAAATTTACAGAGGGAATGCCATCTCAATTTCTATACCTACTGTCACTCTATTATCCTTGTTATCTTTGAATACTGTAAACAGTTTGATTAGTTACTCTATAACAGGGAAGACATATAAAAGCAATTATCTTATACTTAATATACTTAATCTCTCTCTCTCTCTCTCCATCTTTTTGAAGGCTTTGAATAGTAATGACAGTAGTCATGATAAGAATCAATATTTGTCACAACAAAGTAGGAAAGTAAAACAATAAATTAAAAAACAGTTTTTTGGAATCCCTTGTGCAAATGCTTGACACAAAATACAAGAACATATTTATTTTTCACCTGAGATTTGCTAATTACGATAGAAGAAAAAATCAAAAGAAGCTAATAATTCCAGGCACTTGCTATTTATCAACTAAATCATAGAAACCATACAATATAATTTTTGCTTGCCAAAATATACATGGGCTTTGATTGATCCTTGACTGCCACTTAGTCAATTCATCACTTGTCATGTAGTCATACAATGAGCTTCTAAAACATAGGAAACAAATTCTTACTTTGCATTCAAGGGAAGGAATAATATCATCAGTTGCATTCATTCTCTATCTCTCTGTTGTATGCCCTTAGGCGAGCAAGGCTAATGAGACGACACTGCCCTTCTACTCCCTGCCTGAGTTTGAGAAATGGAAAAACGCAACTGACAATTGGAAAACCTGGAAAGTCAAATACTACAAAGGTTGGTTACTTTTCTCACAGTATGTCCTGTAGGGTAGTGATAGTGATGATAACTGATCCGATCGGTTTGGATGTTTGTTTTTAAAATCAAAAGTCAGGATAAAGTGCATTTAGGTTGCAATAACATTTGTAAGGTGAGTTGAAATCAGTCCAAGTGAGTTTAGCTTATCTTAGAAGTCATGTCCATTGAATGCCTACAAATTGATAAGGCTCTTTGGCTCAAGATGATAAGCATCTTGTTTTATGTAAGCTTTTCCTGAACCCTTTATTACTGAAATATTTCGGGAATATTTCATTTCATTTATTTTCATATTTCTCATGCTACATATACATCTCAAAATAAAAGTTATTTTTTGTGTGATAACATAACAATCGATAAAACATCATAAATAACATAAGGATAAGTGGTCAATATACTGATTTAACTGAGAGAAACATGATGGGACCTACATGAAAGCAAGCTTATAAAGCTGAAGGCCCCCGTGAAATAGTTTGTGGTAATGAATAAATGTTTTTTTATATTCATTTACCATTCTTTGATGATTGGTACAGATGCAGTTTTTCAATGTAAGAATTAAAACTTGGTACAGATGCAGTTTTTCAATGTAAGAATTAAAACTTTAATTGCTGTACATTTCATAGAATGTATCAACTTTGCTTGAACTTAATTTTGATACATTTTGCATTTCTACGCCATTTTTCTAGGTTTGGGTACCAGCACAATGAAGGAAGCGAAGGAATACTTCACTGATATGGAACGTCATCGGATCCCATTCGAGTACACTGGACCAGATGATGATGCTGCAATTGTTCTTGTAAGTCTTCTCCTCGTTTGACTAGGGATAGTTGCATCATTCTGTGGTGGTTTGGAAAAACCTTTTCAGGATGTGCATCTAAATGTATCATAGTTTCTATTGTGACTTTCTATGCAAAGAGCTTGACATTAAAGTCATATCATGGGTATTGTATAGGAAACAGTACCAACAAAAAATATAGAGGGTCTTTCAATTTAATTTAATAAAATATTTATGAAAGATTGGAGGTCAGTGTGAAATTAGGTAGTCACTTCTTTATGAACTCTTCTATTGTTGAGCTATCTATAGATGCACAGAGTTCTTATGATTTCCTATCAGCAGCATTGAATCCCTGTGAAACTCATACACACTGTGTGCATAGATATCACCCATTGAAAGGGCAGCAGTGAAACAAATACACGGGGGCTCAGGGCAAAATAGCCCTCCGAAATTCCCAAAAGAGCCCCCGAAAATCAGAAAGAGCCCCCTTAAATTTGCATAGAGTTCAATGCAAAACAAATTTTAAAATGTTTAGCTGACAGAAATCATCTACTTGTACTTCAGAAAGCAATGAAATCCTATCATTTTTAGCCTTTGTGTATGCTTGATTTTGATAGGCCATTATTTTTCTTTGATGATTTGATTTGTATGCTGTATAGGCATTCAGTGCAAAGAAATTGGAAGATCTATGTAAAGTAAATTGGTTGAATTGATATTGTATCCTTGCATTACTCCAACAGGCTTTCAGTAAGAAGAAAGTGGAGGATCGTAAGGTGTGGCTGAGTGAATGGCTGGAGGAAAGGAGAAGCAGAAAAGAAACTGGACTTGGGGAGGTAAGATTATTACTGTTATAAATGTGTCTTGGAAATTTTCATTTTACTCACAGATAAATGGGTTGATTTGAAAGTTAATGATAATCAAAGCTAGAATCAATATGCTTCATAAAGTTCAGAGCTTGGTTGAATCTCTTTTGAAATGAAAGCTCATTTCTAATCATTTCATGTAGATTATCTTTCTTTTTTGTGGTGTTTGGGGCATTAAAAGAAAAGCCATAAATAAATTATATATTTGTTAATAAAATTTGTTTAAAAAAATCAAAATGGTATTGTGTATCAAGATGGACAAAAAAAACGCCATGATTATAAACTTTTCTCACAATATATTATTTGTGATAGTCCTATGTAAATGTATTGGCACTATAAGGTTTTAAATATAATGATACACAACGTGTCATCTTGTGTCTTGCATGATTTGTTTTCTAATGAAGTAGGAACAATTTTAATTTTGATATGAAGATAAAAGAGAATCTGGCCTTACCCAGATGGATGCTGGAAGAAAGGCCATCAAGGAAATGAAATGAAAGAATGATGATGATGTGTGAAATTGGTGATGATGAACCAAATTACTATTTCTATCTTGCTACAGCGCTACCTGTACCAGAAGGATACCAAGAAAGTCAGTTACAATGAATTCATCAACAAAGAGCTGGTTCTCTTCTCAAATGCTGACAATGAGAGATCCATCCCATCCATGGTTGATGGTAAGTGAAGTGCTCTCAATCTCCTCTGCCTATGATACTCATCTTTTTTTTCTTCAAATATCACCTTTATTGTTCGAAAAACAGAGGGAAAAGCTTAATAAGTTCATGCTACTTGTTTGAAAGAACAATGGATAGGACTGTGTAAACTATACAATGAAAAACATATGACGTAACATTTGACATTTATTAAAATGTACATAAAAATGTTGTATTTTTATGAATTGGAACATAATGAGGTTAAACCTGGTGGATATCAACATTGCATAGCTTTTTGTTCCTCTAATGTGATTGTATTTGCTTTCAGGTTTGAAGCCTGGTCAGCGTAAGGTACTGTTCACTTGCTTCAAGAAGTATGAGAAGAAAGAGATCAAGGTGGCTCAGATGGCTGGTGCTGTGTCTGAACTCTCGGCCTACCATCACGGGGAGGTAAGGTCTTGATTCTTGATCAAATACTCATTCATCCTCTCAAATCCATCCTAGATACCATGGTATTGTTGGAAGCAATATGTCATAGACCTTTGCTGGACAATATGTAATATGTCTTGCAATAGGCATAAGAAATGGAATGAGTAGTTGTTCTGATTAATAAAAAACAGTATTTTCATCTGTTTGTGCACATGATTGATCAACATTACCATTGTAGGAAGTATTGGTGGGCTGAAATGAGACTTTAGAAATGTTGTGTCCTTGAAAAAAATGGGTAGATTATATTCATCAGACTCAAACAAACCCCACTGTCAGTCTGTATTGGGTCATCCCACAGCTAGAGGGCACTTATGTTTCATTTAATTGGATAAAAAAGGAAAGTGTAGCAAACTTCAACTGAGTTTTATTTCAACTTCCAGCAATCTCTGATGAGTACAATCATCAATCTGGCCCAGAACTTTGTTGGTAGCAACAACCTGAATCTCCTGCAACCCATCGGTCAGTTTGGTACCAGGCTTCATGGAGGCAAGGATGCTGCCAGTGCTCGTTACATCTTCACTCAGCTCAGGTATGTATGTGTGTGTGGCAAAGCAAGTAGGTACAGTCAAACCTGTCTATAGTGACCGCCCAAGGGGAAAACATAACGTGGTCTTTATAGACAGGTTCCTTTAGTACATGGTTTAATGAGAAACCATTTTCAAGGGGGAAAAAAAAATGTGATCTTTGTAGACTGGTTCCTGTAGTACATGTTTTAATGAGAAACCATTTTCAAGGAAAACAACAAATATGGCCTTTGAAGACAGGTGGTCACTAAAGTAGGTTTGACTGTATATGTAAACAAATGTGAAAGATAGGTTGAATCCTTGAGTAAAAAAGGGCGTTTTTTATTGATCCTCCCATATCTTGGCTGTTTTGAGAAAAAAAACAGTTTTATAGAGCGTGCATAGATTCACTTATCAATATGACCAAGGAAAGCCATTTCTGAAAATTGAAGGACTTTTGAATCAACATCAAGGATAAAACTCATAGTCACTGTAAGCAAAGTTAACTTCAATCATTGGATTAGAGTCAACCTCAGTAATGGTAAAACATATTGAGATCATCTTCCTCTTCTCCTGTCCCAATTTCTTCACCACAAAATGTTTGCTATAGAAAAGACGTGACAGCAGGTTTGTTTTGAAACTCTTGCGTTTAGAAACCTTTAACAATGCTGTGGTGTAGCTGTACTCACGTTCTCTCTCTCCATCTCTGTTTTCAATCAGCCCCTTGGCAAGGCTTGTTTTCCCTCACCATGACGACCCCCTCCTTGCCTACCAGTACGATGACAACCAGCGTATCGAGCCGGAGTTCTACACCCCCATCATTCCCATGGTTCTCATCAATGGCAGCGAAGGTATCGGTACGGGATGGAGCACCAGGATATGTAACTATGATATCAGAGAGGTGGTGGCCAATGTGAGACGACTCCTATCTGGAGAGGAACCTGTTCCAATGGTAAGTGAATTTTCTTGATATTATAATGAATGAAATTCAGGAATATCATTGAACAAAGACAAAATCTAAACTTTTTGTCTCGTCATAAAGAATTGCAAAATATACTGGAAAGTGCAAGGATAACAATACAAGCGGAACTAAACGAAAAAAGTATGCAAAAATGAGTTTAGATTGGCTTCTAAACAAGTGAATTTATTTATTGTTTTCTGATTTAAAAAATATTTGAAGTCAAACCATCCTTAAGAAATCACAATGATTTTGATTGCTTGATGAATGTTCAAGTAAATGCTCTAGTCAATATACCGTTGTCAAAACCCAGCTTACAATTAGATGAATTCAGTATGAACAAGATGTCATGCTGCAAATATGATGTGTAAAATATATATTTCCCTACTTATTTGTATTTGTATTGCTTTTCCTTGAATCTTGAATTTTATTCTCCTCTGTCTTCCCCAGCTTCCATCCTACAAGAACTTCAAAGGGACCATTGAGGAGTTTGAGCCCAATCGTTTTGCTGTCAACGGAGAGATCTCGGTGGTGGATGACAACACGGTAGAGATCACAGAACTCCCCATCAGGGTTTGGACTCAGAACTACAAGGAATCAGTCCTAGAGAACATGGTCTATGGGACAGACAAGGTCAAGCCATCTATCTCGTAAGTTGTCCATAGAATAGAGCCAATCATAATTACCCTAGGGATTCTTATTTGATTGCATCAACTTTCCAGCGGTAAGCTAATGTGGAATTTTTAAAAAGTTGCTTCTGCACAGAACAAAAAGCCCTAAGTGTATTTACTTTCCCTTGAAAAAAATGTGAAGCATATGACACATACTTCGTTTTATCTTGCTATTTTCTTGATGTAAGTGCAAACCTTTTATACGTTACTTCCACTGCAATTCATGAGGAAAAAGAAATATCAAATCTTATTATTTATTTATTTATTTCGTTTTATTACAACAGGGTAGCCCCATCAGTAGTTTAAATCTTGTTTACTGTTGCATCCATTGAGCAATGTTAAGACTTCATTCTTCCATTTCGTTAATCTGTTTACACCTTGCTGCGTCAAGTGCAGGTTATATATTTTATTTGGTCATAATTTACCAGTGTCTTCCATGCCTTGGAAAACATTTATCTACTTCCAAATTGTCTTCCTTTCATCCTGTAATTCACTTAGTACCGGCATTCATCTTTGAAATCTATAAATAATATCATTAATCTACATTTGCCACACTCCACCCAGGTGAAGTAAATGGGTGGGTACCTGGTAGGAATTTATTCCTTGAAATGCTAGAGCGGCGTTTGGCAGCCATGCTAAAGCCAAGGTAATAATCGGGAGCGCCAGAAGGATCAAATCTGACTTAGATGAGCGCTATACAAGAGCCCATTATTATTATATATTATTTATCTATTTTTTGTTTTATTTAATTGTTCAGGGACTACAAGGAGTATCATACAGACACCACAGTGAAGTTTGTAGTAAAGATGAATGAGGATCGACTGCTACGAGGAGAAGAAGAAGGTCTTCATAAGATGTTCAAGCTACAGACAACATTCTCACAGGCTAACCTCATGGTATGGGCTCCTTCAACTCTTACAGTGTTATGTTCACCTTCTGTATCATAGCTTTGTTAATTTAGATGAAAACTATTTGAATAGATGTATGTATTTTTGTATAGGAATTTTCACTCAATACTAACTTATCAAATTGGCAGCATTGTGATGTCATATTATTATTCCCCACCCCCCCCCCCCTCTCCCATTTACTATACACTTTGAATTTTTCTTCAAATCGAACACTACCCTAATAACAAATTATGCACTCCTTTTTTTCTTAAACAATGGAAATATTCAACCAGTGCTTATGGTAGTCACCATACATAAATAAATACTTGTTCCTGAGTCAAGACCTGTACTTACTAAGTAAAAGTGTACCTGCAGCAACATAAGCCATCTAGCTCTTCCTTCATATGTTAGCCTGAATCTTCTAGATAACTAGACAGTTAAAAGACTTGAAAATTTGTCAAGTGCATGTTAGTGTGCGTGGCATTGTGTGATTTTGTAAGGGCTTTCATACCTGACAGCAGCCATGCATTGACATGGTTCTGAAACCTTCTTTCCTGGCTCTCATACCACTTCCTGATTACTGCAACTTCTTTAATATGAGGAATTTAGTGTGATAACCTCACATCATCTCTACCCTTTCATCTGTTCAGGTATTGTATGACCGTCATGGCTGTATCAGGCGCTATGACAACGTAGAGGAGATCCTGAGGGAATTCTTCACTTTGCGTATGGAGCTGTATCACAAGCGTAAGGCCTATCTTGAAGGTATCCTAGAGGCAGAGTCGAGCAAGCTCAACAACCAGGCTCGATTCATCATGGAGAAGATAGATGGCAAGGTGGTGATAGGTGAGTACACCTGCTATTATTCAAACCATCGTTATGACCTCGTTCAACAACTTTTTTTTCTTATTATCCTGTTCTTTGTAAATTGTGTAAATAGTTCACGACCCTTTAGGAATTTTATTTGCCATATATGATATATTTGAAAGGAGTTGTAACGATACAAGCTCTATGCTTATGTTTCATCACCTTTGTGTGTTCATTCTTTAAACTGTATAATAGTTGCAACTTGTCTTTGATAAAATATTATCATGTTCTTTTTCATGTGATGTTAATGAATTGTAACATTGTGAACATGCATAAATAAATAACTAAATAAATCAATATTGACTCTACTTTTTTTCTCTCCATGTTACCTTTACAGAGAACAAGTCCAAGAGTTCCATGATCAGTCAGCTCACCTCTCGAGGGTACGACTCCGACCCAGTGAAGGCCTGGAAGGAGGCGCAGCAGAAGAGTGTGGAGGAGGAGGAGGATACCTTTGATGATGCAGCGAGCGATTCATCTGAAGCCGGTTCAGGTCCTGATTATAACTACCTTCTAGGAATGTCCTTGTGGAGTCTGACCAAAGAGAAGAAGAATGATCTTCTCAAGCAGAGAGATGAAAAGGTCGGTTGTGCGATGCCAATAGAATTACTTCTGCAAGTCAGAGCCTGGTATTGATTAGATCTGTGTTAGAATTCTGTGTTTTACCATGACCTGAAATAGGGGTTCTGCTGGGGTTGTTGGTTTTCTTTGGCAGAATAATGGGCTATTTTTTTTGATGGGGTTTAATTTTGAAAGTTTACTTGACTTATTTCACTTGTAGAAGTTCAGTAGTATGTCTGACATGTCAAGAGGCTTGCTAATGGCTTAGCAGTACTATTTATTGCAGGAGTGTTGTGGCCGAGTGGTTTAAGGCGCTTGACCAGAGATGCGAAGGTCAAGGGTTCGAATCCCGCCCCTCACTAATATCCTTTGGCAAGATATTAACCTACACTTGCTACTCTCCACCCAGGTGTTAAATGGGTACCCGGTAGGACGCGATCGTCATTGTTGGTCAAACAGTTTTTGAGCGTCAAGTAACGCCTGGCTGGAATGCTCTCCAGAGAGTAGAGATTGTGCACACAATGTGTGCGGGCAAATATTGAATCCAATGACCGGGGTAATAGTATATCCGTAAAGCGCTTTGAGACATTGTAGATGTATTAAGCGCTATATAAAAGCGGAACATTATTTTATTATTGAGTGTTTATTTTCCTTCTATCTAGGCAACAGAGCTGAGTCTCTTGAGAAGAAAGACTGCCAGTATGCTGTGGACTGATGATCTGAATGCTTTCATGGCAGAGCTAGATGTAAGTCAATAAACTGAGTCCAATCCCAGCCCGCACTACAAATGCGCACCGAATGAACATTTGTGCTGTAGTATGATGTTATGATATTTGTGTAACTCGTGGTTGCAATGGGATGGAGGATAAGCGATTCACATGTTTTTCCCAGATTCCCCATAAACACGTACACCTACCCATAGTATTTCATTTAAGAGTATTTTGGACTGAGATAAACTCTGTTGCTCAGAAAAGAGTTGCCACATTTGAAAAGAGATTTGCAATGACAGATTCCTATTCCCTTCCCAGCTTTATATCTTTTATTATTGATTGTTTTATTTTTTCATTTTTATGCGGGGCAATGCTTTCGCACCTCCATAGTTTTAATTTGTTTTTGATGGCGTTAGAATTAGAGTAGGGCATAAGCAAATTTGAATTTTGCAATGAATGAGTCCACTTCTGGAATCACAATGATCTCAAAGCTAGAATGTATCATTTCTAATCAGGTTGATCTGAATATTGCCTTTACTTTGTCATAATATTAACATACTCCTTGATCATTATCTTCAGAATATCATTTTAACATATGTTGAGAGCCAGAAGCATGTCATATTTTAACATACAGTTATGCCCTTTTGGCTTTAACAGCCGTTAAATGTATTATGAAACGTTATTGAAACTACATCAATATTTTTTTCTTCATAAAACAGAAGGATAAAGGATATAAAGAGTCATATCTAAAATGTGTTCATGCATTTTGAATAATGGAGAATCATGCAAAAGTTGAATATTATTGATAAAGAATTATTTATTTGATGTTCATCAGAGGGTGGAGGCTCAAGAGAGGGAAGACGAATCATCGGGCGTGGCAGGTCTCTCATCCAAGATGACCAAGGGTAAAGGAAGTAAGATCACCAAACCACGCAAGCAGAAGCTCCTCACAAGAGAAGAGACCAAGCCCTCACCGTACGGACGACGTGTAGAACCACGTATGGACAATCTTATCAAGAAAGCAACTGGTGATGGCAAGAGAGGAAGGGTAGGTTTTTGACAATTTGGGGCATGTTCCCACATGCCTCTGCTCTTTAAAGAGGCTTTTTAACATTGTTCAGATGAGAGAAAATGGTGCTTAGGTAGTAAATTCAATGCTAGATGTACAATTAAAGATAATCTTAAAGTTTGAGTGACAACAGACCATTATTAATGATAAAAATTTGAAAAAACTGATCTGATCGATTCTTTAATTCTCCCAACTATATCGTTAAAATTTCATTACATTTTAGGTGAATGTAAATCGTCATAACTCTATGCATTGGCTCTAAATACCATCCCAGACATTTAAGTGTCAAAAGATTTTAAAAACTTGTCTTTTGTCTTATTTTCATGGAAAAACAGTTGGGAAAATTCAAAAATGGTTGGGAGAATTTACTGTCAGAGGGTGTTGACCAGTGACGCCTTCAAAGAAAACCATAAATATCTTCATGGTTTGAGAATTTTTTCAGGATTTTTTGCATGCTAGAGAGTTAGTACAGTAGAAAGAAGATAATTAGTAACATTTCATACAAAAATTACGCAGTTTTTTCATCAACCTTCAACAATGTTACCAAGTCACTTCAATGACAACTACTTCATGTGTATATGAATCTGATCTTTCTCAGGGAATAATGTTTCATTGCTTTCGCTAACCTCTAGATAGTATTACATTTTGCCTCAGCCATTTTGTCAGATGGTTTGCAACATCATATAAAATGTTCAATAAGGAGGATAGAACTCTCATGAATTCAAATATTTATATTTAAAGATTTCTTTTCTTTCTCCTAAATATGGGCATACGTAACATAAGTATTTGAAAGATGATACATATATATCCAATTGAGCATCCCTAATGCTGTTAGTGTTTATATTCATAATTTGAATACATTATCAAAATATTGGTATCTTCTCATTTAACAGAAGTGGGTTTCTTGTAGTGTTTTGTCATTTTACTTTTATTTTACATCATAATATTTCTACTGATGACTTTTCTTTTGCCCATAGTGCAATTTCATTTATACATTTTGAACGAAAGTGTTCAATATAGAGCTAAGATAATTACACCTTTTAGGACCAAGAAGTTTAAGTAGAAGAAGAAGTAGAAGTTGACTCTAGCTTCTTGTTTTAATTCATTCTTTGTCATATCTCCTTCCTATTGTTGATTGCAGAAACCCAAAGACTTGGACATAAAGATGGAGGAAGGATCTGAACTCTCAGGACTCATGGAGGATGATAAGGATTCAGTCTCACTCTCAGACAAACCAGCTGGAGCTAAGCCTAAAACAAAGACTGGTATGCTTTCTCACAGCCTGGCTGGCTACATGCCACATAGAGCCATGCACATTTGTAGTAGAGGGATATTGTCACTTTCACCCGGATTTAATTGTCTAGACTTAATCTACAGCCAATCTGTTAATGTGGGGCATTATAACAAATTGTCAAATTTCGGGATTCAAGTAGCCAGCTCAGATCTACATGTATGTAGATTTAAGATACACCCATGTAACACAGCAGTCTGGTTGTATACATTGTGTCATCAAGATAGCAGGAAGTTTCAGACCATTTTTGATCAATCTACGTTCACTGAGAGTAAACACCTGTGTGTGTCTCATAACAACGGACTTTCATTCAAGTTTTCCACTACCAGTTATCATTTTAACTGTATAGGTGTAGGAGCTTTGGGTTCGAGAATAAATAGGTTACTTGGAAGTCACCTTTTGAGTAGTATACCCAGGTCTATGTCTTCATCTGGACACACATTGCAAGCATATAGCCCCAAACCTGTCTTCCACCAATCTTCTAGCCATTGGAAACATAGCAAATTGATATGCAGATTTCAAACTGTAATTAGAGCTATTTCAAAATAATCCATGTACCATTAAGGTCTTTGAAGAATTGATATGGCAATAGCTTCTAGAAAATGATTGTGTTATATTGTGTGAGATCATCGTTCCTTTCTAGTTGTACATTATTTATATCAGCTACTCTTATTTCAGATAAGCTTTTGTGCAATACATTTGAATTTGTAGTCATTAAATTTTGCATTCAACAAACCCATACAATTAGAAAGAGTGTGCCCCAGATACAGGAAATCACAACAAAGTTATTAATTCAATAGTCTGGTTAAATTTGATGTATTAGAATGTCTGAAATCCTTCACCTGAAAGTTTCTTTAACATCGCTGCATCTCTAGATGCAAGAATTGGGATATACCAAAATGTTAACAATTATTTGATATGTTTGAGTGATTTCAATTACATCACAAACTTTGTGCTACTCAGTCATACCGTGCCTTATTATGTAACAATCTTGAATGTGGTTCAATTAAGTAAAATGTGTGTGTGAATTTGTCTTCCTTGTGTCAGTACTAGCAGTTACTCAAAACTTGTAAATATTTCTTGAGAATCAAGTATACCGTGTGAGTCAAAAAAAAGTTTACACCTAGAAAATTGCTAATTATTTTTAAAATCATCCACGAACAGTAAATTATTATATATCTTATGAAAGAGTGTTTTATCCCAAATCATTTGGTACCATTTTTGTGTGGTATGTGTTCACGCTTGGATGAACAGGAGGCATTGTTTGCGAGAGTGCAAAAATCGACTTGCGCCAAAGTTGCTTATGTGATGTTTTTATAAAACAATTGGGATTTGGGTATTAATTCGGTCTTTGCACATCCAAATAACATCCCTAACAAAATTAATCATGCCACACATATCAAATATCGAATATCAAATATCAACGAACATTTGTGCGGGTGTGTGTGGGTGCGTGTGACTTTGCCCTTTGCAAAATGCATATGCAAAGCATTTCATTTGATACATTCATTTCACTCTATCACTTCGCTAATCCCAAAATAATACATACTGTAGGCATCACTTTGGCGCAAGTCGATTTTTGCACTCTCGCAAACAATGCCTCCTGTTCATTCAAGCTTGAACACATACCACACAAAAATGGTACCAAGTGATTTGGGATAAAACACTCTTTCATAAGATGTATAATAATTTACCGTTCATAGATTATTTTAAAAATAATTAGCAATTTTCTAGGTGTAAACTTTTTTTTGACTCACACGGTATGGGCAAGTCCAAGTTATTCTGTCCCATATACTGACCACATCTCAGATTTTAGCATGTATGATCCTCGTATAAGAGTTACTAGAGCTTAGATAAGACCAAATATGAGGTGAAATGGCACATTTAATGTCAAATCGTGTTCAAAACTCAAAAATATTCGACCACCTGGGCCAACAAATGACCAAATACCTTTGATATGCCCATATCAAAGTCATGTTCAGAAACGTCATGGATAGTTTGGCTTTATCCTTAAAGGTAATACAAAGTTTTGAGAAATGTTGAAAACTGAGTGGATAGTGAATCTTTACAATTTTGATATATTTGGATGCCCCTGTAGATGTATTATAAGCACTAAAAAAATTAGCCCCTAAAACACCTTTGTTTTTTGAGAAAAATTGAATATCAAAATTTACCGGTGCTCCCGGTAAATTATGATAAATTTCAAAGAGCGCTTATGGCCGTATAATGTTAGCTGCAACCATGAAAATCTCAGAATATGTAGGTGGGATAAATTATTTCCAAATGGGAATAGCTAATCGGTCGATTTTAGTCAAGAAATATTGTTTCATAGCTAAATTAATATTTTGACCTTGAGAGGGAGCTATACAACATAAAGAGTTTATTATTTATAATTTCATAACTTTAGACTCGATTTAAACCGCGACAACGATCAATGTATATTGTAGGAATGCATATGCTTCCAATTTGTTAATTTGAACCAAATTCATGACCCCATACCAAAACTTTGTAATACCTTTAAACTCTGTCTTCCTGTCGTATTGACAACTTTGACCTAAAAAAAGATTATTTTGATTTTTGTATGAATGAAGCAGAGATTTTTCCTAATTTGATACTAGACCATTTTGCAGCTGATGATTGAAATTATAATTCAGAGAGGACTCTATTTCTTGACAATTATTTATTAAAATCTCCCTGAAAATGTTCAAACCAAATTTCTAGTATAGTGTTTGTTGATTATTGTCTGTGTATTTATTTTACACTTAGGATATATATCAAATGGGTATGCCATTCTTGTCTGATGAATTCACACAGACTGCTTACAATCATATTCAGGTTTTTTGGTAAACTTGAATGCACTTTTCTGAAATGGGAAGACAACAGGTTCTCTTTTAGGATGATGAATTAATAACATTATTGTTTAAGTGTATTTTGTAATAAAATAAAGAAACGGCCTGTCAAATAAAATGGCAAAGTATTCTTCCATAATTATCAACACTTAAATGCAAAGTTACATGAACAAAGTGTTGGATGTATAAGTTATGAAAAGACTGAAAAAAAAAAACTGATTCTGATTTTAAAGCCCCACTGCACTACTTATAGGTACTTGTGCAAACAATGCCTAATCAGTGACGGTTGGTCCCCCATGGTCCCCTTTTTCTTATGTTAATTGAGAGCTGATTTGATGAGATAACCACCTGTCGGTGATCTTACAGGGAGGTCTAATCCTCCTGACCAAACTAGTGCAGATAGGCTTTAAATGATGAGTTATATATTGTACATCAACTACATATGTCTAAAATTGTCATAGTATCATAAGGCATAAAGTTCACATTTTTTCAATTAATGATAACCTGATTATTTGCCTTAGAATAACTGTTAGTTGTGAAGTTGTAATACTTTTTAGTAATTTTTTACCAACCTGTTATATTTCCACCCTTCACAGCACCCAAACCTAGAGTGCCTAAGGAACCAAAGGCCCCTAAAGAGCCCAAGGCCCCTAAGGAACCAAAGGCACCCAGGAAACCCAGACAGCCCAAGGCCGCTGGGGGCGAGAAGGGTAAGAAGGGGGCCAAGAAACCCAAACGTAACCCCTGGTCCGATACAGAATCAGAAGATGAGCACCTTGATGATGTCACTAGTGGTGATGCTGCTCTGGCTGCTAAATTGGCAGCACAGACGGACAGAGGCCCACGAAGGGCTGCTGGTAAGTGATCCAGTCATGCTTTGTGGAATCCATTAGAAAGGGAGAATGGGACAAATAAATTACCAGCAAATGCAGTATTCTTATTCAGGTCTCTGGATTAAATAATTAACTGTACTTTACAGTGCACAAACTCTTCTCCACTCCACTAAGGAGCAGTCCAGCTAGTTGCCTTATTTTCAGGCACGCATATGTTAATCCAATCACACTAAGTTCTCAACGTACCCAAGTTCCATTTAGCACTTGAGCCCATTTTATTTGTAACAGTCTGATAACACATGGTTCCTTGTCTTGCTTACGCCATCCTAGCATCGACCAAGATGAAGTACACCTACAGCGAGGATGAAGAGAGTGATGGGAGCGGTGAATTCGTCATCACTCCTGCTGCCCGCAAAGAGGAAGTCACCTACCATGACGAGGACGATCTCGATGACGACCTCGCCATTTCCCAACCCCAAGAGATGTCCAATGACCTCTCCGACGATGACATGGACAATGGTAGCGATGCCTCCTTTGGAGCCCCTCCCCCCAAAGCCAAGAAGAAGCCCGCTCCAAAGAAACCTGCTCCAAAGAAACCGGCAGCTAAGAAGGCAAATGCCAAGAAAACCACCGAACCTCCCAAGTCATCTAGATATGTAGAACTTGATGATGACGATATAAGTGATGTATCGGTAAAAGGTATGTTCACATCTTGTTTGAAAATTGACCAGGAGATGTTGGTCATGCAAATTTTGTCAATGAAGCGCACAAGAAATACACAAGATCCTTATGCATTTTGTCAATGAAGTGTATGCGATCAATATACAATTGACACTACTTGAATGCTGTGGATAGTTGCAGTAGTTGTCACAAAGAAATATGTGTGATACTGTTATTCTTCTGAATTGTAGACTTATAAAAAATATAACAAAGCCACATGACATTAGAAAAATATACGAAACAGAAGTGAACTTATTCAGAGAGGGGCCATGTGTTGATATTCACTTCCAATTTGATTTGTATCCACTCACAGAGAAAAAGTAAAGGTGAAAGGTTGCGCACATATATACTATCCTAGATGACTAACTTGGTTATTAAATCAACTAACCCATCAGACAAAATTCTTAATTATTTTAAAGCTAAATCTATGGCATCAGTACTATTCCTTTATTCTTATTTTTGTCTTCTTGTTTTCTATCAGGTGAGTCGAGTGACCAGATATCAATCAACAGTGATTCAGATGCTTCTCCAGTACCAAAGACCAAAGCTAAAGCAAAGCCTGCTCCAAAGCCTAAAGCAGCTAGAAAAGGTAAACTTGATCTATTTTATTCATTGAAGCATCACATCATTGTGTCTTACTCTTTCAGACATGCCAACTGTTCAGATTAAAGAGGAACATTCCTCTTTTTGGGAGAAGATAATTATCATTTTAATGCAGGTGTTCCTCTTCCTGTACAAATTTGTCTGTAGTATTGAATAGGAGAGTTAGGATTGTTCCTCTTTTTTTTGAAAATAGCATAATTTGTACAGATTTCTGATTTTCAAATGTTGGCATGTATGCTGATTATACAGAGTGTAGTCAGTGAAAAATCATTTTCTAAAATTAAAGATAAACTTGAGTTCTGGTAAAAAAAGAAAATGAATTCTCTCAGAATCTAACGAAACTTACACTGAATGTTCAAGATTACAAATAAATGTCATGTGCCAAACAATTTTGGAAGAAAATGTATACTGGCTGAGTAATGAGCATAGAAAGATAAGGAAATCAGGGTAGTACTAGCCCCGACACCATGTGTGTTGTCCCATATACATCTTTCTGTGTAAGTGATTGTTACTTTACCAAGACTCTGCCAAATTTATGATGATTTTGATGACTCCAGAACCTTGCATTACACACCATTACTTACATGCTATATGATCAACTTTTCTGATCCATTCCACACCTTTTCTTTCACAATGCAATCGCATTACCAGAACTCAAGTTTATCTTTAACTGCTAATAGATTCAATCTTATAATGTTATAATTATCTAGTTATTACATGCATGTTATATTAATATTTTACAGAACATGATTTCTTGGCCATCTATTAAAGCAACATCTCATAAATTGTCATTAAAGTAAAATTTGCTCACATCCATATAAATTCATGTTTATTACATAACATGCGTTTAAATGGGATGTCCACAAAATATAGACAGTTTTGTGAGACACTGCCAAGCACTTTAGTTATTTGCTTTGCTCTGCTTTCCTTTATTTGCTTTGGAATGGCATATTCACACTCGACCATTTCCTTACATAACAGAAACGAAGACAACCATGAGTAACGCCCTGAAGAAGATGAACGCACCAAAGAGGAAAAAGGAATCTGATTCAGACTCGTCGGACTTTGGTGTAAAGAAGCATGCAGCTAAGAAACGTGAGCACCTATTCCATTCTCTAATTAACCATATTAGCTGTGCATTACTAATATATACACTCGTTACTTACCCTCATTCACTATGTTATTGATGGGTCTTAGCAGTGTATGTTTTGACAGGAGAGAGGAGAGGGGATTCTTATTTTGACTAATGTAGATCCATCTTGTCTTTCAATTTTGTTTCTAGTCCAGACATGACATTTTTTGTTTGTTCTATATTTCGTAAAAGCAAGAAGGAAATTTGATAACATCAGATATAAACCTTATCTATATTTTGGACAGATAGTGAACATTTTCCATTGTCGTTCAAGCCTCTTGCCTTGTATCCATTATTTTTCATTGTTTATTAAAAAAATAAAATAATAATGCCTCCTTAACAAGTACCATTAACCATTGCCTTATGCATGTTCTTCTTCTTAATTTTGACAGCTTCTGCCAAGCCCAGTAGCAAGTATGTTGACTCTGACTCTGATGATGATTTTGGAATCTCCAAAGCACCACCCAAGAAACTTCCCAAAGCAGAGGTGAGTTCCCTTAAAGCCCCACTGCACTACTTATAGCTACTTGCGCCCTCTATATAGCAAACAATGCCTAATCAGTGACCGTTGGTCCCCCAGGGTCCCCTTTTGCTTATGTTAATTGAGAGCTGATTTCATGATCATAACCATCTGCCAGTGACCATGCAGGGAGGTCTAAACCCTCCTGGCCAAACTAGTACAGACGGGCTTTAAAGCATAGATTTCTTGTTGTCGTGGGCAACGTTGCCTGCGAGTTCCAAGATGTTTTGTTGATGCTTGTTATAGATATATATTTTACTTGGCTACCATGAAAGCACTTTATGCAACGAGTAGACCTACCTATTCAAACCATACTCAAAGAAATTGGTATAAGATAATTCATGCCTTCCAAATGTAATTCAAACTAAGTGGCTAAAGTTCCTGGTTCACAGAACTGCTGTTTCATTAGTAAAACAGGCAATAGGCATTTAACATAACCAGTGTGTTTTACGCCATGAAGTCTACTTCGTACTCTGACTTTGTTGTAGGTGGAGTTGGCCGTTGGTTCAACTAGGTTATAAGTTTTTGTTGTTGTTGTTTTGGTATGTATGTTAGTTTTTAAATTTTGCATGAAAGGCTGTAGACCAACCATTTATTCAAGAATCTCTTCTGATTACAGCCCAAAAACCAGGCACTAAAGATGACCCATTCCTGGCTGTACGGCTCTGATGAAGAAGACAAAGGCGACGACGTCAAGTTTGGCACGAAAAAGACGGGAAACGGTACCGTTAACGCTTCAAAAGGAGGTACTGGACGATCCAAAGCCTCAATGAAGTATACATACTCAGACTCAGAAAGTGAGGATTAGTCCAACTACCTTCACTTACATCAATTCACATATGGATTTATGTGATTCAAGCTCACAAGATATATGTGAGATTTTTTATATTTTTAAGACGTTCTAGTTGCTGAGGCTGCCTAATCTTTTTTTATTTGTCCTTCCTCTTATGCGTATGATATCTTCCATGCTTAGATTTACTGAAATGTTTAGCTCAAACCCAGTGCAATGAATTGTAAGGAACAAGAACTCTGATATTGAGTCATGTCAGGGCTATTTCTCAACCATATGTATTGAAAGCCCATCAAGGAATTTATGTTTGTTTTTACAGCGAGAGTGATGCATAATACCTAATGATAGGTAGTATTAATTTATTTCATGTAAATGGATTGGAATATCAAATTATCATTATTAATGTACCTTCGATATCCTGCTGAAGGCTTTCCTTGGGTGTTTAGGTGATCAAACCAACACTTAGCTAGGATATTTTTACCTGACTTTTTAATAATTAAGGAGAGACAATCAGACTAAGAATAAGATATTTAACTCAAATTCTTGCTTGACATCGATTTCAGAGTTTAATAAAAAGTGAATTTTAAAAGGAATTATACTATTCTAACTTAACTAGGATTTTTTTCCCTGACTTTTTAATGGTTAAGGAGACAATCAGATCAAGAATAAGATGTTTAAGTTGACTTCTTGCTTGACATTGATTTCAGAGTTTAATAAAAAGTGAATTTTAAAAGGAATTATACTATTCTAACTTAACTAGGATTTTTTACCTGACTTTTTAATGGTTAAGGAGACAATTAGACTAAGAATAAGATATTTAACTCAAATTCTTGCTTGACATTGATTTCAGATTGTAATAAAAAGTGAATTTTAAAAGGAATTATACTATTCTAACTTAACTAGGATTTTTTACCTGACTTTTTAATGGTTAAGGAGACAATTAGACTAAGAACAAGATATTTAACTCAAATTCTTGCTTGACATCGATTTCAGAGTTTAATAAAAAGTGAATTTTAAAAGGAATTATACTATTCTAACTTAACTAGGATTTTTTACCTGACTTTTTAATGGTTAAGGAGACAATTAGACTAAGAATAAGATATTTAACTCAAATTCTTGCTTGACATCGATTTTAGAGTTTAATAAAAAGTGAATTTTAAAAGGAATTATACTATTCTAACTTAACCAAGATTTTTTCCCTGACTTTTTAATGGTTAAGGAGACAATCAGATCAAGAATAAGATGTTTAAGTTGACTTCTTGCTTGACATTGATTTCAGATTGTAATAAAAGTGGATTTTAAAAGAAATTATACTATGCTAACTTCATAAGGAAGTTACCAGTCCTGATGCGAAATCAACATTTCTTCAAGAAGAGATTGACAACAGAGCGTGCCGCTTACAATAAATTGTAGTGATCGTTATCTTTTCCATTGTGTTACTGTTCTTTCCAATGAATCATGCATTGTTTATGATAAGATAATCATATCCTTTGCAACATTAAGTAGGCCATTATCATCTGTGCCGTGATTATGTGATGTGATTCCTCATTTTTATCCCTCTGTCTCTCTCTCTCTCTCTCTCTGTCACCTTTTTTTTTCTTCAAGCACCATTACCATTTTACCAATATGTAAATATTGTACAGATATGTAAATATGACTGTAAAGGTACAATGTGGGTCAAAAGGTATTTGATCGTGATATGACGTTATGCTGTATATAAGCATTTTTACAAAGCAGTGGGTCCACAGTGTGCATTCCACCATTTCTTGCCCATTTTACATGACTCATACATGTAGCTTTTGGATGGAATGATCTTTTTATATGACATTTTAATGAATATGAAATCCCCCGGCTTTTTATTGAAATACTCAGATTTTTAACATTTGAAAAATTGATCAGAGGTACTTTCTATTTTAAGAATCTCCATTTACAAAAAACAATGAATACTGTTTTGCTGTTATTTATGTATTCTAATATTTATATACTACTCCGAATATCCTCGCCGTCATATTTTTATCTGAATTGTGCAATTGCATTCCTTTTCACGTCATAAATTATGATGTAGTGTTTCATATTAGATTTTACTGTTTTCATTTTCAATCTCAATTGTTAAATATTTAAATATTTTTAAAAATAATTCGGGACTATACGCCCTCTTGTACATGTAATTATTGGAAGTTTGAATGTAATCACATTTTCAAGTAGAGATCTGCCTGGACTGCCGAATTCTTTTCTTCTTTCTAGGGCATCAATTTTATTCATCTAGTAGCTGAAACATTTTAATTAATAAACTGGATGTATGTATCATGATTATATGTTGGTACATGTTTCTCATCCACATTTTAATGTTATGTCCACTTCTGTGATGGAAGTTCATCAATGGGTCTTCTTCTTGTCTTCTTCAGTATTTTAATGTAAATTATAACATTTGTAGAACTGATAATCTTCTCTGTATCTTTGAGAAAAAGGCTGTAAATAATAAAAAACAAAAACAAGAAGGCAAGGAAAAAGATGATTTCAATATTTTTATATCTGCAGTTTTATAACTTCTTCAATGTGAATTAGTGTGACAATGTGACAAGTATTCAATTCCACTTTTTTTCCGAGAATTGTATTTTAACAAATATTACATTTCTTTTAGATTGGCCTGTAACTGTAGCATTGTTAATAGTGTAGGTTTATTAAAAACACGCCCCTTTTTATCCAAAACGAACAAGAAAGTGGAATATGTAAATAATCTGTTATGCTACACAAGGATTCAAAGACTACGTTCAGTCTGCTTAGATGTTCCAATATGTATACCGGTATGTATAGATGTATATACATGTACATGTATGTGGATTGCCAGGGCCAACTTTTATTTATCAGCAAGATGTTCACGGAAAAAATAAGACTTTAACATTTTTTACATGCAAGCTACATATCGAGGGGTCAGGGACACAAAGATGTAACTCCATTTTGAGAAAAAGTGGTTTATGTGTCACTGAGCACTTGGGCCTTAAGTCTATGTTTCACTAGCCATTGACTTCAATGGGGTGTTGGATGGAATTAAGTCTTTGTGTTTCCTGGAAAGCCCACACTTTTCTGAACATTTTGGAAAAATATGGAGTTACGTCTTTGTGTCACTGAACCCTCGATATGTGAATGCACATGTGTCAGTATGGATGTATGAATGTAGTCATCAAAAGTTCGGAAGAATCTTTGCCCCTTCAATGTATTTATACACATCTCGTAAATGAACAAAGATTTTGCATTCAAAATGACTGTTTTGTGTTGCATGGTCATTGCTTTGTATTATCAAGGTCAGGTTGTGAAATTTAGTCAAACAAAATCAAAGAAAACTTACGCCAAATGTTGACTACAAAGAAACATGTGCCAACTGATTTGGGAGGAAAATTTTGATTAGCACAGTACATGTAATGAGGAAAAATATAAAAGAAACAACAGAGGAGAGAAAGAAAGAGAGAGAGAAGTTTTATTTTAGAGGGTGGAGAGAGGGAGGGGGTGGAGAGAGAGAGAGAGGGTGGAGAAAGAGAGAGAGAGGGGGGGGGGGGTGGAGATAGAGAGGAGGATATGATGGGAAAAAGGTGAGTGCAAAATGAAGAATCGGACAAAGTAAAGCATATTACAATAGGTCATACTTTATCCCAAGCTATCCACTTTGAATTATGGTTTCTTTTTATTCGGTCAATTTCTATGTATCTCATGATCTGTATCTTTCTTGCATTTTACCCATTACTCCTATCATTTCTATCACCAACTTTTATCATAATTGACAATGTTATTTCTGAATTTTCAAGTTATTGTTCTTCAAACGAGATGGGTATGACACTATCTTTCTATCTAAGTATCTTCTCCCGTTTCGGAGGTTGGTTGCAACATCTCTCTATTTCACTTTATCTTCTGTCATTCTGGTGCAATCTTGCAGTTTTAGTCGACTCCAGTTCTTGACATACTCTTCCCAGTTGATTATGGGTTTCCCTCTCGGTCTACTTCCTTCCACTCTTCCTTCCAATACATCCTTTAAGAGGCTTTGGTGCCTTTTAACATGACCAAAGTATTTGACTTTTCTCTCTTTCATTAACTAATCCTACCAGTGCAATTTGTTTACGCCCTGCCATGTACAATATCTCTTTGTTGGTTTTCATTCGTTTCCAGGATATTTTCATCATTCTGTAAATCTACATTTCAAAAGATGTTATTCTATTTAACATGGCCTTGCTTATTGTCCATGTTTCCGCTCCATACACTAGGACAGATCATTTCATACGGTTTACTAGTCTCAACCTTTCACCTTTCTATCTGTGAATCAGTCTTTCATTGCCAGAAATGTATTCCGAGCAATTTCTATTCTTCTTTTTATTTCTGCTTCGCATCTGGCTTCATCTTTGATATTTTGTTCTAAGTAGATGTAGTTACTGACCTGCTCAATGATATGTCAATCGAGTTTCAAACATATTCTAGGCTTATTCTCTGTTCTACTAAAAATCATGGAATTAGTTTCTTGACATTCATGCGTAGACCAAACTCTTCACTTTTGACTTTTACAATATCCAATACATGTTGTAAATCTGCTTCATTCTCTCCGCAAAGTACAGTGTCATCAGCATATTGTAAATTATTGATATTTACACCCCCAATACTAACTAACACCTTTTATATCTGAAATTTCCCTGAATACCAAATATGTGCACAAGTTGAACAGAGATGGGGAAATTACTCATCCCTGACATACTCCTCTTTTGATTTTTTGTGTAACCTGTAATTTCATTGTTAATTTTGATGGCAGCTGTCTGCTCCCAGTGAAGTTTAGATATTATGAGACGTGTATTTTTACCATCCAGATTAATTTTTTGTAAGATTTCAATGAATTTGTCGTGGTGAATTATGTCGAATGCTTTAGAGCTAGTAGTCAATAAAGCACACATACATTTCTTTGTTTACTGCAATATACCTTTCTGTCATCATTCTCATACAGAATATGGCTTCTCTAGAACCACTTTGAGGTCTAAAACCAAACTGTTCCTTTCCTACTTCATTGTCAATTTAAATTTTTATTTTGTTGAGAATGATCTTTAAGAGCAACTTGGTTACATGGCTCATAAGGCTAATTGTCCGGAAATCTTCACACACACTTGCCTGTATTGTATATCATTTGGCAAATACTAGTCAAATGTTCAATCCCAAATTCTTTTAAGGCCACATGTTTTTCCCGCGCTTTCCCATCTGGGTCAGATTTAGAAGCTCCCAGTGAATGCAGAGCTTGTTTAATTTCTGATTCAAGTATACTTGGACCCTCGTTGTCAGTGATTGGAAGTTCTGGACCTCTATCATCATCAAATAGGTCTTGGATATATTCTTCCCATCTTTGATTAATATCTTCCTTTTCAAAGAGGGAAGATATTCCATCTTTGTTCTTGATACATCCGCTTGCTGCCTTGTTTTTCTTGGAAAAATACTCAATTCTAACACATTTTTGAGTGAGCCATTCTTCTTTTGCTCTTTTACATTTATTATCAATTTCCTTGTTGATGTCTCTGTATAATTTGGAGTTTCGGACTTGCTTTTGCCTCTCCTGTATCAAGTTCAGAATATTTTCTGCCATCCATGGTTGTTTTGCTTGTTTCTTTTGAGTTGGTAGTGTCTTCTTTCCATGCTGAATGCTTTTTTTCAAGCATTTCCATTCCACTTCTAGTTTCTCAATATCATTTACTTCAGTATTTGTTTGTTCTATTTCTTCTGTGACTAGACAATTATACCTATTTCTAACTTCCATAAGGTATTTTCCTGCTATGTTCGTTTTATTTAGAGCTGCCCAGGGGCTGATATAGATTCTGATCACAGTGTCGCAGAAGTCGAAATAAAGCTAAAGAATACACTCCCCAGAACAAAAAGAAACCCTCTTCCAGCTGGGTATGTCTTTACCTGCTTGATACAATTCTTGAACTTATTTTTTATTTAAATGTAGTAGTCGATCTGATTTCTCTTTACATCTCCTGGGCTTTTCCAGGTGTATAGGTTCTTCTAGGTTACTGCTAGGTTAAACGGTTTAGCTTTCAGGTTCATTAAAGTAGATATTCATTGATTTTAAAAACTAACTTTATTTGTATTATTGCAAAGTTGAAACTTTGATTCGACAAGGTTATCAAAATCCAATGCTTGGAAACATTCGAAGTAATGATTATTATAAATTACAAAATGCTTAAATACAGCCCCGGCATAGCACCTGAAGAGCTCTCCCAACGCTGCTGAGATGTGTGAGATCACAGTATGGACATGATTTGCACAAGCAGTCGATGTCGCATGACATCTCTTACATTTTCAGTGCCTGTATTTTCATCTTCTCTTGAGTTCTTTCTCTTACTTCACTACCGTCAGGCTAAATGTATAATCTATTGCCTCACTCTAAACCCCGCGCATGGTTTTATTTTGATGACAAATGCAGCGATACAAAAATAAAGGAATCTGTCGCTTGTAAACAAAATAAGACGCCATTGTATATTCAGCTGCACACACCGCGGTATGTTCGTCCTTAATAATTATCATTCCGGGGGGGGGGGGGGGGTTCAATTTGAAAGTCTGGTTTCTTTGATTGTTAATTACCCCTATCCTGTGTATTTACAAGCAAAAGATTTTAGTTATCAGAATCGGGTCATATCCCCTTTTGAGTGGTTTGACATGCCATTACATTTATATACAATAAAATCATTATAATTGGACAAATAATAGATTTGTAATTATGTTCATTCTCTATGGGATGTCGTCTGCTTGGGCAGTATTGGTCCATATAGTGACGTCATTAAAACATCGTTATTTTTCCGGCGAATCTCTCATATATCCCAGCTGCTCAGTGGAGGTGGTTGTATTTGTATTTTTATAAATCACCCGATATGGAGTTGACCTAAAACTTGTACGATGGCCATCTGTTAGCTTACCAGTTTCTAGTGATACATAATTAGTTAGTATAAGGCAGGGGCGTAGACAACGGGGGGGATGAGGGGGATGGCATGTACAATCATCCCCCCCAGGTTTTGGGGAATGATATTTGCTTACTTAATAAGTCATAATGATGATAATAATAGTAATAATAATAATGATAACAATTATAATATTAATAATAATAATAATTATGATGATGATAATAATAATCCTCATCATTATTGTAATTGTGTTTATTGTTATTAGCCGCATTCACACGGTGAAAGCCAATTCAGACGGTAAAAAAAAGAAAATCTTACAAGTATTTTGTGGTTATCTTGTGGTTTGGAAACCACAAGATAACCACAAGATTAAACAGGCGCGGATCTACGGGGGGGGGGGGTTAGGGGGTTTAACCCCCCCCCCTTGGGCGGCCCAAAAAACAAACAAAGGAAAAAAAAGGAAAAAAAAAGAAAAAAAAAGAAAAGAAAAAAGAACGCACGCTGGAGAGAAACCCTTTCAAGTGCAAATATTGTGAGAAGATATTCAACTCATCTGGTAACTTAACCAAATACATGATAACTCTGGATATAACTGTGTATTTAACTGTTACTTGATTTAAAAAGACGTTATCATGCACTGCTTTTTATGGTCTCCATTGTGTTAATAGATGCCAGGAAAACATCACTTACGGGGTTCAAATAAACACCCCCCCAAAAATCGGCTCGCCGCTTCGCGGCTCGCGGACGATGCTCCGCATCGTCATTATTTTGGTCACCCCCCCTTAGCAAAACGCTAGATCCGCCCCTGAGTCATCCCCCCCAGGTGTACGAACCTGTCTACGCCACTGGTATAAGGTGTAATAATCTCTCTTCCATCTCACGCATCCATTATCAGTCCACCTAGTTTCCACAATACCTATAATATCTAGTTTCATCCTATTAGCCTCCTGAATGAGGTTATCTAATTTCCCTGCCTTAGCGTCCTAACATTCAATGTCGCAATGCGCAGTCGCTTTCCTCTTGTTTTCAGGGACATCAGCGCACCACAGCCTAATCTTCCCGATTACTTTGAACTATAGGTTGGTCATTATAATGTACCTTATTTGCAAAAGGCAGCAACTCTTCCCGAAGGCTATATTTACAGCAGGACTTACTGTTTGGGAACCAGTCAGCCCGACTCCGTGATACCATGCGTGTTACCAGAATGTCCGGCTCGTAGTACACAAAAGCCCGTTTTAGACACCGGACTTAGGGGCTGTTTTCAAAAGGAGGGAACATGCATATGCGTACCCTAACAGTGAGTGGGGGGGGGGGGGGGGCAGTCAGGCTTGCATCTCTTTTTCCTTTCTGTGTACATATTCATGATGTTGCAGACAATGGTAATAATATGGTGATCGAGGTACCAAACTCTTCCATGGTAGCTGGCCGTTGGCTCTATATGCGAGCTCATCCGCACCTAAGTTCTGTAGGATGGGTATACACACCCTATGTTATTCGGGTGATCCATGGTTCATTTGAGCTGTCACGCAGGTGCGGATCCAGAATTTCTTGGGGGGGGGGGGGGGGAGGGGGGGACCAAATTTGAAATTATGCGAGCCAAATACTGGTACGTTGGTGACCAACATTGGCGTAATGAGCAAAAACGTTAGGGGGGGGGGGGCAGACAAAAAAAAAATCGCATCACCCCATTCTTACATGCAGGCCCCGCTGAACGTTTTTCAAAGTGGGTGCAGGCTAAAGTATTCATGATCAGGTAGAGCGTAGCGTAAATTGGCGTGGGGTCTAGGTGCACAGGCCCGACGGGGCTCAAGGGGCGGAGCCCTCGGAAGCTCAGGGGGTATGGGCATTTAATTACGGTCAGATGAGCATATTTTGATACCTTATTCATGGCACTGGCAGGCCCGGCCCCCCCCCCCCCCACTCAGTGTTATTTAGGGTACGCATATGCTCGTACCCTCTTTTTGAAAGCACCCCCTAGCTGAGGACTGCCAACATTTCCGAACCCCCCTTTCGCGGGATTTTCCTGCCTTGGAGACCCCCCTAAATCAGGAAAAATGCTCAATGTACCCCCCTAAATTCGGAATAATTTCTCAGGAGTCCAAAGAGATGAGAGAAAAAAAGAAAAACACCCCCTTTTTAAAGAAATCTCCGGGTGAAGAGTCAAATACACCCCTTTTTTTACAATTCTCGGGCCGGACTTTGTCGCACGAAAAGTAACCCTTTACCGGACATTTTGGCAACACGCATGCGGTCATTCCGACCTCTGAGTGGGGGGCCGGGCTGGCAGGTCACCAATTGACGTGGGGTCCAGGGGGCTTAGCCCCCGAAACTCAGGGATTTGAGGCATTTTATAGCGGTCAGATAAGCATTCAGGGGCCCTCCTTACTCCTTAGGCCCCCTGGTGTAGTTGGGGGGGGGGGGGGGGGGGGCGGAGCACCCGGAAACTCAGGTGTTCTCAGGGTCGGACCTAGATTTTTGCTAAGGGGAGGGGTTGACCCAATGACGATGCAGAGCATCGTCATATAGAGCTGCGTAGCGGCGAGGCAATTTTTTGTTGTTGACCAAATGACGAGCCGCATAGCGGCGAGGCGATTTTTTTTTTCGTGCTATTTTTGACACCAGCCAAATGATGTTTTCCTGGCCTCTTCTAACACAATGGAGGCCATGAAAATCAGTGCATGATAACGTCTTTTAAAATCAAGTAACAATTTAATACACAGTTATATCCAGAGTTATCATGTGTTTGGTAAAGTTACCAGATGAGTTGAGTATCTTCTCACACGTTTTTCTATGCATATCACATTTGGCAGCCCAACCCCCCCCCCCCCCCTGTAGATCCGCTCCTGGTTCTAGGCATTTAATTAAGATCAGATGAGCATATTTTTATAGCTTATTAGTGACACTGGCATGATATAAATTGGCGTGGGGTCCAGGGAGCGGAGCCCACAGAAGCTCAGGGGTCTTGGGCAGTAAATAATGATGAGCATCTAGGGGCCCGCCTCCGGAAGCTTAGGATTTTTAGTCATTTAATTACGGTGAGATGAGCATATTTTGATACCTTCTTTGTGACACTGGAAGGTAGCTTATTGGCGTGGGGTCCAGGGGGCGGAATTCCCGGAAGCTGAGGGTTTTCTAGGCATTAAATAACGGTCAGATGAGTATCCAGAGGTCCGCCCTAGGGCCCTAAGTGGAATCCAGGGGGCAGATCCCTCGGAAGTTCAGGGATCTTTGGCATTAAATTACCGTCAGAAGAGCATCTAGGGGCCCGCCTCCGGGCCCTAGGTGGGATCCAGGGGGCAGAGCCTCCGGCAGTTCAGGAGTTTTAGGCATTTAAATACGGTCAGATGAGCATTGATACCTTATTTGTGACACTGGCAGGTAACAAATTGGCGTGGGCCTCCGGAAGTTGAGGGGTTTTAAGGCATGAAATAACGGTCAGATGAGTATCCAGGGGCCCACCCTAGGGCCCTAGGTGGAATCCAGGGAGCAGAGCCTTTGGAAGCTCAGGGTTTTTTCGGCATTTAATCACGGTCAGATGAGCACATTTTGAGGGGTAAGCGTACACAAAGGGGGGGGGGGGGGGTTTTAGGTTTTTTTTTAGGGGGGTTTACACACATAAAAATACCAAAGGGGGGGGGGGGGGGTTTAACCCCCAACCCCCCCCCCCCCCCCCTGCGTACGCCCCTGCCTGACGGTAATTTTAGGAATTTGTCATTTTCCGAGAAACGCATACAAAAGTATAATTTACTAAAAAGTGAGGAAAAATATCGGGAAATTACGTTAAATTTAGTAACATTTGTAAATCACCGGTATCGAATTAGAAATAAACCACTTTGATTTTTTTTTTGGGGGGGGAGGGGCACCCCACCCCCATCCGTACGCCAGTGCATCCCCCCCCCCCCACCCACGCCTCGATCTACACCTTGTTGGCGAGAAAAATCGCAACTGATCTCCCCTACCTTAATTCTTTCTCTTGTTTTTCTTCCATTTCTCTCTTCTTTCCCTTTCCCTTCCCTTCCTTCTCTCTCTTTTAGGTCTCGATGGGGGAAGGGGGGGGGGGGGAGGTAAGACAAGGACCTTTTGGCCCGGCGATCCACACGCCTTTGTTGGCGGGATTAATCGCAACTGATTTTCCCTTCTTCCCATGCACCCTTTTCTTTTCTTCTTCCTCTTTCTTTTTAGCTCTCCCCGTTCCCTTTCACTTCCTTCTCTCTTTTTTTTGGAGGGGTCGGTAGAGGGGGGGGGGGGGGGGGGGGGGAGGCTAGGGCCTTTTGCCCCCCCCCCCGATCCAAAACTCTCCCATAACTCTCAAGGCATCTACAACTATCCAAGACCCTGCACGTCGCTGGATGTACTGTCTACTAATGGTCTACGGCATTACAGTAGCAATTGTGAGACAAGAAGTACTCAAAATTGGCCAGACACGATATGATCATACTAGGCTTATATAGGAGGCACAATATGGATTCTTCTATGAATAATAATGGTCGGGGCAGCTTATTTGCATTGTCAGAGTTTTGACTTGAAGATAGTGATTGAGATTGGCAGTGATAAGGCTGTTGGTAGCTTCACAATCATGTTACAATAAAAATGGAGGGAAAAGTGTGGTTGATACTGTCATTGCATCTATTGGTTTATTTCAATAAATCACTCATTTTGAGGTTGGCATTTTTGTATAAGTGTGTTTTAGATGTACACTGTCGATTGAATCTGATGTTTTCAAATAAATGTTTAAGTTGAATAAAATTGATAATAGGGTTGATGCTTTCGAAAAAGTGAAATACACTTGAAGAAGGCATCCGAATTTAAGTTGAAACTTGATCAAAGTATTCCAGTAATGATCAATGCATGGGAAATGGTTGAGAACTCATCGACACAAGGTAATGTAGATAATTTTAGTATTGCAGCAGCAAATTCATTTTTGAAAATGGCAAAGGAAGTTGGTATATGTGTGGATAAAATCTGGCAGAAATTATTCTGTGTGCGTGCGTAGCTTGATTATTAGGGACTTTTAGATTCGCACGAAGACAATAGGTCTATGCTACGATCGACGTCCTGTTAATGCACTGCCGTGAATGGACGTCTATGGCGCGCCATATGCCCAATAACCCCGAAAAATACGGTTTATCGCCGATAAACAAGGTTTATCGACGAAAAACAAGGTTTATCGAGCGAAAAACAAGGTTTATCGAGCGATAAACCTTGCTTATCGTGAGAAACTCTGTATATCGACCGATAAGCACAGTTTCTCTCGATAAACAAGGTTTATCGACGATAAACAAGGTTTATCGAAAAACACGGTTATTCGTATTTCGTTAGGAGAGGGCGCTTTTTAAAGTTGCACCCAGCTCAGAGCACTGCTCCGCACGTGCGCTTTACACCGTAGAATATACCAACACCGTAACACTTGCTCGCGCTCATGACCACGATCGACATTTTCTGAGTGTAGGTATGGCGAAGTATTTCTACCCTATATCTCCTCTTTCTCTATCCTCTCTCTCTACATCCATCTATCCCTGCTCTATCTCTCCTCTATCTCTCCTCTATCTCTCATTTATCTCTCCTCTCTCTCCAACCATCTATCTCTACCCTATTTCTCATACCGGGGGAAAGAGATAAAAGGGGAGGAGGCAGAGAGGGAGTGCAGAGAAAGAAAAAGGAAAGAGAAAGGGAAAGAGAGAATTAGAAGAAAGAGAGGGAAAGACAGAAGGGTTATATTGAGAGGGTAGGAGAAAGAGAGAGTGAGAGAAAGAAAGGGGGAGAGTGAGAGAGATAAGAGAAGGGGAAAACCTAGAAAGTTTGAAAGAGAGAGAGAGAGATATATAAACATAACATTTCAACAATTGGGGAAAAAGCCTGGAATACTTCGCCATACCTCCACTCAGAAAATGTCGATCGTGGTCATGAGCGCGAGCAAGTGTTACGGCGTTGGTATATTCTACGGTGTAAAGCGCACGTGCGGAGCAGTGCTCTGAGCTGGGTGCAACTTTAAAAAGCGCCCTCTCCTGACGAAATACGAATAACCGTGTTTTTCGATAAACCTTGTTTATCGATAAACCTTGTTTATCGTCGATAAACCTTGTTTATCGTCGATAAACCTTGTTTATCGTCGATAGACCTTGTTTATCGAGAGAAACTGTGCTTATCAGTCGATATACAGAGTTTCTCACGATAAACAAGGTTTATCACTCGATAAACCTTGTTTTTCGCTCGATAAACCTTGTTTTTCGTCGATAAACCTTGTTTATCGGCGATAAACCGTGTTTTTCGGGGTTATTGGGCATATGGCGCGCCATAGACGTCACACGTATCAGTCCACGCAAATCTAAAAGTCCCTAGTTATGACTAGCGCATGACGTATATGTTCATATATTGAGCCAATCACATGCATCGGTAGGATATGGCTAGGTAAGGTTTAAAAACAGACGCGGGCGGGCGGGGGGGGGGGGGGTCACAGAAAAACACAGATAAAGGGTGTAGTAAAACACCCCACCCCCACCCCCATAAAACTTATGTAAATACGCCCTAATTGATCCGGGTCAATTCTGGCGATAGTAACGCATGCGCATTGTCTTTTTTTCATTGCGATAATATTGATATAAATAAGTGGAAAAGAGCTCTTGGGCTTGAATATTCAAACATTTAGTTTGCATATTTTACGAGCTGCGCACGTATAATGCGCAGGCCAAAATCCCTATTATGCTGGTGCACTAAAATTGTCATCTTCATAGGATAATACATGAAAAGTGGAAGCAGTGTGCACTTTTGACCCTTCATAGATTTCCCCATGGCTAAACTAGATGCAGGCCCCTGCCCTGCTTGTTCCTCAGCCTTGCGCTCACAACAATTCGATCGAGGGCATGGAGCTGGGGGAGTGTCTTAATTGTTGGAGAAACCACGATATCCAATCTCTATGCCATGATAGTCTATGGGCTAAAGTTCAATTCTCCAACCATTCTGCTCAGCATCTAGAAACAGCTTTCCGTATGTCTTGCTCTTCATCTCGTGACCTCGCTGCATATGTGCCTCATCAGGTGCCGTCAGCTCCAGAAGAATTGCCCTCTTACTGGGGGACCAAATTCAGAAATTGCGACATGCAGGCTGTACTCCTGTAGTTTGTCACGACAATGGACGGAGGAAAAATTAACTTCTCCCCCAAGTGGATTCGAATGTTCCAATCGCTAGCTCCATCAACTTCAAGGTAAGTCCTCTGCCTTAATCCTATAAAACTTCTGCCCAAACCATTTCTAGCCTCTCCTTCCCTGACGAAATGTATATCAGTGTATATATAGGATGCTTGTGTTCGGGTCGGCTTTTGGTTGTGTTCTGTACATCGTCTTCAAAACATCCCCGATGATACCCAGTACACGGTTTTGACGCCAAGTGTACCGGCCTTGTTGGAGACCTAGCTGTCAGGCAGCCAGCAAGAATATGGTAGTCATTGCTCTCTGTTAACAAAGCTCGCGTAAGAGTTAAAATTAGACCCATTCCATACTACAATTACTATTTGTTTCTCTAGTCTCTTCTCTATATACATATTCATTTCACTTCATTTGCATATTCACTTACATATTCATTTACTCAATTACTCAATCAAATTCCTTCCTCTATTCATCTCTTCTACATACCAAGTCTTCAAACGCTTGGTATGTTCCTATGTTCTTTTCTCAGTCTTTATTCATGAATCTTGTGTGAATGCTTTAGATGTTTCCACTACTTATCATTGGTTCTCTTTTCCTTTTCCTTATGAATATATTCAGTCTTACTCTCAAATCCTATTTTACCATAGGTTGATGATGTATTTTTCATTTTTGAATATACTTTGCTTAAAAATTATGTATAGCATGAGATGGCGATAAAAAACACATACAGACCTGCACTGGAACTGATTTTAGTGAGTTGTATTGATTTAGGGCTCTGCTACTTTTATGTTGGAGATTTAGGAGAGAGTATTGATTTGAGTTTGCCAGTGGTTTTTGGATAATTGGTGTTTCAGAGATATATTGGTGAGAGGTTATTTTTATTAGTTTACACTGGTGGCAGCGGTGGGATTCAAACCCATGCCATTTAAATGACTCGTATCTCATACTAGTGTTGTAACATTACGTTTATCTCCAATTTCGTTTAACCGCCAGTCAAAACCGGACGGTTTTCGGTTAAACGATTACAAAAATATATAAATATATATATATATATATATTTTTTTTTTTAATATTTTTTTTTTTCTTCTTCTAATTTGTATTTTAATTGGAAAATGAAAAGAAATCACATTATAAACAAATAATGTACATAATAAAAAAAAAAAAATCACCGAACAAAAACAGAGACTTTACTGTCAGGCATGCTTTGGAACAATGACTGGGTTTCACTTTGTTTATGAAGCTAATGAATCTAGTATGCACGTGTATTCATGTTTATAGCTCACGATCGTGATATTGCAGAGGTCAGGATTTGGGATTTAAATGGCTTCATTGAAGTATTGTGCATTTATTTCAAGGCTGGGAACTTAGTTTTACGAGTCAACTTCTCAATCTACAATCTTGCAATTAATTGTTATCGTGTAGATTGTTGCTCTGCAATTCAACAGTCAGGGCTGATTTATGATGACTATAATGTCGCCCAAACTTGTTTTTGTTCAGTGATTTTGTTTCTAATTATGTACATTATTTGTTGATAATGTGATTTCTTTTGATTTTCCTATTAAAAAAAAAAACTTTAAAAAAAACGGGAAAACAAAACCGTCCGATGGAAAACGGATAGTGCCATGGACGGTTAAACGTTTGACTACAGCATTACCTTAAACCACTCTTTTTTTCTCTGTATTATAGTTCAATTAATAGTAGAGACTCGGAAGGTAGGCCTATATATCCTGAATGTAATTGTAAAGGTATCAAACTATTCTTTACTGTTACGTGCATATAAAATTGATTTGACATCTCAGTGTAGCTGTTCAAAATAGAAATAGCACAATTGAAGGAAAACAAGCTCTTTTTTTATATGTGATTCCAAATGTTGAAGAATTTGTTTTACTGTTTTTCTTTTAACACATAGTTGGTCAGATAGAAGTTTCAGATAGAGGCCCTTTATAATGAAAAAATCCTCTGTGTGCCCACACACATTGTCAAATTATTATTCAATAAAATCTGAGAATGTATACTATTTATCTATAGATCTATTATTTTTAAATTATTTTAAAATAACTCCATAAATTGGGTAAAACATAAATATTCCAACTATATGAGCGACAGTGTATTAAAAAAGAGTAGTACAAAAATGTAGATTTGATGATGATAAAAATAGATTAATAAAAAAAGTGGATAATTTCAGAACAAGATTTGCAAGTTCAGAGTTTCCTCTCAAAATACATGATTTTGAATTATTAGTCAATTTTACAAGTCATCAATATATTGATGTAATATTAATTTGCCACTAATGTATTTTTTAAATGAATTAATGCTATTGTGTTTGTTGTTGAGGTTATCATGTAAGAGTATCTTGCATCCTCAAATTATAATACTGGGAATACTTCAGATCAAATACTGATGTTAGAACAATAATTGTTGTAAAGTTGCTGTTTTCTTTGTTAAACATATTTGTTTTGATATTTACCAGTTTTGCCTTTTCAAGAAAAACAAACAAACATGTAAGTTATTGCGTGAACAAAATTTGAAACAGTTTGAAATATTTCAGCCATATCATTGCTTTGTTGCATATTTTTACCTATAGCCTCAACATATCCAAGTGCAGAAGAAGCAAGGGGACAGAAGATCTGTGCAGAGCCATGCAAAGAAGGAAAGGACAGAGGAAAAGGAAAAAAGACTTGTGGAGTAAAGTACACCTTGTGAAGAAGAGATGAAAACAAGGACATCTGAAGAAGAAAATGAGCCAAATCATGGTAAATATAACCATATAATCTTCAAATTTAATTCTTGTAACACCACAGATGGATTTCTGATGTTAGAACAATAATTGTTGTAAAGTTGCTGTTTATTTTCTCCATTAGCTGGCCAGATGCGAAGTATGTCCAATCATAACATGCACGATATCCGGGGTTAACGAAATGCAGTGAGAACAGCGGGGATTTTCTTATTCCGGAATAGGCGCTAGTACGGGACTAAAAACAGCGTGTGTGAAAAGCCGAAAAAAATAGTCCGGGGTTAAGGATAGTACGGGGCTAAGCAAAGTACGGGGTTAAGCAAAACCAGTGTGAAAAGAGTATCAGAGACTCTCAATCTTTGCAGGCTCCATCATGATGGATAATTGACCAGGTAATATAATGAGTGGTAATGTGATATTGTGTGAGATCCAGCTTACCATGCTCGAAGTACAAAAGGGAGTGATAGGAGGATAGCATTTAATATATATGATTGATACATGTCTGTAAAAACTCAAATGACACACACATACTGACAATTATTCAGTGTAATGTAGAAACGTATGTCTATAATAAGTGGCATAATAAGTTGCCTTATCCATGAGATAAAATAATTAATTATCATTACGAAAAGCTCTCGTTAAAACTATACCCCACCACTATAGCACAGCAGTCAATGTAATCTGGTGGGGTAGCAGTACCCCAGATTCGTTTCTCTCGTTAAAACTTTGAGAGAGCTACTACTATTACACAGGCACCAATGGGAATCTGATGGGGTCTCACTAGGGGGGTCTACCCCACTTTCAATTCTCTGGTTAAAAACTTGGACAGAGCCTTGAGGCTCTGAGTGAGAGATTAAGATATTGGATTGCAGCTCGACTCTTCATCATCTTATGTAATACTAGTGCAAACAAACTGTTACTGGGGTCTGTCTGAAAGGAAATGAGAAGCAGGAAATAAGTAGTTTACTTGTTTTAAGATATTTTCATGTCCTAAAGTCACTAATAATTTAGATGAAGACCAAAATGAAAGTTTGAACGAAGCAAAATAACCCATAATTAGCGATATAACAACAATTTTAACTCTGGCAGCGAACCCCTGCATGTGTCTCTTTCTCCCTTCTCCCTTCCTTTCCCCTTGTATCATGCTTATCTCTCTCTCGCTTTCACCTCATCAAGGTCTCGGTGGAGATGGATTACAGCGCTAGTGTTTACTTAGGGCTTATCACAATCTCAGCTCTAGTACAAGTAGAAATGGTGAAAGTCAAATGGGGGTTTCAATTTTAAACGACGAGTTTTCGTCATGTGATTATGATACCACACATGTAAAATCCAATACATTTAGTTTATAGGAATTTAGATATCGTAATATTGGTAATATTGGTAATATTATACATCATTACCTGCTTTATGGTTAGGAATAAAACTATCTATATAATCAAGGACCTTCTTTATTACACTGCACAATGTTGAAACTTGAAAAATTTCCTTTATTTCTTTTTTATTTCTAAATTATGTCCTTTAGTTGGAACACATGAGTCTGAATAGACAAGACTCTTGTCGAATTTGAGAAGTTAGGGATCAACAACCTGTTGTTGGGAGCGCCCTGTCAAGTACTACTAATAATCGCGCGCCCTGTCAAGTACTACTAATAATCGCGCGCCCTGTCAAGTACTACTAATAATCACGCGCCCTGTCAAGTACTACTAATAATCGCGCGCCCTGTCAAGTACTACTAATAATTGCGCGCCCTGTCAAGTACTACTAATAATCGCGCACCCTGTCAAGTACTACTAATTATTGCGCGTCCTGTCAAGTACTACTAATAATCGCGCGCCCGAGCAAAAAAATCACCACCGAGGCGAAAGTTCAACAAGACAAGATAGACAGGGCAAGGCGCATCAGGTGGGGAAAAAGTGAATGACATCTTCTGCTTTGCAGCGACTACATCATGAATTATTCATAGGTTTATGTGAATATAGATTTCTTAATTAAATAGAGTACGGATCGCAGTCAAGCAAAAGCCAAAAGCTGGCCTGGCCAGTTCATGGTTGCAGTCTGAGCAAGAGCAGATAAAGGTCATTGCAGACCAAATTGTGAAGTACATGGAGACAAAATACTGGATATGTGCTCATGAAAGTTATGTAATCATTATTCATTTATGCACAAGAAGTGCACTCCATGATACACAGGTGGAAGTATGTTTTGAAAAGAGGGAACAAAGGCTATTGATGTAGCACCTCCATTGCTGTAGGAATGATTATTTCAAAATGTACAAAGTGGTACCTCGAGGTATGTTTTGAAGCAAAATATAATGAGCAAAAATGTTTTTTTTGGGGGTCAGAAAAAAATCTGCATCACCACCACTCAATACATGCAACGTTTTTCAAAGTGGGTGGGGGAGGCTAAAGTATTTACGATCAGGTAGAGCGTAGCGTAAATTGGCGTTGGGTCTTGGGGCAAAACCTTGGCGGAGCCCCCGGAAGCTCAGGAGGTATGGGCATTTAATAACGGTCAGATGAGCATTTTTCGATACCTTATTCATGACACTGGCAGGTCACTAATTGGCGTTGGGTCCAGGGGGCTGAGCCCCATGAAACTCGGGGATTTGAGGCATTTTATAACTGTCAGATAAGTATTGAGAGGCCTGCCTTAAGGCCCTGCCTTAGGGCCCCTGGTTGGGTCAAGGGGGCAGAGCCCCGGGAAGCTCAGGGGTTTTAGGCATTTAATTACAGTCAGATGAGCATATTTTGATACCTTAATTGTGACACTGGCAGGACACTAATGGGCCTTACGTCAAGGGGGCAGAGCGCCCGGAAGCTCGGGGGTTCTATGCATTTAATCACATATTTTCATTCTCATTATTTTGTGACACTGGCAGGTCACTATTCTTTCTTTATGTCTCTCTCTCTTTTTCAAATACTTTGTCAAAAAAGTTGGGGGGGGGGGGGGGGAGGGGGAAGAGGAGCTCTAGCCACTCTGACATGTAGGCCTCTAAATAAGTATATTTCTTGCCTGACGGTAATTTGGGGAAATTTTTAATTTCCAACAAAGGCATGAAAAAAGTATAATATACTAAAAAGTGAGGAAAAATCCTGGAAAACTATGTAATTTCAGCAACATTTGTAAATCACTGGTATCGAAGTAGAAATAGACTGTTTGATTTTATTTGGGGGATTGGACTGCCCCCCCCCCCCCAAGCTTCCATTCAGTATGCCAGTGTCTGTGGATATTAGGGGTCATTTGGGACATGTGCTAACCATGAACTAGGTCTATAGCGAATAGTCTGCTACCCATGATTTAATGTTCTGACTAAAGTGTTTTTATTTCTTTAATATGCTATTTTGATATTTGTTTACAATCAACGCTAAAAAAACAGGGGGGCAATGGGCGAATTGCCCCCGTGAGCTACACAATCGCCTCCGTCAGAGTGCTCATGGGGGCGATTGCAAAATTAGAAATAGCGCCCGTGGAATTATAAAATAAAGATTATCTTTTCTGTTATAACTTTCACACAAATATTGAGTTTCAACTTTCAAACCTTAAACCAATGAAATGGAACTATGGAAGTTATATTTTAATAGCACGCAGGATTTCTTGCTCGAATTTTCAGTGTCTAGAGGCTGCCATATATATTGTAAATAAATAAACGCTTTTTCGCCGCAAGATTGCGCTATATTTCCCATCTCCACATCTCCATGGGTATTACGGATACAAACAACGGAAGTTCGCAGTGGACTGCGGCCATCAGCAGTGGCTATACTAGCTGCGCCGGTAGTATACTGATGTGCACGCTGCGGCCCCATGTCTGCTGGAGCTAGAGGCGATCGCGCAAGGACCGAAACGTGATGAGTTTTTTGTTGTGAAAATCGAGCATCCTCTGAAATCTGGTGATGCTAAAAGACCAGCAAATAATGAACCTCAACCAGTGAGTCAACCGAAAGCTAAAAATAGTAAAAGGAAACCTGTTGACAAGGAGGCGAATGTATACGGGCTTGGACTAGAAATTGTGTACAGAGGGAGGAGGAGATCTGACCATTAGCTGCATGTTATAACTTGTAAAGTTGTATAAGAGGGAAATAATGCCGACTATTAATGATAATGATGAAAAAGCAAAGAATTTAGGAGTATCATGGGTACTAATTCAATGGAAATATGTATTAAAAAAGAGCCCTCGTCAGTACTAAAAGAGCCCCTGTGAGAAGGCTCACTGGGGCTCTTTTGTGGGAAGAGCCCCTGTTGACCAAAAATTTATTTGAGCCCTGTTTATAATACTATGAATTTAATTATTATTGTCTAATCAAGAGATAAGATTATTTGTATGAAGATTAAAACACAATTACTTGGTAAATCTCTAATATCATTCAGTCTTTTAATATCTATACGCCTTGAATGAATACCCCTCGATCAGCTGTGTAAATGGGTATAAACAACAACAACATGTGATAATATCAAAGCTCATGAATATTATTCATGAGGCAGCAAGGATTGGACCAATCAGCTGAGTTCCCTGGATTTCAGGTGTTGCCAATTTTGACTGGGCTGAGTTAGTATAGCATGCATTGTGTGCACATCCGATCCACAGTCGCACGGATCATAGCACGTGTACATGCAGCAACTAGAAAGTGAGCCCAGGAAGTGGAATAGTGTCTGAATAAAGATCATTTCTCTCTCACTTTCTCACTAAAATTACCAGATGATATGATTGCAATGCATTTTATGTATTCTTTCATTTTCAGGTCATAAATTCCTATCCATCCCTCCTGACGAAGGAGACGAATGAGAGTGAGACTTCTACCAACAGAATCTTTGTGATACCATCATATGCTCCAGTACACTAGAAGAGGCATGTTCGACACATGACGCTTCAGATATGTAAGTTACTATAATAGTTGTATGATCAATTAAATCATATGTGAATGGAATTTTCAGAACATCTACAACACCAGACTTAATATACATATATATACATATCATTTGTTTTCTATCATAACAGGTCAACATGGAAAAGTATGAGTGAATTCTACTACGTTAGTGTTGATAGGAGCCATTGGCTGTTGTTAGCAGCTAATGTGAGGGAGGGCAAAGTCTCTATTCTGGACTCGTTGCCTAACAAGAAGACTGCAAATGTCCAGAGTTTTCACCCGAACTTGGTTCGGTTCGGGGTTCAGTAATATAATAGCAAGCAGCGTTATAGCTACGGTGGTTGGCACTGGGCGGGCTGGCCGGCCAGGCCCGACCAGCACGGAGGACTTATGCCCACTCCTGATGAAAAACACTGCTTCCGACCAGCACGAATTTAACATTAAAAAACTGCTCTAAACGTAATTATTTGTGAAGAAAAGTACTACTTACATTCTTATTTTCATCTTGAATCGTGTTTTATTTGCAATTTTAAAAGAATCATGTTTTCAATTTGTTAATAAATGATATTTTTAAAAGATTTGCCGAGACGGTTGTTGTCTAATGTTACGAGTCAGGAAAGCTGCCATCTTGAATAGCGGCACAGGCTTGTCGACTACTGTTTTTTTTTATAAGTGTTTATTTTCAATAGGGTAAATAGGGCATTTTACCCTGGTCCCCAACATAAAAAAAATCTTCTGTACGGCCATGCATTATGGCTCAAGGCATGGGCACACAGATGATTTTTTTAAAGTTTAGGGACCGGGGTAAAATGCAATAAATTATTGAATATTTATTGCATTTTATTTTTTATTTTTTATTTATGGAAACTGCCCCCTACAATGGCAATGGCCTCGTAACTGCTATATTAGTGCCCTTTTGTGGGGCATTAATCCTCATTACTGTCATTTCTGACTTAAGGGTGTAGGTCCCCTAGTTGATAAGCATTGTAGCCTACACATGCTTTAGCAGTCACGCAAAACACACATTTGCAAATTATTAGTCGATAAAATCTGAGAACGTATACTATTATCTAGATCTATTAGGAATAAAATATTTTTAAAATAATTCCATAAATTCGTCCCTATTTTCACGAAGTGACGGTAGTGAGGAAAATCGTAACGCAAAGTGTATGCAATTTTCATTCACTACCGTCACTTCGTGAAAACAGTGACGAATTGGGGTAAAACAAAAATATTCCAACAATATGAGCGACAGTGTATTAATAATAACAACAACAAATAATGGGGCGGTGAGTGAATTTGCCCCCGGAAATGATCAAAATAGATTTTTTATTTCGTTCACAATCATTGATAATTCAAGTGTATGATTTCAAATATTTCATGTCATTTTATGTCTATATCCATTATATTACACCATTTACATACCTGCCAACCCTTCCGAATAATCCAGAATATTCAGATTTTCCAAAATTTTGATTTATGTGCTGCGTATTGCGTTGAATGGCTGCATGATCGAGCAGCGAATTTGTATTCGCTTTTTGGTACAGATTTACCGCGTATTGTCAGTTACACTGCCACTGTACATTTACACTGTACACACCGTGAGAGTGTAGTGCGATTAGATTATGAATGTGAAAGGGGTGGGTAAATGTGAAAGGGGCTGTTTGGTCTGCCTGCAATACATATGTCACACATTGCGATCTATAGAACTGCAACGAAGTGAACAAAATTGAAATATAGTTTCTTTATTATAATATAAATCGTTTCTTTTGTCTGGTATTCAAATGCTCCAGGTACAAACACAGAAGCCAAGGCTGCTTTGAATGTGTTATTGTGCGGTGGTAATATGAATAGAGGAAGAGATAGAGAGAGAGACAGAATGACAGCACAGATATGTAAATAGAAAAAAAGGTGAGGAAATGCATTGAGACAGACGTAAGAGATATAAATATAGAGCAAATATATGAGAGAGATAGGGCGATAAAGGATATAGAACAGGTGAGAGATGGGAAGGACTATGTAAATGACGATAAACGTGATAAAAGAATAGAGAGTTAAGAAGGAACTAGAAGGGGAAGAGATGAGGAAGAAGAAAGGGGAATGGAAAGAGAGGAATAGAGAGCGAGGGAGGGAGAGAGAGATTGGAGAGAGGGAGAAAAGAGAGATAGAGATGGAGAGAAAGAAATGGTTGAGTAGTCACTAATTGTTCAAAGGCGCACTGGCAACTGTCGTAGTGGGAGCTCATTATTACCACTATGTGTGCATTTCATATTGCTGATCATACAGGATGTGGCAGACATAATAATATATAATACACCTCTCTCTACACTCTACACCAGGCGTGCCCGTTCCAATCCTTCCACACTTAATAGCCTTTAGGTAAGTGAAATTACATCATCATTATCATATACACTTGTCATGGTTTGTTACGAAATGCTATTTAATATCAAATGCAGGAAATAAAAGCAAAAAATAGGTAAGGGGCGTGTAGACTAAAATTCTACTCATCTGACCAGGAAAAGATAATTATAGGTCACAAGCGATTCATCAACAGCATAAAAGCCATGATTGCTGACCTCGGGTATTAACAAATTGTTTGCAATCAGTTAAGTTCAGTTCAGTTTATGTCGCATCCAATCAAATATTTACAACAATATAAAATTCAAACACAATGATATAAAATGCAATATATATAAAATATGTAATGAGATAAGAATAAATACAACAACAACAACAGTAACACTAAAAAACAATTAATGGGTAGAGTAGGGATGTGAGTGACTAGAAAAAATAGGTATGCAGAGGAGCTGAAGTAGACCCAATATTAAAGATGTTTGATGTTTGATGTTTCTTTTATTTCTTGAATGGCCCCACATAAGGAATACGATTTGTTGTTATTAAATGTCACTTACATTATTTTTTGCTCATAAATTATTTCAGTATTTCGTTGGACTGTATGCGTTTTTGTTTGGGTGGGAGGTCAAAAACACAAAAGCGATGATAATTTACCTCAGATGCTTAAAACTCATTTACGACCATTAGAAACAAGCCAGCGTAAAATCTAAAAAAGCCTTAATAACCTGTGAAAAAGGAATACCATTTGATGTGTTCAAAAAATTATTAGTTGTGTCACTCAAGATTCTGCTTGCATTATTTGGCGGTTGTTTATGAGGTTGGGTGCGTGCGGGTGAGGAGAGTAGGTGGGATTGTGTGTGTGTCTGTGTGCGGGTTTATATATATATATATATTTATAGGCTGTATACTAGGTGTATTCTAAATAATATTCACACAAAAAATATTCAGTACAAATTTAGGAAGGGGGAGAGAGGCTTTGATGTAATCAATAAATTAAAACAATCATTACATGTACGTTTTCTGATTTATAACCACTGCTGCTGCTAATGCTGTTATTTTTGCTGCTACTACTATTACTACTTCTACCACCACTACTAGTACAACTTCTACTAATTTATTATTACTACTACTACTACTACTACTACTACAACTACTACTACTATGCTACTGCTACTACCAAACCACTGCAACAACAACTACTAACCCTTTCCTCCTACAAAACTCTCTAAGTAATACTACTAATAAAACACCTGCTTCCACAACCAATATTACAACTACAATTACTAACTGTTTAATCCACTTATGATATTAATTCTTTTAATACAACAACAGCAACATCTTCTACTACTTATATTACTACTGCTGCTACTGCTGCTCCTGCATCTATACTAACTCCCTTCCTTATACTACTTGTATAACTATTTGTAGTACTTAATAACTAGTAGTACTGCCACTTCTACTTCTAATATTAATACTACAACTACTCCTATACTCCTGCTGCTGCCACTACTAATTCTACTAAAACAACTACTACTACTACTACTGTTACTTACTTCTACTACTACACATACTACATCAACAACTACTACTACTACTACTACTATTACTTACTTCTACTACTACCATTACTACTATACTACTATTACTACAACAACTACTACTACTACTACTACTATACTACTACTACTACTACTACACTACTACTACTACTACTACTATACTACTACTACTACTACTACTATACTACTACTACTACTACTACCACTACTACTAATTTCTTCCTATTAGTACTACCTATTTTTTTTAAAGTATTACTTCAACTTCCTCTGCTGCTGCTTTTATCACCATTACTGGTAGGCTTAATACATCACCTGTATTTTCTACTCCCTTTTCCAATATAACATTGAATGTTCCTGAAAACAAGTACAAAGTACATTACAAGCTCTCTTTCTCTTACATCTAATATTTTGCAGTGAATGAACATGCATAACTCACCTCCATTCAATTTCTTTCTTCCGTGACTAGACGGCAAATATTGAAAAAACTTAGTGTACCGGTAGATTCAGTTTATATGAAGCAGGGGTGATAGTGAGCGCTTAAAAAGAAGAAGGTTTTTTATAAATCAGAGCGCTTGCCCAAGGCGCTCAAGCAAGTCACAGCACCTCTCACCCCCCTCCCACGTTTTGACATTTTTTCTCCTTTTTTTTTACACAAGAAGATAAACATTGTCAAACCTGAGGAATAAGATCTTTGTTACTTTGTGTTTGTTTCAAGACTCAAGACTTTTTAAGTGTTTACATTATTTTGAAGATGATCTGGTGATGTGTCATGTGTGTTTTTTCTTTTGTAGGGTACTGAATAATTATTGTCCTGATTATGACTCTCAAAATAGAATTAAAGTCACTTGTATTCCCAGACTCCAGAATACAACAATCACGTGCATGCGCAAGACACTGGGGCATGCAATTAGGATTTGGGAGTGCTATTACAACTTTCTATACTTTAATTTAAACATTGTAGTATCCCTAACTAAAGGTTCATCTGTGAATTTTTTTAAAAGAAGCTAATTTCAACTGATTTGGGTAGGTATGGGTATGGACAACTACCAAAAAAAAGGGAGGAGGTATGGGGGTTGGGGAGAATTTTTTATTAGAGGTCAAAGGTCAATGACCTCTGCCTAAATCACTTAAAATTGTATTTCAGCAACAAAATATGGTATATAGATGATCTTGGTGTCAAAATGCATAGAATTACAAAAGAAGATGACATAGAATAACTACTGACCCTTAGAATACAATCTTGACCTCCGAAAATGAGGTCAAAGGTCAAAAAACTATTTTATCTCTAAAATATGTCATATTTATAACAGTAAAATTACCATGTCATATAAAAATGAGCACAAACAAATCAAAGAGGCTAATTTCAACTTATTTTGGCGGATATGGGGGTATGGGGGTTATTATTTATTCCAAGAGCAGAGCGGGAGGGGTAAATTTCCTTTCTGAGGGTCAAAGGTCATTGACCTTGCACTAAAACACAATACATTGTATCTCAGCAACAAAATAAGGTATATAGATGATATTGGTGTCAAACTGCACAGGATTACGGAAGAAGATGACATAGAATAAGTACTGACCCTTAGAATAAAATCCTGACCTCCAAAAATGAGGTCAAATGTAAAAAATATACGTCTTATCAGTAAAATGTCCGATAAGTAACAGGGAAATGACGATATTATGTAAAAATGAGCACAAACAAATCGAAAAGGCTAATTTCAACTTAATGTGGCAGGAATGGAGGTTATTATTTATTCCAAAAAGAGAGGAGGGGAAAATTTCCTTTTTGAGGGTCAAAGGTCATTGACCCTGCACTAAAAAACTAAAAATGCACAGAATTATACTGGGAGATAAACTGGCGGCTCTGTTTTTTTAAACTGTAACAGTTCTCCTTGGATCAGATATAGACCTAATCAATTTCTGTATAACTTGCAGGAATTATGAATATGTGTCCTATCTGTGAAATGTAAACGTTAGCAGTGTCCTAGTATTCACACTCTCAATCTCTATCTTTTCCCTCTCCCCTCCTCCCCATCCCTTTCTTTCTCTCCCCATCCCCTTCCTCTCTCAATCTCTCTTTTATTTATTTTTTGTTATGTATACCTTTTTAATAGTTTTGCGGGACTTCTGTAGATTATGTTGATCCGTAATCATTTGAGGTAAGCTCTGCTCCAGGATGAGGAAAGAAAGATCAAGAGAGTTCAAAATAACAGGAAATAGCACCCACCTCTTATCCGGCCTAGGCCCATTTTGTCATAAGATAAGACCAAAATATGTGATTGCCAGATGATTTTCTTTGAAAGCAACACGGATTTGGTTCTTCTATGATTATAAACACAACGATATAGTTGTTCATATATATCTTATGTATTTTTACAATGTGTGACCAAGACAAGAAGTGGGTTATTGATGTAGACAAAATGATACATGTACCTGTTACAGCTCATTTTATGTATTTTATTACCAAAGAAAAAAAGATGTCAGTCACACGTCACTCAGTAGTGTCTGACAGTGAAGTCTAGGAGGTAAACGGTTTCCTTGCATAAATTGAATACTAGGACACTGCTAACGTTTAAAATTCACAAGTAGGACATACATGACATATTCATGATTCCTGCAATGTTCTACATAATATGATGTTGGCTGCAAAAGTCTTTAAGGTAGCATAATTCCATTCGATTTTCTCAGGGCTCTATACAGGGGGCCATCAATAGTCTAATTCTAGTATTATTCTGCTATTTAATCACTTACATTTTACTTTTTACTTAATATAATATATTATATATAATATTTTTTCCATAATTACCAGGGTGGGGCTAAAAACTTGTAATGACGCGCGCGATCACTTATCCCAGCCGGTTTGGAAAACGGGCAAATGCCCGGTGCCAGGTGTATCTCCGGTTTGTTGGTGTATGATCATATGAATATCCCAGATTTCCCGGGCATAATAATACACTCAGCAACAGCATGTTTTACATAGGCCTCGATGATCTTGGTGTCAAAATGCACAGAATTATACTGGGAGATAAACAAAATATGACATGGATTCTTCACCACCAAAATATGAGGTTGAAGGACAAAAAATGAGCAGAGGGGGGGGGGGGGGGGGTAAAGTTCATTAGTGTCATTTAGTTTGTGTATGTAAAGTATATGTACAATTTGCAGATACTACTCACAACTTAGAACTTACAGTAACTATTGGCAACAGAATACAAATTAATAATACTTCAGTCTGTATCCTCTTCATCGCTACCAATAACTTCTTCTGCATCTATGCTTTCTGTTCCATTGGAGCATTGTCCACAGCACACTCAACATGCAGATATACATGACATTCCAGCGTTCATACAGCTGCATTTCATGTTTTGACACTGCCTTTCCCCTTCTTTGCAGTTGCAACAAATTCCTTTAAGAAGGTTGTATGGCGCGATACCAACATACAGCATCTTTGGTTTGAGTTTTCTGTTGGAATCTAACTCCAATCCTTTTCCTTTGGGATCAAGAAAAGAGGTGTCAAGATGCTTCTTTCAAAATTATTCTTTCAAGCTTAAATTCCTGCAAAATTCAAAACCATCTTATTTTATGAAGCCGCGGACGTAGTAAAAAAGTTAATTTCAAGGATTTGTATTTCAATTGTTTTAATCAGTATTAATATACTCTCTTAGAATAGGTTTGATAGAAACTTTATAATGACAAAATATGCATCAGTATAAACAAACTTGACACTTCTGTGGCATGGGAAAGAGGTGTACCCTATTGTGAAGGGAAAAAAAATCCTGATCAAAGAATTTTCCGTCAAATTATTGACGTTTGCACTTCAAAAAGAAGTGCATTTGTCTCTTTCGATGAGAAGCCTTTTCATTATGAAGGTCAGTGCTATCATAAACAGACAGTAAGGTGGCAATTTAATTGTTTAGTAATACAAACCAAAAATTCAATAACCAACAGATGGAGTGTTCTCTTTTATACAAATATTGTTGTATTAACAATAAGTTCTGTTTGTGTGGGAGGCAACCCTGTCACTCCCTTACTGCACCAGTAGCTGATGTGTATTAAGAAGGTTGTGGCAATTACATTTTTTTAAATACTAATTTCATATAGCCTTTCATTATTTTCAAAGTGAATGTTCTATTAAACTTGAGTGAAATTCAACCTCTGTATAATTGAATAGGAATGATTTTGACAATGATTTATTCCTGATAGATCTAGATAATAGTATACATTCTCAGATTTTATTGAATAATAATTTTGCGAGTGTTTGTTTTGCGTGACTGCTAAAGCATGTGTGTGCTACTATGCGTATCAACTAGGGGACCTACGTCCTTAAGTCATAACTGACAGTAATGAGGATTAATGCCTCACAAAAGGGCACTAATATAGCACATCAACACGGCTTTTATAATGGGGCCTCACAGTTACGAGGCCATTGTTTTGCCATTGAATCATGACTGTACGCAGCGGGGGCTAGGGTATATTTGTTTATTATTATCCCCTTGCCGCCGGCTGGATCCGCCCCTGACAACAACTGGTAGTAATATGTACTTGAAGTACAAAATTAACTCTTGTCCTCCATGTCAGTAAATTTTATGAGAGAACTCAACTTCTTTCACCACTAGACATAAGACAAATACATGCCCTTTTCTCTCCTCCCTCTTTTCTTCTTCTTTCTCTCTTCCCTTTTCTTTCTTTTCCCCCTCCTGTTTCTTTCCCCTCCCTTTTCTCCCTTTTTTCCCCCTTTTTTTCCCCCCTTTCCCCCCCCCCTTCCCCCCTTTTCTTTTCCCTCTTCTCTCTTTCCCCCCTTTTTTACCGGGGGGGGGGGGGAGGGGGAGGGCACATGCCCCCTGAATCCCCCACTGATCACGTTTATTAATAATTAATTATACCTTACTATTTGTCTGAGACTTGGGAGACTTCTCAAACTTCCATTGATTCAATATTCATCAAACCTGCGCCGCTGGTTGTTCTGATCATTCAAAGAAATACATTTTCAAATCGCATGTTACAGTTCTCTGTTTAGCTTCATGTAGGGCATGTAATTCCCTAAGTGGCAGGTATAAAGAAGAGTTTTTCCTTCATCTTATTTGACTGTTTAAATATATTATACTATACTCAGTATGTAAGGATGTGTCCTATTATTTTTACTTTATTAAGACCTTGTTTGACAAGGAGAATGAGAAGGCAAAAGCTGATAAGAAAAAAGCTGCAAAGAAAAGGCCCTTAAAGGATGACATAATGGATCTTCCAGAGATGGGTGGTGGAGATGGGAAGCCAGCTGGGAAGAAGAAGCTGTCGGTGGAACGCATCTATCAGAAGAAGAGTCAGTTGGAACATATCCTAATCCGTCCAGATACGTATATTGGGTCTACAGAACCATTTACAGAAGTGAGTAATACATTGTTCAAAATGTAGAAAATGTTTTGAAAATGGCCTAGTCTGCCTAATAGAAGTAAAATATTTTAAAAATGGTTATTGCACAACTGCAAGAGTAATTTTGTTCATGTTTGCTTTGTGGCTATTGGGGAGTAGGATGATGTTTTCATCACTGTCACTAAATTTTCCCCATGGCCTTTAAATCTTTGTATCCTTTTCCTGCATAGACCAGAGAGGCAAATGAATAATACATGTTGTGCTATCTCTGGATGTTGTAGTCATATGTGTGTACTTTGCTTTATGACACAAAATCTTTTCCAAGATTTTTTTTATATATTTACAGATATATACATTGAGAGGGTATTTGCATGCCGTTTTTATAATATTTGTGTGCTTATCAAATCGTTGGTACGTGTACTAACTGCTAATCATATTGTTTGTTTGCATGTTTGATATAGACAATGTGGGTAGTCGATGATGGTGTTATGGTGAACAGAGAAGTGACCTATGTACCAGGCCTCTACAAGATCTTTGATGAAATTCTAGGTGAGTTCATTCTGGAATGGATATTGTATAAGGAGCCTCCGTTCGTGAGGGACCACGAGGGGGGGGGGGGGGGGGGGGCTAGAGGGCTGTAGCTCTGCTTGCAACTACATGTGGAAACCAAAAAACTGATATTCAGGAAAACGACATCAGCCCCCTTGCAAAATCATGCCTGTGGTTCTTTAGCTCAAGTCTGGAAGGGATTGTTGCATTATGTAAGAAATTGAGATGTAAAGCTGGAGATATTGCCCATGCCAAATATGCTTGCATTAAGCCACCAAAATATAAATTTGTTAATTTGTTCTAAATTTCTTAATTTATTCTAAATTTAGGGCCAGACAGTTCAATTTGTTCTGCCAGTCTTGTGTTGATCTATTAATGCAATATGTTCTGAATTCTTCATTTTGACAGTGAACGCAGCTGACAACAAGCAGAGAGATCCAACCATGAACTGTATCAAAATCACATTGGATAAGTAAGAACAATAATTTTGCTAAAACATTCAAGGCTTCTTGGTAAAAAACAAGAGGAGAAAACAAATCTAATGCACTTTTTGTTTGTTTTTGCAGTAATATCTTTCTGTTTGGTATGACAATTAAAGAAAAATTAGTTCAGTTAATCTGACTTTATTGACAGAAAGATTATTTTCAGCAAATATACTAGTGTCAGTCTGGCATTAATGCACGTGTCAATTTGAAGCCTGGACCCACCCTCCTCAAGTCATCACTTTTCTTCACCTGAGCCAATTATTGATAAGGTCAGGATTTCACCACCACTTCACTTGCATTACAAAACACATAGGATAAATATCACTCTATCGGAAAATGTGTTAGTCCAGGCTTCACCCTTTGAATTATTTCCAGAGGTGGAGCTCACTTTTTCAGTTTTCGCCAGGTCTGAAGCTTCACCACTGTTTCACCATATTGGCCATTTGCATAGTTCAAGCTTCACCTGTCAAAAACAGATCCAAGATACAGTACCAGCGGGGTTTATAATTATTAGTAAATTTAGATTCTTTCTCTAAAGGAGCAGCAAAGGAAACTCAGAATAATACGGCATGTGTCTGTGCCGCTTTGTATGTTTGAATATAGAAATGAGTGAACAACAAATAAATAAATTTTAACTTAAAAAATAAATAAAGGAATTAGTTAATCAATTAACTATTACTCCCTCCCGCCCCATGTGAGCTATATAATATTTAAATACATTAATTAACAAATAAGCAAGAATACTTATTTATTTATTTAGAATACCCCACCATTTTTATTAGGGTTAAGATAGGGTTAGGATTAGGAATTAGGGTCATTGTGGTGGGGTATTCTGAAAGAAATTATTAATTTATGATTTGACATTATTATTGCAAGTTTAATAGAATACCTTTTGTGTTTTTAATTATATTTATTTATTTATTCATTTCTAATAATTTTGAATCAATCTATTAATTAATTAATCACTAATTTACTTGATATTCTGCCATGCATTTGTTATACAATGAGAAGAATGACTAGACAACCGTAGAATTCTCGTAAAGCTTATTAATGACTTATAATAGTGATGACATACATTTACCTAATGAATATTAAGTTTATTTTACCTGACCGTGTAGATAGGCGGCAATAATTTGCAGTCTCTGCAACAGTGTTGACAGTACATCCTCGTATTACAGCAAACGCTTTTTAGTGAATATTGTACAGTGATGTATAAGAGAGTACCAGTCGTTGTTGATGTGATTACGACGCATGCATTCTGGACAGTTTGAAACGCCACGACTTCGACATATTTTCGACGCGACCGATGTGGTGGATTTAATGTCACATCACCACAAAACACAAATTACTCATCAAAGCTTCACACCTTTTCTCAACTTTAAAGGTAAAGCTTCACCCAATTATTTAAAAAGAACGACTTCACTACAACAACAAATGTATTGTAAAATGAAGAAATTACTGCACTGTACAATTATACTTTAATAGAACTCTTTTCCTAACAATCTATCTTATTTGTTTTGTGTTTTTAAATCTTACAGAGAGCAGAATCTGATCAGTATCTGGAACAATGGGAAAGGTATCCCAGTGGTTGAACACAAGGAAGAGAAGATGTTTGTACCAGAAATGATCTTTGGTCATCTCCGCACCTCCAGTAACTACAATGATGATGAGAAGAAAGTCACAGGTAGGATAATGGAGCTAATGAAAGCATTGCTATTTGCTAAATCACTGTATTTTTCACATGCAGATGTTTTCATGTACAGATAATTCTGGGAAGTTTAATGAGCACTTAAATTTGTTGTTGCTTTCCTCCTAGGCCTACATCATACCACATGGCCTATGTTTGTAGACAAGACAGTATTGCTAGATGGGATACTTTTGTAAACTTTTACGAATATTACGATTTTGCAAATATACCATATGTTGGATTGAGCAAAGTGGTGATGATGATGATCGTACTGATGATAATAATAATAGTGTTGATGATAGTTATTATGACAGTAATGATGATAATAGTGGTGGTCAATTGGTCATGATGCATATGATTATAATGAATAGAGTGTTTGTGAAATTGTTGAAATTTATGAATCTGTTCTATTCAAGATTTTGATAAGATGAAAGCTATGGACAGGTTTGTAAAGTGAAAGATGGTGATGAATGCTGAAATTGATGAAGAAGTTGACACTCGCTGAAAATTGATCATGTTGATTGCCTGTTTTCATATAATTTATTGTAGTTTCAAAAAAGTTATTTATGATTTCTAAGCAAAATCTAATTTTTTTCACAAAAAGGTGGCCGAAATGGATATGGAGCCAAACTGTGTAATATTTTCAGCACAAAGTTTACTGTGGAGACAGCTTGCAAAGAATACAAGAAGAAATTCAAACAGGTAACCATGTAAATATTTTCAATTTTGTTCAAATGGACGCATAAGAAGGAAGGACGAAATTGACAGATATTGTATCTCACCTTCTTGTTATCACATAGAAATTGGAGTTTTACGATAACTTTTCAACAGGGTGCAATGTCATTGTGAGCTTTTCAGATCTGTGGAAATTTCCCGCTGCGAAATAATTGAATCAAAACCAACAACTTTGCATTTTATGAAAGTTTCTTACTGTGAAAAGCACTCTTGTTTATAAATCTTGAAAGTTTCATGTCCCAAAGGTTTCTAGTTGCACTGTACTGTATATAATTCAACCTGTAAGTGCATACAATTTTTCAGTTGGCACCCGAACAGTGTTATCTCATAGACTTTATGGCCTTCTAGTTTCAAATAGATGATAAACGATTGCTTATTATGACACTTTATTCTTACTCTCTTCAGTCATGGCATAAAAACATGTCCACGGAAACCTCTCCCAAGATCACTCCGTTTGAAGGAACCGACTTCACAAAGGTGACCTTTAACCCTGACCTGTCAAAGTTCAAGATGACTGAACTTGATGCTGATACCATGGCCCTACTGACCCGCAGGGCATATGATCTCGCAGGAAGCTCCAAAGGTGTCAAGGTCTTCTTGAATGGAAAGCGTCTTCCTGTAAGTATGAAATATATTCCACTTTTGATAACCATTGTCCATGTCATGTACACAACTCATTCATCAAATGCTTTGTGTCATCCTTGATGTTGCTAGTACATTGCCTATTAAAGAAAAACAAATTCTGGAAATGAGAGATAGTATATGAGAAGGCAATTTATTAGTTTTGGTACACAATGAGGCATTAGTAAAAAAAAAAAGAGAAAAAAATGCAGACTATTAATAATTGTGTTGTATGTTATCGTACACCAGAAATTAATTTGGCTAAAACTACCGTAAATAACGTTGTATAAACCGCCCTCGTGTATTAACCGCACCCCTCTTTTTCGCCCTTAAAAAAAAAAAAAAAAAAAAAAAACTTTTTTTTTTTTTTTTTGCTGAGATTTTTTTTTTTTTTGTGTGTAAGATCATTACGGTACTGTAAATTAAAAAACAGTAGGGACCTAGGATAGAACCTTGTGGTACACCATGTAATAGAAAAAAAATTGGAGGAATTATTATTATAAACTACATATTGAGTTCTATCAGAAAGATTACTTTCAAACCAAGATGACAGACAAATTTGAGTGTTGTTCTAGTTTCCGAGTGGTGAGTCAACACACCGATTACCGAGCCGGGAGACATTGCCAGGCATAGCGCCAGGTGGAGGGGCATAAATTGAAACTTTAAAAAAACAATTTTTTTTTTTTTTTTTTTTTTTTTTGGTGTACCGTGTATAAACCGCACCCCCGACTTTGAAATTTGTTCGGCGGCAAAAAAGTGCGGTTTATACACCGTTATATACGGTAGGTATCACAGCTAAAGTTTGAAAGTATCTACATTTCATTTCCCCTGCCAATTTCATTTTAGAGCACATGGAAAGAGGAGTTTTGATACCTCATTTGTCAAATTTGAATAAGTACTTTTGAAAATACGGCCACTTACATAAGAGACGAAATGGTCAAATTTTGCGTAATTAGGCTATAACTGACAATTAGCCATTTTCAAGGTGACATAATTTTGTAATTAATTGATGAATCACCTTTCTTTTCAAGAAATCTGTTCTCTCTATAGATTTCTACATGCCTATTTTTTTCCAGGTTCTTTAGACAAATATTTTTTTTTGTGGAATTTTTCAAATAATTAAGCCCATTTTGATGCGTGTGACAAATGGCTATTTTTGCGTCGCCGGAACAAGTTTTCATGGGTTTTGAAACATGGCTAGATTTAAGAGTGTCTATGAAGTGGGGCTGAATTTCGGCATATCTGGGGTATGTATATAGCTTAATCATTTCTGTAAGTTTAAATGGCATTTGAAAAAGGCTCTAAACTCTTAAAACTTCATATTTTAAAGCACCCTTAAGCTTTTTTTTGTGTTTTCAAGTCTACCTAAATTGAAAACCGTTAATGGTAGGGGAATGAATTTTGGCACATCAATAGAAAGTATGGCAGTGGCGGATCCAGGGGGGGGGGGCACAGGGGGCACGTTCCCCCCCCCCCCCCCCCCGGCCAAAAAAATATGTTAAAATCAGCCCTAAATTCCCCCACCTATACTGAAAAACAGGGACGTGCCCCCCCCCCCCCAACGGAGAAAATTAAAAAATTAAAAAATTTCTTGACCCCCCCCCCAAAAAAAAGTGCCCTCTTATCCCCACCCCCCCCCCCGCCCCCCGCTTATTCAGACAAAAAAAAAATTAAAAAATGTCCTCTTACCCCCCCCCCCCCCCCCACCACCCTCCCCCCTAGGCCTACCTAACTTATTTAAACAAAAATAATAACAAATCCCTTTTAATTGAAATTCATAAATTGAATCCACGATCTTAAATTTAAAAACTCTGGGAAAACAATAAATGCCCTTTAAATCCTTGGCGTGTGTTCGCAATCACAACATGAGAATAGAGACACCAGTATGGGCGGTGCACGGCCGCCGAGCTATCACCGAGTGTGTGCGTGTGTGTCGTTGGGTTTTCATACAGACGTGCATCAATCAGATATGATTACTGAAAAGACACTGCCTGAATTTAATTGGAATTTAATAATTATTATCCAAAGATCAGAAAAGCCGTCATTACAGTTATTTGATGTAGATTGAAACACACAAAATATTTTTTTCTGACAAAATTTGATTAAATTTTCACTCTATAAATTGACAAAGATTACACAAGTTTGTTATTGAATTTCTTAAAAAGTCACTTTGAAATTCAAAGTTCACTCGCATGACGTGTGAGAAAAATTGCGAGTGGAAAAACACAAACATGTATTATTGGTCTTGTGATCGCTTTAAAATCTGTTTAGGTTACGATAGCATAATAATTCCGTCGAAATATATATGTATTTACTAATTTGTTCGCCAAATGCTGCAAATCCTGCCTCAGTTTCGATATTTGAAGCCTCTGATTCATGCTCTGTTTCGGATCTTGATGGGACGGCAAGCGGCGGGTGCAGTGATGCGACACGTGGCGCCACGTGGCCATCGGGTCCCCGTGCGAAGCTGGGGGCTTGCTCGCTGTAGTCACTCTCGCTCAGTGCGTATTATACACAGAGTACAGCTGTACTAATCGGATTCGCGCTCTAGCGCCATCTAGCGGTCATTCTTAATATTTACATGATCGTATTCTCCAGTAAATTCTCTTTCTTCTCGTATCAAAATTGAATTAAAAGTATTTTTTTTTGATATAGAAAAATTGTTTCAAACTTTTCACTCTGATTTTTTACAATCTTTTTGAAACATACCCCCATCAGTTTTTATATGAAAATAAAGCTTAAGATGTGCTCTTTCCAACCAGTGGATTTTTAAAGCTCAAAGACGAATGGCGTTCAAGTGAATTGAGCTAAAACTAGGGATACAAATCGGCCGTCAAAAAAAAATGGCGACAAACGAAGTGAGACCGTACGAATTAGAGGGTAAATCTCAAGCAACTGTGTCGTAGGTAATTAATGGATTTTGATGAAAATGACATGACATGAAAGACAGAATCCTGAGCTTTCGAGAGACATATAATTTTATAATATTTATTTTTTCCATGATATGAAAATCTTCCTTCACAAAGAGAGAATTTGCGTGGTTGAGCTCTGTGTGTCCCCACTCAACGCAGCTCTTCTGTGATACCTACTAAAACACTGACAACTGGTATGTAACATATAACTGAGCAAAAATGTTATCCAAAGAATGAAATGATTCAAATGACTTGCAAAGAAAAAAACAAAAAAACAATGGACAGGTATGGTACACAATAAAAGCTCCCCCTCCGTCTTGCTGGACTTGGGGTTAAACACACTGGCCCGTATTCTGAAGTCGTGTCTAACTCCTGTTTAACTAAACAGTTGTCTAAGTCCTGTCTAAGTCCCGTCTAACTTTAGACACGAAGTCGTGTCTAACTTTTTTCGTATTCTGAAGTCGTGTTTAAATAAAGTTAAACACAAAGTCCTGTCTAAGTCCTGTTTAACTTTAGACAACTGCGAGGGGTTGTTTAAGTCCTGTTTAAGGGCGCGATTCTGCTGCTTTTCAACGTCTACGGTACACTCTACTTGCTGACCCCGAACTTGCGGGGAGAACGATGGTACGTGCATCCTATACAATTTCAAATACATTTTGCCGGATTTTTTCTCTCGATAATATTAAGTATTCTTATCTAATGGTGACATCTTGGAAATTCCATAATCTATAATAAACTAACCATTCTGTTGGAGAAGTTTCTTTGCTGGTTCTTTCGAGCACAGAGGCACTGATAACTGATATTATTAGTGCGTTTGTGTACAGTGTACGCTTTGAGTGTACGTGCAGTACACGTACGTACGTACGTCACAGTGCAATACATGCTTGCAGTCTATTCATTACGTCACGATCACATCACCATGGTACCAGCACGCGCACAGCTAGGCACGCGCACAGCTAGCTAGCTAGCAAAAAGCCTGAAGAAAAGGAGGACTTCACGGATTTACGAGGAAGACTTGACAAATTGGAATCCTTAATGGAGAGAATAGTGGATTTTTTGCCTTGTCAATCTGCAACTCGCCCCACCGGGGATTCACCGCCGACAGCATGTACAGCTGCGGCGAACGTGAGATTTCTTGAAGTTGATGATGATGATGATGATTTTGAGCATATTGACACTGGAAACATGGGCCAATGCCCTAATTCATATGACATTGGCAGCATGGATGAGGGTGATGTCAACGAAACTGTTGCACCAGGTTTAGACCAGGAGAATATGGACAAAGTTCCTGCCCTGGCTCAGAAATTTGCTATCCCCACTGGGGTAGGTGGCGCGATCCACAATGATTTAGCAAAGTCTGCCATGTACCTCATGTCCAACCAGCTAGAGGAATATGTGTTGGAGGAAGCTGGAGGGAAATACCCTCCTCCAAGCAATTGTACTCCACTGTGTTGCCCCAAAGTGAATGCAGCAATATGGGAAAACCTATCCTCGCAAACAAGAAGCCGTGATTTGAAACTGCAAAGAATCCAAAAGCCCTTGACAAGGGGACTCACAGCTTTTATTCAAACTCTGTCCCCCGATAGCCTATCAGAGACACAACAGGATGCATTGGCATTGCTGTGTAACACAAACTTTGAAATCAACTGCTTACGCAAAGATCAGATTAAGCCAGACTTAAATGCCAAGTACTCACATCTATGCAAACCTGCCACACCAGTGAGTCAGTACTTATTTGGCGATGACTTAACAAAGAGAGTCAAAGATCTTACAGAACAACAAAAAGCTGCATCTGGCGTGGTGCGTGGACAACGTACACCCCGCCCCCAGTACCATCCGTACAGGACGCAAGCGTCCAGCACTTTTCAATACCGCAGACAAGGATGGAACCGTGCCACCGGCACATCACAAACTTTTCCAAGTAGCAGGCCCGCAAGTGGGAACTACAACAGGCCTTTTTTAGGCCAGCGAACCCAACGAGGCAGACCTTACAGAGCTCCGCCTCACACCCAGACGATGAGCATGGGGAAACAAACCCAATCCTTCCAGCGGGAAGAGGTAAGTAGCACATATGAATATTTTGAGAATGTTAAGATTAATGCTCCTTCTACTTCATGTACATTACAACAAGAATGCATCTCAAATGTGCCTGTTGGTGGTCGATTGATATATTTCTATCGTAGATGGCGTGAATTAACGTCAGATCTTTTTCTGCTATCAGCAGTGCGAGGCTATGAGATCGAATTTGATTATTCGAAAGGGGTTCCCTCAAGAAATAAGCCCCTCTATGGTTACAAAAAGAGCCCTTTAGAAATAAATCAGATTACTAAAGAAATCTTGGCTCTACAAGCAAAAAACGTAATAGAACCTTGCTCATTTGAAGAGGGAGAATTCCTCTCAAACATCTTCACGAGACCCAAGAAAGATGGGGGTACTCGTATGATCTTAGACTTATCAGAGCTTAATAAAAGTCTGAACGTACAACACTTTAAGATGGATAACATCCACACTGCCAAGCACTTGATTTCTCCGCACTGTTATCTTGCATCAATCGACCTCCAAGATGCTTATTACTCCATTCCAGTAGACCCAAATAGTAGAAAATACTTGAGGTTCATGTGGCAGGGTGAGCGCTGGCAATTTGCAGCCTTACCTAATGGGCTCAGCACAGCCCCCAGACTGTTCACAAAATTGCTGAAGCCAGTCTTTGCCGAACTGCGACAAGCAGGTCATACAGTCATAGGATATTTGGACGACACCATAATTATTGGTGAGACAAAAGAGAAGCTTAAAGAGAGTGTGAGTGCAACAACCAAGATCCTCTCAGAATTAGGATTCCTCATTCACACTAAGAAATCAGTGCTCATCCCAACACGTGAACTAGCCTTTCTTGGCTTCATTCTTAACACTGAGAGTATGATTGTTAAATTGCCTCAAACAAAGGCACAAGAAGTGAAAGATATATGCCGTGAATTAATGGGCACGTACCTTCCATCAATACGAATGTAGCACGAGTGATTGGGAAGGTCATAGCTACTTTCCCTGCGGTTGAGTATGGCCCCTTATACTATAGATCAATGGAAAGGGACAAAATTGCAGCCCTCAGACAAAACAGGGGCCATTTTGACAGAAAGATGAAGTTGTCCCTTGAGGCAAAAGAGGAGTTAAAGTGGTGGATGAACAATGTTTCTATGGCCTCCTCCCCAATTGTTAGGAAAAAACCTGACTTAGAATTGCACACAGATGCCAGTGGCCTTGGATGGGGAGCTACTGACCTCCAGAAGCAAACGGGGGGTCGTTGGAATGAATTTGAGGCAGCGTATGAATAAGCGTAACGTTCATGTGATGGTAAGAATAGATAATACCACTGCAGTGGCTTATTTAAATCACATGGGAGGTTGCAAGTCCGCAATCTGTGACAAGATGTCAAGAGAAATTTGGCAGTGGTGCATTTCTCGAAATATTTGGGTCTCTGCAGCCCATGTACCTGGTCGGCTCAATACTATAGCAGATGAAAGATCCAGGAAATTTAATGATCGAACAGAATGGAAACTAAACAGACAAGTGTTCGATAGAATAGTTTCCCACTTTGGTGTACCAGAAATAGACCTGTTCGCCTCAAGACTAAATGCTCAAGTAGAGAAATATGTCACTTGGCACCCAGACCCTGGGGCTTTTGCAGTTGACGCATGTACGCTAGATTGGAAACCTTTTGCATTCTATGCATTCCCACCGTTCTGTATGATCCCCAAATGCTTGCAAAAAATCAGAGAGGATAAAGCTAGAGGGTTACTTCTGGTCCCTAATTGGCCTACTCAGGCGTGGTTCCCTCAGTTGGTTAGCATGATGGAAGGAGAGCCATTGTTTATCCAGAGGCAAGAAGATTTGCTACTCCTTCCTGTGTTAAACACCACCCACCCTCTTAATGCTAATATTGACCTCTTATGTTGCAGGTTATGCGGCAACACTTTGAGAATCGGGGACTAAGCAGACGAACAGTGGATATCATTACAGCTTCATGGAGAGCATCAACCTGCAAGCAGTACCAAGTATACATCACACAGTGGCGAAGATTTTGCCACAGCAGGAATACAAGTTACCTCCAAGCCGAGGTGGAAACGGTACTAGAATTCCTTAGCAGTTTATTTCATGACAGGAACCTTAGCTACAGTGCAATCAATACAGCTCGTAGCGCTTTATCCACTTTTCTGATTCTCGTTGACAGTAATCAGACAATCAGTACTCACCCACTTATAACCAGACTGATGAGAGGTGTTTTTCAACTCAGACCTGTCTTACCTAGATATACAGAAATATGGGATATTAGTCCAGTCCTCAATTTTCTAAGAAAATTGTCTCCAGTAAACTCCTTAAACCTCAGAGATTTAACACTCAAAGTATGTATGCTAATGGCTCTTGTATCGGCACAGAGAGTGCAAACCTTGCATATATTGAAGACTAACAAGATGACCCTGAAAGGGGGCTTTGTGGTTTTTCATTTGGATGAACACTTGAAGCAAAGCAAACCAGGAAATACCAATTTAAAGTTTAAATTGGAAGCATATCCACCTGATAGAAGATTGTGTATTGTAAAATATGTGAAACATTATGTCCAGCGCACAGAACCACTTCGTGGGAATGAGAACTCGTTCTTTGTAAGTTACACCAGACATCATAATAGAGTAACAACTCAAACCTTATCTCGCTGGATCAAGACCTGCTTGCAAAGAGCAGGTGTGGATACAAACGTTTATAAGGCTCATTCAACGCGGGCAGCATCAACTTCAGCAGCTGCCAAGGCAGCACTTCCAATGGACCAGATCCTAGCCCGAGCAGGATGGTCTTCAGAGAAAACGTTTAGGAAGTTCTACAAGAAACCTTTTGAAAACAAGAGAAACTTTACCCAGGCAGTCTTACAAGATAGCACACTGCTTTAAGAACTGCATCAGAAGGTTTTTCAATAGAACTGGCATTAAGAGACCAGCTGTCTAATTAATAGAACTGGGATTAAGAAACCAGATGGCTAGTATAAACTAGATACAGAAACGAACAATGTTTTTGCAACATTATGACGTCTTATATATGGAAGTCTTGTATGTGAAATGTTTTGCCACATGTATGAACAGACTACAATAACTGTCAATTATGGTGAGTCATTGGTTAGAAGCATTCAATTCAATCTGCATAATCAGTGTTCACTTTTCCGTACATGTTGGTTGTTCCAAATGTGGCTACTATGCTTCAAAATCTCATGTAATTTCGAACGACGAAATATGATATAAAATAGTAAGATTAAACGAGAACTTACCGTTTGAAGTTTGATCTTTATTTTATGAATATTTAGGAGGAAGTTATTACATGCCCTCCTCACCCACCCAAACTTCAAACTTAAGTGTAAGTTCCCTGTTCCTTACTACTGAGAGTCGCCACATTTGTAGCTTTGAATATTGACTGCGCATGCGCTTGGCGGGATCTCATGTAATAACTTCCTCCTAAATATTCATAAAATAAAGATCAAACTTCAAACGGTAAGTTCTCGTTTAATCTTACTATTAATTGTGTCTTGATTGATTTATTGCAGGTGAATGGCTTCAAATCCTATGTAGACCTCTACATCAAGGATAAAGTAGATGAGACAGGAAATCAATTGAAGCTCGTTCATGAGCAGGTCAATCCTCGCTGGGAGGTGTGCGTCTGTCTGAGTGAGAAAGGCTTTCAACAAGTCAGCTTTGTCAACAGCATTGCCACAACCAAGGTATGTAAAGCCCCTTTTCCTTATGAAGAGTAAACCACCCTTAAACCACCGCAACAAGATAAAATGACATAAGTTCAAGGCGCTTCACATTTTTCCATCTATAATATATACAGATAGATAAAAATGCTTAGCAGACTGTGTCATGTGCAGATACTTTATTTTTGTCCCCACTTATCCTTCATTCACACATTAATGTGTGAATTTTTATTTTGCTATGGGGGTTTACCATAGGGTGCATGTATGAGCCTGTAGTATTGAAGTAAATTCTTAATGGATACAAGCTGCACTAAAACTGAAGCTCATTTTCTTTCTTTTTTTAGCTACTCAACATCCAAGATATTCTCTTGAAGGGAAATCCTTAAATGAATGCAACCTACAGTTAACAGCCAAGCAACTCTGGACTCTCATTTAATGGTAGATTCGTATTGTCCAATGTAAAGGGAAGTTCAAGTCGATTGGAAGGGGCTTTCATTTATGTAAAGAAAGCATCCTGTCCTTCAAATGTGATTGTTATTTTGTTTCACTTTTTCAATACTGTCATAGGGTGGACATCATGTGGACTACGTATCAGATCAGATAGTGAATCAAATCATACAGACTGTGAAGAAGAAGAACAAAGCAGGAATCATCATCAAGCCTTTCCAGGTATGAAGATTTGTCCTTCGATTTCCCCCTCCCTGTTCCCCCTCCTTCCTTCCCTCCCCCACTGTCTTCATTTTCACTCTTTCTAACTCATCCTATATATATCTTACCATTTTCCATGTGTCTCTTCTATCTACCACCTCCCATCCTATACTTCTCAATGTCTATGCTCTCACATTTTTGAAGATATCTATGTCTTACAAAGCCACAAGTGGGAACGGTGATCAGGGGTTTGGTCAGGTCTTTATGTTTGCAAAGATTTAGGGTTAACGTTTTGATTTTATTCTAGGTTTGGTGTGGGGTTTCGTGTAGGATGAGTTCTTGATCCAGGGTTGCAGTTTTGAATTTGATTAATGCCTTAAATTGACTGTGGAGCAACTGTCTCAAGAGCATGTGTTGTAGAACCCTGGGAACAGCTTCATATGCTTTGTGGTAGTATCTAGGTAATATGGTTTGAGTCCCGCCGCAGCACTATAGCCTTTGGCAAGACATTGATCTACATTTGCCACACTCAACCTAGGTGATGTAAATGGGTACCTGGCAGGAATTAATTCCTTGAAATGCTAGAGCGCCGTAATGGTAGCCGTGCTAAAGCCAGGGTAATAATCGGGAGCGCCAGGAGTGTCAAATCTGACAGTTACGAGCGCTATACAAGAACCCAATATTATTATTATTATACAGTGCATATAAATAAAAAGTGTACCCAACTTTGGTAGCTCCTAATCAAAAATTTATGGCCGATATGACTTTGAAATCTGTTTTACTTTGAAGAGCAACTTATCCTCTGCCCCATGATACCCTATTCATAATATTTCTGTGATGGGTGATTGAGCACTAGGGATTTTAAAAAGTGTTGTCAAAATCGCCTTGTACCAATGTTGCCTGATGACATGAATGTGGGTCTGGCCACAATTTAGATATGGTATCATTAGACAGGATATTAATTTAAGTTACCCTTTACCACGAAATATGATTACAGATTACATAGGTTATAACATGTTAGATAGAAGCTACCAAAGTTGGGAACACTTTTTTCTTATACTCACTGTACAGACAAAAATATCCTTCAAGTACAACATATACGTGATAGATATGGCTCAATCTTACCAGACTGAGGAGGTGCCATGGTATAGTGGTTCAATCACTTGACCCTCAATCCAAGGGTTGAGGGTTCGATTCCCAGCCCAGCACTAATGTCCTTTGGTAAGACATTAATCCACATTTGCCACTCTCTACCCAGGAATTAAATGGGTACCTCTTAGGATGTGGAAGTCATTGTAGTTTTCTCGGCATTGTGAGCATCTGTAAAATGGCCCCTGGCTAGAATGCTCCTCAGGGAGTGGAGACTGTGCATACATTAGCCTTGAAATAAGCGGCCAGGAACCAGGAGCAATTTATTTGTTAAAGTTGCCCCTGGTTCACAGGGATTTAACCAAAAACCAGAGGCACTTTCTGAAGAACCAGGGGCAATTTTCCCAAAACAGATAATGGCAACCAAGTTAAATAAGCTCAAATATACAATGTTAATTCATAAAGCGAAAACGATCAATTTTGTAATAACTTCTTAATCTTAACAAGATCAACAGGAAATATTCTGCAAATTGCTGTTACTGGTCTCAGATATTATATTTTAATAAATTGTAAGTAGGCTGTTTCTGTGTTACATGTACTCTTAAAGGGATCCAGTAGCTTTGTCTTAGATTTACATTTTTTTTTTTTTTTTGCGCATAGGGATCTATCGTAGCAAGTGCTGTACAGTATGGTGGCCATCCAGCACTCGCTGCATGAGAAAGATGGAAAATTATCAAGTATTCTCTTAATAGAAGCCAATTTTTCATTGACAACTTATGTGTTATGATGGACTGAAAATCAATATTTAGCAACTTTGTGGGAGTAAAATCACAACAAATTTCAGATAATCATGCGCGCATGCGTCCGCTTGCCATTCTTTTAAGATTCATGGCGCCGCATAGGAAATTACTGATTTATTCCCCAAATTACTGATTTTGAGCCTTATGGTTACTGATTTGTGCTCTGAAAGCTTGGCATCCCTGGATTTAGATCATGCTGCAATGATAATTATTAACCTTTAGGTCAGTCAGGAACCCCATAACTTTTACAAGCCGATCGCCTGTCTGATTATCAAGATATTTATGATTGGAAATCGAAACCAAATTTTGCGTTTTCCTAACGGTTTTCATAACACTACAGTCTATTGGGCAAAACGAGTATGGTAAAACCGGTCACTCAAAGATTTTTACTTTCATGAGGCACTTCATGATCATTTTGAAGCGACAATTTTTTTAGGGCTTCAATATTACACCATATTACAGACACAAATAACACGTAGGGCCCTGTATCTCAGATTTAACATTGTTAAACGATGCCTTTAAACTATTGGTTTTATTGCAATGCTGCATCTGTGTTTCACTATTGTTTTATTCTCTGTGATTCTAACCATGTGAGTGTGTTACTTGCTGTCCCCTTGCAATGCAACATACTCCCACGCTATCGCCGAGTTTGACAATTGCTGTTCCCTTGCCTGTCGACTATGTGGGCATCGTGTTACATCTTCTTTTCCTCCCACAGAAAGAGCAGTTTTGCTTGTGATCAAAATAACTGTGATTCGGCAAGTGCGTTTGCGATCTGAACGTGGTTTTAAGCACACTTGAAAAGTCGCAACGCGCGCAATGCCAAGGCTAAATGTTGCGCACATTTTATGGGCGCATGGTGTTGCGTCTATTTCAGCATGTTTATGTGGCGAACACCCGAATACCCACAATTAGAGCTCCATAGCTGACGACGCTTACACGGGGCGGTATAGGCCTTCTGGGATCTCTCCTCTATATCTGTGATTCCTCCCAAACTAGCCTTGACCATTTATTCATTTATTGAGTTATGTAATTTGTTAATTTTATTTATTTTATAGGCCTATATAAATTGTTATTATAAATTATTTTTAGTTATTTATTCATTTGTTTAGTTAAGTCATTTACATTTTTAATTACTATTTATTTAGGACTATGAAAAATGTTAGCTTTGAATAGTGTAAAGTTGTTGTTCCAAATTTGTTTTTATATTGTCATTACGATTAAGAACACCAACTTGCACATTAATTAGTATTTTAATGTAACTAAGAATACTGATGAGCAAATAAATAAATAAATCATCAATTTCATGAACATCGGAACTCAGAAGTACTTGGCAAGTCTATCCCAAACAGTGTTCTAGCTATGGTGGTCTGCACTGGGCGGCCCCGACCAGCACAAGGATTGCCGCCCATCACTCCTGATGAAAAACAATGCTTCCGACCGGCACTAATTTCACATTTTTTAATTTCATACAAGCTTTAAACGTAACTATTTTTGAAGAAAAGTAGTACTTACATTCTTATTCTGTCTTTAATCATGTTTTAATTGCTATTGAACAATAATCATATTTTCAATTTGACAATAAATGATTATTTTTTAAAGATTTGCAGGGAGTTGTTGTCTTAATGTTACGTTTCATGGATTTACTGATGTACCAATGTTTACCGATGTATACGTTATAATACACAGAGATAGCAGCCCAGGCTCGTTTGATTACTGTTCTTATAAATGTTTATTATTGATAGGGTAAATGAAAATTTTCATAATTTTCCAGAATAAATAAATTAAAATACTTTAATATATTTTTATTTCATAATTTATATTGTAAAATTTGTCTGATATTGTACAATTAAAATATTCATTTTTTGTCTTGCCTGCAAAGCAAAAGCGAGACAAAGGCGCCGCTTTTCCGGTGGCGGCGTTGGCGACAGCGGTGACGGCGTCAACATCAAAAACATAACCAAGGTCACAAAGTCAAGGTCAAAGGTCATTTTAGATCAGTAGACTTGGATTATGTTTTCACAACTTAACATGAGAATTTTTAAAGGTAATGCAAAGTTCCTGGAAATTTTGAAAATCAAGTTGATAGTAATTCTTAAAATTGTTGGTATCTTTCGATGCCCCTGTGGATGTATTTCATGCACTAGTAAAATTAGCCCCTAAAGCACTTCTGCTTTTAGAGAAATTGAATAATAAAAAATTTACTGGTGCTCCAGTAAATTTCAAATATTTCAAACAGCGCCTAAGGCCATTCCATGGTAGCTGCGACCATGAAAACCTCAGAGTATGCAGTTCTAAAATATATTTTCCAAACGGGAATAGCGAATCGGTCAATTGTAGTCAAAAAACATTGTTTTAGAGCTAAAGTTATATCAGTCTCGAGAGGGCGCTATACAACATAAAGAGTTTATTATTTACAATTTCATTACTTTAGACTCGATTTCGACCACGACAACGATCATTGAATATTGTAAAATCGCATAGGCTTCTAATATATTCATTTGAACCAAATTTATGACCCCTTACCAAAACTTTGTAATACCTTTAATAAATAAATTTTTGTTCATTTGTTCATATATCATGAAAGTTATCAATCTTGGTACAAATAATAGTAAATAATTTTTCTGAAGATTCTTAGTCAATATTCACTTCAAATTGCTGATTATTTTCAGAGGATTTCATTTTTGGGGGCCTGCTAATGGGCCACCCTGCCTATAAATAATGTTCTAATCTCACTTTTTCATCATATCGAATTGCGTACTGCAGGCGAGACCGCCAAGAGCGTTTCCCTTGTTTATTGATTGGACTTGAGCCGAACTTGTTTTGATCAGCACCAAGCACGCACATGTATTCGTGTTTATAGGTCGCGATCGCAATATTGCAGAGGTCAGGATTTTGGATTTAAATGGCGTCAGTGCAAGTCGCACCCACCACTAAAGTCTCTAGCTATAACACTGATCCAAATCCAGCATGCGAGTAAAAAACAAACCACATGTGTGTACAGTTACTTTCTTCATTTCTCATGTGATCAACTGTTTTTATCATTAACATCTCATTTTTTGACGCTGCAAAAGAGCTGTTATTTGATTGCTTACCTAACATAAACAAATCAGAAATCATCAAGGTGCCATCAGTGCAGCATTCAAGTTTGCTACATGATGGCCGACAGACCAGTGGGATTTTTTGAGTCATGATTGAATAATACTGTAGTGGTACGCTGATTTGGGCAACTCATTGACCTAAAGGGGGCGCTAGAGCCATAGAGGAGCCGGGCTGGGTTGATTAATTGTACGGTTATTAGTTTGATTTGGGATACACCTAAAAGTTAAATAGCATTAATTATGTTTCCAATAGTTTGGCGGGAACGGGTAAACAACCCCTGGTTTTGATTTCTTGCATTATATTAAATTGTTCATTTTGATAAGCACGTTGGAAATAAATTCCTGCATCAAGATGTACAGGTGTTCATTTCCGATAACACGTTAGACAATAGACTTTTTGCCGGGGACGCGACATTCTCGAGGAGAGATAGACTCCTCCCATTTTTTTTAAGGGACTAGTTCAAATCACTCTTATCTATTATGCTTTGTCATTGGTTATAATTAATTAAAGGTATAACTCCTCTCTTAATTGGTCGGATGACCTAAGGGTAATTTTATATATCCCGTCTTGTAATTGGTTGGCTTCGTAAGGGTCCTCCTGGTTGGCTGGGTATATCATGTGATATCTAAGCCTCTTCGGGTGCCGGAGTATTTAAATTCCATGTGCAGGATTTTGTGGTCATTGTTTATTTCATTCCGTTATCATGTTTAGGATGTGCTGCTAGTTGATAGGGCCGCCCAGCCTCTGAGAGAAGCAGCTTATATTTAAAATGTTCTAAAATAATTACTCTTTGTTTGCAACGATTGGAGCTTCGGCTGACTTTTATAATTAATAAAGTGGACTTGAACTGTATATCCGAGCTTCTTTTGTTTTCATTTATTTTGAACATGTCGTCACCAACTCATTAACGGGCCCACCACAATACCGACAAGACAACAGGTTTACACTGGGAAACCATGTCTACATCAATATGATTACACATAAACATTGTGGTGCAATATTGTACAGTTCCTGTCCTAATATTTTTTTCATATCCAACAGGCGCATTTTTATGGCAAACACTTGAGCCACTATCTAGTTTTAGATGATCGACTTCCGGGCGCAATTGGTGGCTCTACTTTCTACTATTGCTTATTTCAAGGCTTGTGCAGGCAGACCTTATCCGATGCCTGGGGTGATAATATATCTGTACAGTGCTAAGAGACATTGTTGATGTAGTAAGCACTATGTTAACCACAAATATTAATATTATTATTATTAGGGAACAGACCACGAACTTAATATATTCTGTTCCATGCATGTTTTTTTCCTGTAGGTACGTAATCATATCTGGGTGTTTGTTAACGCCACGATAGAGAATCCGACCTTTGACTCACAAACCAAGGAGAACATGACTCTTCGGGTCAAGAAGTTTGGCTCCACCTGTAAGCTCAGCGAGAAGTTCGTCAAAGCGGTAAGAAGAATATTTTTCCTTCTTTCGGTAATTCTTTACTTTTCTTACTTGATGTACAATTTTGTTTTACTCGTGTACAAAATTTATTATCAAAGCAGTGAAAAAAAAAGAAAAAAACTTTTTCAACACTCAACTTTTGCCATTTCGGGGGCTATTTTTTCATTTATTCATAAATAGCAACACTGCCGTCCGTCCTTCCTTCCATCCTTCCGTCCGTAACAAATTTGGTTTCCGATCGATAACTTCAGTAACGTTGGACGGATTTTAATGAAATTTGATATGAAGGTACATGATATCAAAATACAGGCTATGTTTGATTTTGGAGTACGTAGGTCAAAGGTCATAGCTCATTAGATATGTGAAAAATACACATCTGGTTTCCGATCGATAACTTTAGTAATGTCTGACGGATTTTAATGAAATTTGATATGAAGGTTCATGGTATCAAAATACAGGCTAAGTTCGATTTTGGAGTACGTAGGCCAAAGTTCAAAGGTCATAGCTCATTAAATATGCGAAAAAATACACATTTGGTTTCCGATCGATAACTTTAAACCCATTCTATTTGAAAAATTGATTTTCTATTTTAGTCTAAAAAAATTGACTTTCTATTTTAGTCTAAAATAATTGACTGATTTTTGTCTCGCCTGCGTAGCAAAAAGCGAGACATAGGCGCCGCTTTTCCGGTGACAGCGACGGCGACGGCGTCAACATCAAAAACTTAACCTAAGGTTAAGTTTTTGAATTTTTGATATAATTTTTAAAGTATAAGTTCTTAGTCAATGAAACTTTGACTATAGGGTAATCAAGTATCCCCAATCATGTGAGTAGAATTTCAGATCATAAAGTCAAGGTCAAAGGTCATTTCAGGTCAACAGACTTGGACTATGTTGTAGCATCATCATCGAAAACTTAACCTAAGGTTAAGTTTTTGAATTTTTGATATAATTTTGAAAGTATAAGTTCTTAGTCAATGAAACTTGGACTATAGGGTTATCAAGTCTCCCCAATCATGTGAGTAGAATTTCAGGTCACTAAGTTAAGGTCAAAGGTCATTTAAGGTCAACAAACTTAGACTTTGTTGTGGCATCAACATCAAGATTTTCAAAATGCTTCTTCGTTATTTTTCAACCGATTTTGATTCTGATTGTTTCATATGATAGGGCTAGGAGGGGGATTTAAAATTTCTACACAGAATCGTGAAATTCATTATCTATGCTAATTTATGCAAATTTATTCGAAATCACAAAAAAGGCTTCTTCTCCTTCATTTCTCGACCGATTTTGATTTGGTTTGCTTTATATCGTAGAGCTAACGTTGGTACACTAAACCTCTACACAGAATTTTGAAAATGTTCTCCATTAATTAATTATGGTAATTTATGCAAATTTATTCCAAAAATAACAAAAATTGCTTCTTTTCCCTCATTTCTTGACCGATTTTGATTTGGTTTGCCTTATCTGGTAGAGCTAAATTTGGGACACTAAACTTCTACACAGAATTGTGAGATTTTGCTCCATTGATTATTTATGGTACTTTATAATGTAAATGAAATGAAACTAGACATATAATACTTGTTTGGAACAAGTATAGGTGGGCTGGTCAACTGAAATTTGAGACAAAATAGAGCAAAAATAAGCGAGATACTGCTTTAAAATTCTTAAAAAACAATATCATGTAGTTTCGTGACGTGAACGAAATTCACCTTCTATAGGGATAACGCAAATTATGAAATGTTTGACATGAGGCCTTTAATCGAGATTTTCACTATGATGACGTCATCAAAATGAAAAATGGTTATTACTGTGCTTGTAGAAAATTTTCTTAGCTACAACATATCAAAATTTTGAAGAAAATTGATCAAATTTTACAGGATAAAATCAATTTTACATAAATATGCTGACGTCATCATATGCGAATTCGTATTTTGAGCTCTAAGGCCATTGTGATGATGTCACGATACACTTAATGGCCAAATAAGACATGAAATCATATCTCCGACTCATAGTCTATCAGAATATGAAAAAAAATTGAGGATCCCGGTGCATTCCAAAGAGCTATAATGGATTTTGTATAGGCATGTTTTTGCTATGTGTTATAAGAGCTCGCGCGCACGGACATTTATCTTGAATGGACGCTCATCTTAATATTAATAGTCATAAAGAGATGAACATAGTATCAAATTGTTTGAACAAATATGGGATTTATCGTGAAAGAAAAAAAAATAGCGATTCTACGTTGTGTAATGGTGTTACGCGCGAAACGCGCGCGTATGCGCGATTTTTTTAATAAAATGCTTAAAATGACCTAAAACGTATGCAAAATAAATTTTAGACGATTTTGAGCATTTTAAAATTTTGCGCTGACGCGCGGACGTACGCGCACGCGCGCGTTTTTTGTCCTGAAATTGACCGGACTGATATTGACCTTGATCATGATAAATATGAATGAGAAATGGCTTTTGGTTATGAAGATATGACCATGAGTTGATTTTCAGAAAAATTCACAAAATGGCGCCTAGATGACGTCATCAGTCAAGGTCAAGGTTGAAAATTTTTTCTGTGCTTTGTTCTAATGTCTATACATATGTGTGCTAAATTTCTAGGTATTTGATAGAACCATTTTCAAGTTATCTTGCTCACAAAAAAGTGGGTCGAAATAAGAAAAACAAAGAAATAACTAGACATACAGTGCGTCCCAGAAAAAACGAAACCGAGAAGTATCGATGTTTTATCATAACTTAATCACAACCATAATTAATGAATGATACATATTTGGAAAGCTTAGAGTCTCCTCTTTCAGTTGATGCTACTTACGTGATGTATATTTCACGCATGAGCGATTAAAAGCAATTTGAAGGAAGGAAACCAAAAAGACATTTGGCGGGCGGTATCTAAATTTCGAAGAAAAATTCACATTTCTAGAAAGTTGAGTTTCTGCCCTTTCATATGACACCTCAATCAGGAAAAATGAGCGAGGAATAACAAAGTTCTGTTTGTTTAAAGTAGCCCTTACATTTTCATAATTTTAACAAACGAATTCGTTTTCACTGGGTGCCTGCGGTAGCAAAAAGCAGATTTGACAAAAGACTTAACTCCGTTTCGTTGACAATCAGCCATGCATGAAGACTCTCGTCTACGGCTGATTGTCAACGAAACGGAGTTAAGTCTTTTGTTAATTTCGTTTATTGATACGGCAGGCAGCCAGTGAAAACGAATTTGTTTAATACAATTATGGAAATGCAAGCACTACTTTAAACAAACAGAACTTTGTCATTCCTCGCTCATTTTTCCTGATTGAGGTGTCATATGAAAGGGCAGAAACTCAACTTTCTAGAAATGTGAATTTTTCTTCGAAATTCAGATACCGCCCGCCAAATGTCTTTTTGGTTTCCTTCCTTCAAATTGCTTTTAATCACTCATGCGTGAAATATGCATCATCTGAGTAGCATCACATGAAAAAGGAGACTCTAAGCTTTCCAAATATGTATCATTCATTAATTATAGTTGTGATTAAGTTATGATAGAACATCGATACTTCTCGGTTTCGTTTTTTATGGGACGCACTGTATAATACTTGTTTGGAACAAGTATAGGTGGGCTGGTCAACTATATTTGAAAACAAAATAGAGCAAAAATAAGCGAGACACTGCTTAAGAATTCTTAAAAAACAATATCATGTAGATTCATTACGTGAACGAAATTCACCTTCTATAGTCATAACACGCAAATTATGAAATTTCTGACATGAGGCCTTTAATCGAAATATTTACTCTGATGACGTCATCAAAATGAAAAATGCTTATAATTGAACTTGTAGAGAATTATCTTAGCTACAACATATCGAAAATTTGAAGAAAATCGATCAATATATACAGAGATACAATCAATTTTCCATAAATATGCTGACGTCATATTATGCAAATTCCTATTTTTAGTTCGAAGGCCATTATGATGATGTCAAAATATTTTTAATCGCCAAATGAGACATTAAATCATATTTCCGACTCATACTCTATCTCAATATGAAAACAAAATGAAGGTCACGGCTTATTCCAAAGAGCTATAATGGATTTTGTATAGGCATGTTTTTGCCCATATATGCTATGTATTAAAAGAGCTCGCGCGCACGGACATTTATCTTGAATTGACGCTCATCTTGTTATTAATGGTCATAAAGAGATAAACATGGTATCAAATTCCTCGAAAAAATTAGAGAAATATCATGAAAGAAAAAAAAATGGCGATTCTATGTTTTGTAATGGTGTCGCGCGCGCATGCTCGTGTGCGCGATTTTTTATAAAATGCTTAAAATGACTTGAAACGTATGCAAAATAAATTTGAGACGATTTTGAGCATTTTGAAATTTTGCGCACGCACTGACGCGCGGACATACGCGCATGTGCGCGTTTTTTGACCTGAAATTGACCGGACTGATATTGACCTTCATCATTATAAATATGAATGAAAAATAACTTTTGGTTATGGAGATATGATCATGACTTGATTTTCAGAAAATTTTACAAAATGGCGCCTAGATGACGTCATCAGTGAAGGTCAAAGTTGAAAACGTTATTTTGCTTCGTCCATATGCCTATACATATGTGTGCCAAATTTCAAGGCATTTGATTTAGGCATTTTTTAGTTATCTTGCTCACAAAAAAGTGGTTCGAAATAAGAAAAATAAACTAGATTTGTAATACTTGTTTGGTACAAGTATAGGTGGGCTGGTCCAGCTAAAATTTTAGACAAAATGAAGGGCACATTTGAGATAGTTAATTGTCTCAGCTACATCATACTCAAAGTTCAGCGTAAACGAAGCTAAAACGACGGAGATATTGCTCGCGAAAGACGGGAATGTAGAATCCAGTTTTGAGAAAAAGTCATGTCCCATAGAGAATACACGCAAAATGTGAAAAATTGACATGCCTCCTTTAATCGCAAAAAATACGCCATGATGACTATGCCAAAATGAAGGATCGTAGTCACTTTTTTGTAGAGAATTGTCTCAGCTACAACATAATATGTTGTTGTACATTGATCGATTTTCTTTAAAATTTGTATATTATACAAATTTTAAAGAAAATCGATCAATATCTACAGAGAAACAATCAATTTTCCATAAATATGCTGACGTCATAATATGCAAATTGGAATGTTGAGTTCGGAGGCCATTATGATGACGTCATGAGTTAATTGAGGGTCAAATGAGACATGAAAAAATATCTCCGAATCATACTCTATCAAAATATGAAAACAAATTGGGGTCACCTTGCATCCTAAAGGGCTACAATGGATTTTGTATGGGCATGTTTTTGCCCATATATGCTATGTATTACAAGAGCTCGCGCGCACGGAAATTTATGTTAAACGGTCGATCATTCCGTTATTAATAGTCATAAAGAGACAAACATGGTATCAATTTGTTCTTAAAAATATGTGGAATATTATGAAAGAAAAAAAAGGAGATTCTATGTTTTGTAATAGTTTTACGCGCGAAAACGCGCGCGCAACGCGCGCGCATGTGTGTGTGCGCGATTTTTTATCAAATGCTTAGAATGGCCTAAAACGTATGCAAAATGATTTTGAGACGATTTTGAGCATTTAAAAATTTTGCGCGCGCATTGACGCGCGGACGTACGCGCGCGCGCGTCTTTTTTGACCGGAAATTGACCGGACGGATATTGACCTTGATCATGATAAATATGAATGAGAAATAGCTTTTGGTTATGAAGATATGATCATGAGTTGTTTTTCCGAAAATTTTACAAAATGGCGCCTAGATGACGTCATCAGTAAAGGTCAAGGTTGAAAACATTTTTGTGCCTTGTACATGTGCCTATACATATGTGTGCCAAATTTCAAGGCATTTGATTGAGCCATTTTCGCGTAATCTTGTCCACAAAAAAGTGGTTAGAAATAAGAAAAATAAAGAATAAATAAATAAATAAATAATAAAGGCAATTCTAACGAAATTATAAGGTGGTCTGTACGTTATACAGCCCACCTGATAAATAAAGGCGATTTTAACAAAAATATAAGGTGGTCTGTATTAGATACAGCCCACCTAATAAAGGCAATTTTAACAACATTATAAGGTGGTCTGTATTAGATACAGCCCACCTGATTATGTCCCTTCCAGGGCATCAAATTTTTATTTTTTGACCAGTTCAAAAGTGTACCACATAAAATTTACGATATATTTGTTGTTGCGAGATGCGGATGAGCGCTACGTCATTGACGTTCTGGTTTATCATATTGAATTGCGTTATGCAGGCGAGACCGCCGAGAGCGTTTCCCTTGTCATTAAATTATATTATTTATATACAATCGATGCGAGCGTAGGCCCATTGTCATGAGTGATGGCATCAATTTCTGTCTACGAGTACGAAATGAAACTACATTTGGATTGGCCTTTAGTCTATAAAAAAAATACAGCCATGATTTTGCATGTTTCGTTATAACAAAACATCGGTATGTGGGACAACAGTAAAAATATTTACCGGTACTCACATTTAATGGTTATAAATGTTATAAATAACATAATTTTAAAGGGAGTTACATTTTTATTTTAAAATGGGATTGCATTGTCCATGATAACAATTCAGGACAGAAAAAAAGACTAAATAACATATTACCTACCAATTTGGTTGCTAGTAGTATGATGGCTAAGGAAAAACACAACTTATTGTTACAGCTTACAATTTGGCTTTAAGAAAGTTGCTCCCACTTTTCTTAAAGTAGCCCCTTGGTTTTTTTTTAGGCAATGGGGAAAAGTAGCCCCCATAAAAAAAAATTCCTAGCCTGCGTGTCAGGGATAATATTTTCTTAGGATATGAAAAACGAACAGTTGAACAAAACACTCCTTTTGACAAGTTTTAGTTACATATATGTAAATCATATAGCAAGCCACGCTTTTAACCAAAAGTGAATAAATTATGGGTATCTGAATGTCTGCAATCCTCTACATGACATATGTACGCTACAATTGTATGTATATTTGCCTTTGCTTGGAATTTAAGTACGTAAAACCGTGTTTAAAAAAAATGCACCCCATGAGCTCCAAAATACCCACCGCAAAATAATTAAGGGGGGCTACTTTTTTAAGGGAAAATCTGAAAAGATAGCGACCCTCAGTTCGTATTATGAATAGCAACCCTCTCCTCATCTTATGAATAGCAACCCTCATTTCGTATTATGAATAGCGACCCTCTACTCGTATTATGAATAGCGACCCTCATTTTGTATTATGAATAGCAACCCTCTTCTCCTATTATGAATAACGACCCTCATTTCATATGAATGTCGACCCTCTTCTCGTTTTATGAATAGCGACCCTCATTTTGTATTATGATTAGCGACCTTCTACTCCTATTATGAATAGAGACCCTCATTTCATATCATGAATAGCGACCCCCTTCTCGTTTAATGAAAAGCGACCCTCATATGAAGAGCGACCCTCATTTTGTATTATGAATAGCGACCCTCTGCTCCTATTATGAATACCGAACCTCATTTCGTATTATGAATAGCGACCCTCTACTCGTATTATGAATAGCGACCCTCATTTTGTATTATGAATAGCAACCCTCTTCTCCTATTATGAATAACGACCCTCATTTCATATGAATGTCGACCCTCTTCTCGTTTTATGAATAGCGACCCTCATTTTGTATTATGATTAGCGACCTTCTACTCCTATTATGAATAGAGACCCTCATTTCATATCATGAATAGCGACCCCCTTCTCGTTTAATGAAAAGCGACCCTCATATGAAGAGCGACCCTCATTTTGTATTATGAATAGCGACCCTCTGCTCCTATTATGAATACCGAACCTCATTTCGTATCATGAATAGCGACCCTCCCGTCGTTTATGAATAGCGGTACTTATGAGTAGTGACCCCCAAATTAAATTATGAATAGCGACCCTCTTCGCGTTTTATGAATAGCGACCCTCTTTGCGTTTTATGAATATGGTGCCGAGCCTTGGGCTCACAATGCCTCAGGTATTGTACCCACTGCTCTCTTTCAAGGTGCATTTGTTGCGTCTCCACGAAACTGCATTTTGACTTTCTCTTGATTCCTTCACAGCTGTTTTCCTTTGCGGCAGGTGAAGAATCGTTTGCTTCGGCGACGTTGTTTGCGGCAACCTATTGCCGGGCCCCCCGCTAACCTGTTTTGTGTGGGACATGCACCCCGCTTACATCTGTGTTGGTTTAAGCAATAATTGTGGTAATATTTACTATACATAAATCTACGTATCTACCTATGTCCCTCCCTCCGTCCCCTCTCTGGGCCCCTCTCCTTGTTGGCAACATGTCCCAAGTTGTATCTTGGACTGCTCGTTGGACAGGAAGAATGTGTGCGCGTGTGGTGCGTACGTGACTAGGGGGAAAGCGGTGGTCTTGGGGGCAGGGTATGCACAATTTTGACTTTTTCTCTCGATGGCGTGCTTGTCTGGAGGACTAAGCAATAATAGGTAGGTACGTAGATTTATATAGTAAATAATAAAATCAGTTCTGATTTAACTATTTTTAGATGATCTGATGGTGCGATCAATAGCGCGTGCGTAGCACTCAGCACAGTACAATAGGCATGAACAATAACTGCTATTACGAATTGGAGTATCAGACCTGCCAACCAGTACGATTTAGTCGTATTTAGTACGATTTTTAGAAGCAAATACGACAGTACGATTTTCTTTAATAAAATACGATTTTCAAAAAAAAAAAAAAAAAAAAAAAGTGATTTTTTTTTTTTTTTTTTTTTTTTTTTAAATTGATATTTTGTAGGTGCGTCCGCCATTTTCAATGGCAAAATGTCCATTCTGTCCCGTAAAGTATCCTACAAGCATCTCACATCGGCAATTTGGGGATGTTCATTGGTTTATCGAACACACCAGTCATGACGAAATGATCTATAAAAAAAATTCTTCCTGTAGGTAGAAACTGTAAGAGGCATTGATCCGTGTAACAATTTTCAAGAATACAAGTGTATTTTCAAGTGTTTATTTTCAAGAATACAACTTTTGTCAGTAAAATACAACTTTTGGGACTAAAGAATACAGTTTTTGAACTCCAGAGGTTGGCAGGTCTGGAGTATGCATGCGTGAAGCAGCTAAGCTGTGGCTCGCTCGCTTGAACTAAGCTGCCAATTGATAGCGCTAAGGCCTAAAATAAAAACTTTTTGTATTGCCCTTTGCCACCGACCCAAAAATCTAAGAATATACGGTCGGCATTTAAAAAAAAAGTTTTTTAGATTTTTTTGATTAGAAAAAAAAAATCACATCATTCCCAAATTCTCTCTCGTCTTCTGCCCTAGTTTCAAAATCCTACGAGCGTAAACATCTCGATCAACTCAACATTGCAAACCATGGATTATTATGAGGTGAAAAAGATATGAATGGAATGATGACGCTGAAACACAGTATTAAAAACTGAAAAATATCAGCCAAAAGAGGGCGGGAAAAATAAAAATAAAAAATAAAAACTGAAAAATATCGGCCCAAAGAGGGCGACAAAAAAAAAGTTTAAACAAAACAAAACTTTTCCGACCGACCTACCCATGTTTTGGCACCCAAAGGGCAATACAAGTTTTTATTTTAGGCCTAATCGTAGATACATAGATTTATATAGTACATAATAAAATCAGTTCTGATTTACCACAATAAATCAATGTATCTACCTATTATTTGCTAGTTTATCTAAGCTACGCCACCAACGAGCACTTAAAACGTCACATTCGCGCATGCCCCACCCCCAATACATCGCCTTCCCAGGATTCACGTGCACAACGCACGCCTGCCATTCATCCTCTTTCTTTTCTCGTTTGCCGGATAGAACGACATACAGCTGAGTCACTGCTTTAAAATTAAGGATTCTGTCCTTTTTTGCATGGCTTAGTTAGTTATATGTATTTAATTCTGATCTCATTTTAATTTCTATTAATTTGGTGGTACAGGTTCCCGGTCACATATTTTATTTTTGGCGGAAATTTGACTTTCATTTCTGCCCAACAATTTCCTTTTTCGCGACCGTTTTTGCAGCTTTTGGTACGCTGCTGGGTTTTGACTCTGACGACCCAAACTCTGATCCGGTTCATTCCGGTACGTGTTCGCTTGTCTTGGAAGGGACTCCCGGTTCGGTTTGGTTTACCGAGCTTAGATCCGGTTGATACCGGCTTGCCAGTCTGTCCCGGTTCCGGTCCCAGTTCCGGTTAGTGCTGTAGCCGAACTGCCGAACCGAACGGAAGTTCGCCAAACATGGCACTTCTGAACCGAACCGAACGCAAAGGCCTGTTTCGGATTTTCGGCAGAAAAATGTAAACGTTTTCGCAAGCTAATAAACTTGTCATTCTGTCATGATTTTATATTTACTTTTTCCCATTTTCCGCCTTTGTGATTTATGCCTATCCAGTGGTGGGCGCGACTTCACTGCTGCCATTTAAATCCCAAAGCCTGACCTCTGCTACGTAGCGATCGCAAGCCATAAACAAGAATACATGTGCGTGATCTAGGCACTGATCAAAACAAGTTTAGCTCAAACTCATTCAACAACAAAATTAATAATTTATTTGTAACAATATCGGACAAATTTTACAATATAAATAATGAAAATCTTTAAAAAATATCATTTATTGACAAATTGAAAACATGATTCTTTTAAAATTGCAAATAAAACATGATTCAAGACGGAAATACGAATGTAAGTAGTACTTTTCTTCACAAATAATTACATTTAGAGCAGTTTTTTAATGTGAAATTTGTGCTGGTCTGAAGCAGTGTTTTTCATCGGGAACGGGCAGAAGTCTTTTGTGCTGGTTGGGCCCGTCCGGTCAGCCTGCCCAGTGCCAACCGGCGTGGCTATACGTTGCTTGCTATTATATTACCGAACCCCGAACCGAACCAAGTTCGGGTAAAAAATTTACAAACTCTGCTGAACCAAACCGAACACGAACATAGCGTCTGACTTACAGCACTAGTTCCGGTTTAGTTTATGACCCCGGTTTACCAGTCCAACTCGGTCCCATCCGTTCTCGGTTTACCGGTCTCACCCGGTCACGGTTTACCGGTTCGTACCGGCTCCGGTTTCCCGGTTCGATCTAGTCATCCGATTTGTCCTGGTTCCAGTTTTCTGGATCCAGTCTCCAGATTCTCAAGTAGGGTATCCGGTCCTTTCTGTCCGATCTCCGGATCTCGTCTCTCGGTTCTCGGGCCACGAGATCTGGCTGTTTTCACAGGCTTGGAACCCGGGTTCGAGCAGCCACTGCAGGTTTAGAGTCACCTGGCTTGTGCTGCGCCTCATATTCCGTCGACGCTTGGGTGTGCCCGCCTCCTTGGGGCCAGGCTCCCTATGAAGCCAAATTTTGTGACCAAGATGCTGATTCCGGTTCGGAATCCTTGGCCAGTGTGGCCCCACAAGTGACTTTGGGTTTGGCAGCAGACGCCCAGGCTCTGCAGGCAAAATACTTGCCTGAGGCATTTGCCCCGACTCAGTCCGAGGTAACCCAGGCTTCAGTATTCTTCGTCAGGATGCTCCCTCCAGGGGGATTCCTCAGCAGACAATTTCAAGGCAGCTTACAAGAATGTGGCTGCAGAGGTGTCTCCCAAGCTGGTTGATAAAGGGTTCGATTTCAGGTCTCAGGACTCACGTGACTTTTTTGAGCCCAAGTCCTTCTCGCCCAAGCCAGCTAACCCGAAGCTGGCCCCGGCTTGGAACCTTTGCAAAGCCTCCTTTTGAGCCTTTGTCTAAGGCGTCACTTATTCACTTGATGGTGAAAACTTTCCTTATGGCAATAGCTTCTGGACAGCGGAGGAGTACGCTCCTGTGATTTACCATCCAAAAAGTCACACTGTATATATTGAAAAAAGGTATATATATTTTGTTTACATCATTGATACATTTTGAGGCCAATGTGTTCTTTTGTGAATTAACATGGATTCCAAAAAAAACGTTTGGAACTAATTACAATACAACAATTCATTCAAGCCATTATTAAATTTTATAGGCCATTTGGACCCGGCGAGGAGATGCAATGCTTTGCGTTGACTTGTTCATCTTGAACTCTTCCTTTAGCATACTACTGCTGTATGCGCTATTACCGACAATGTTTACACACACACACACACACACACACTGATAAAGGAACTTTCTTTGCATGTATTGACACAACGAACTGCTTCATATTTTGAAGGCTACAGGCTGGCTTCGTTTTGTGGAGTGGAATCGCAGAACCAAGATATGATTGAAAGTACATTATGGAGCCAATTCACAGGCTCTTATGCATTATATTAAAACGGAATTGACTCTCAGAACTGTGGAATCGCAAGGCTCAAGTACTCGACTCTGAATATATGGGAGTCGACTCCTCGGTTCTCAGCACGGGAGTTGGGTAGAGTCGACACATACTCTGCGTATACGTATGTACGTAAATAAGACATGAAAACTCAAAGTGCATGTAAAGTGCATGTGCATGCCAGTGTAGTGCAGTGACACAGTCTGTGCTTGCTCGTGCGCTCTTGATCTCCGCTCTGCATGCGGTAGCGGTGGCGATAGCTAGGAGAGACGGGCTGCTTGTAGTCTTGCGGTCGTTGTTACGGTGGCGATTTTGGACCATTTCCTTTTTTTAAGTTGCCCGGCGTGATAATTTTTTGCCTATTTCTGGAGCTCTTTTTGGTATATCCGGGGCGAATTTGTCCGCCGCCCCGTGTATTTTTTTCCCTCTATCAAAGTAGTCAGGACATAATTGTTTCACCCTTTTCCATTTGCTTACTTGATAATTTTCCATATGTGTACAAAGTTGTAGCCTTGAAACCCTCAGCTTTTCAAGGTAGCTATGAAATGAAGTTTGTACACAATTATAGTATGCACTATAACAACATGAGATAACATATCTTGTGATTCACTGCAGATCTGTTTCTTCTTTATTTCAGGCTGCCAACTGCGGGATTGTGGAGAATATCCTGTCATGGATGAAATTGGAGGCTCAGGTAGAGGAAGAATATTGTCTTGTTTGTTCTAAGGTTGCTTTCAATCAATCAAAATGTTCACTATAAATTAGCTTAGATCTTTGTTATTTTTTTGTTCTTCTTCACATTTCTCCTGTATAGAATAGATAGAAGAATAGATTTGTCTTATGTTTATTCTGTCCAATCCGGTAACCTTTATCACAAATCCATTGAGCACACGTTCGCTGGGAGTGCACTATAGTACATTATGTCAAATTAATACAATTAAATGTAACTTTAATGTTCTGTCTAGACACTTATATGATTTAGATTTAAAAGGTACATCATGATTTCTTGGCATTGTAAATAAAAGAATTTCAGCCTTTTGTGTAGCTGCAAAGGTAATTAAGAAAATGAAGTTGAGACTTGCCATAGTTTTATATACATAATTATACCTGTCTCTATGAGCTTGCAACCGCTTATGTTAATTTGGTACAACTGAATGCATACAGAGTCAACTGGACAAGAAGGGCCAAACCTCCAAGCACTGCAAGATTAAGGGTGTCCCCAAACTAGATGATGCCATTAGAGCAGGGGGAAAGTACTCTTCTGACTGTACTCTCATTCTGACCGAGGGAGACTCCGCCAAGTCCCTGGCGGTCAGCGGGCTGGGCGTGATCGGCAGAGACCACTATGGGGTGTTCCCACTCAGGGGAAAGCTGTTGAATGTCAGGGATGCCTCTCACAAGCAGGTAAGAATTTAGGACCTCTGCCCTATGATAATTATGTTTGAAAGTTATTTGTTCTTGACTCTTTAGATTTTAGATTTCCTAATGTTTTTCTGGAAAATGCTTAGTGTTCCATCTGGATTATGGAGTTTCCAAAAAATTGCATCTCCTACATTTGTTATGCTCTACAGTGTGGATATGCTATAACACCTAGAATTTTCATTAGTTTTATCTAGCCATCATCCAATACATAAAACCAAAGCAATAGTGCTGTTTATGATGATCCTTCAATTCTTAAACTTAATTTTGATGACTGTGGGTCTGTGTAATCTAGCTATGGTTAGAGCTGTATTGTAAGGATACATGGTGTATTTATGAACTCATATTTGCTGCCATACAATGGACTTTAATTTTCAATCATTGTTGATAGTTAGCACAACCACTGTTTCATGCATCTGTCTGTTTTTCCAGATTAAGGAGAATGTTGAGATCAACAACATCATCAAGATCCTTGGTCTCAAGTACACGGAAAAGTATGACTCTCCTGACTCCCTGAAGTCACTGCGCTATGGAAGACTGATGATCATGACTGATCAAGATCCGGATGGATCTCATATCACAGGTCTCCTTATTAACTTTTTCCATCACAACTGGCCTCAACTCGTACAGAGTGACTTCCTGGAACAATTCATCACTCCCATTGTCAAGGTAGGTTGGGGATAGTATAGATGGTATGTGTAGGGGAATCGCTGTCTACTTTGTCTTGGACATGATTGCATTCCCGCCACAAGTATGTCCTGAGTCGGCGCTCTCAGAACAAAGGCGCGTAACAGTGTCAAATATACGTGGTGTTTTGAAACGTTGGTGTTGATTGACATGATGCCTCATTAAAGATGCTAAAAAGAGTAGAAGAAAGATTAAGAAAGAATGAAGACAATATTTTGCATGAAAATGCGGGTGAATCTGAATGATCAAAATGAGAGGAAGAAAGAGGATGCAAGAGATGGTGGGTGTTGAAAGATCAGAGGACTAATGAAATGATACATTTAGATAAAAAGCGAGAGTGGATATTTGTGGTTACCATCTTATTTTTAAACTTTTTTGGGGGGCCAGGAAGGAAGGGGCCTGGCCCCGTTGCCCCCCCCCCCCTCCATGAGTCTGCGCCTGAAGGAAAGCACAAAGGAAAGCACATGCTTTAATTTAAACCTATGAAATGTTGTTTCAAATAATCTTATTCCCAAACATTATTTTGTTTGTGGTCTGTGCTTATATGTTGCATATAATTTGTTTGTTTAGCGCACACTATCCTACCTTACCACCCCCCCCCTTTTTTAATTTTTTTTTTTACATCACCTACTTCATCTACCCTCTCTAATTTTTTAATTCCATCTCTTATAAATAATGATTTTTTTTTTTTTGATGATTTTTTTTCAATTTATAAATAAAACATGACTTATATCATATTTCTTTACGGAATTTCATAAAAATTGTAGAGGGTGTGAATATTTATTCCAAAACATAAAAAGAGAAGGTCATATATAGATCAGTAGAGAGTGAGGGAGAGATGAAAACTGAGTGACAGGGGAATTGCAGAGAACGAGGGAAAGAAAGAGGATACAAGAGATGGTGAAATCTGATTTTAGTCTTTTTTATATATATGAGAAGTAAAAAGATTTCTTATTTCTTATTTCCAATCTAAATGGTCCGTATGCTCTAATAATTCAACAATGTTATCTCACGCCACATGGCATGTGGACAACAACATGACATGTGAGCAACAACGACATACAAAAATTGACAGATTTATTATGACATTCCCGCCACAAGTATGTCGGCGCTCTCAGAACAAAGGCGCGTAACGATGTCAAATATACGCGTGTTTTAAACTTTGGTGTTGGTTGACATGACGCCTCATTTTAGATAAGAAGGAGACAGTGTTGATTCGAGATAGAGATGGATTTATTATTATCGAGAGAGAGAGATTAAAGGTGTAGTACCCGAAGTAAATTGGCTGTATGCTTATAACAATCCTAAAATGTGAATTGTTTGATTATTTTAATACACAACTGTTTTTGTCATCGGAAATAATTGCTCCTCACCATTGTCCAGTCGCAACAACGACATTCAAATAATGACAGATTTATTATGACATTCCCGCCACAAGTCGGCACTCTCAGAACAGAAGCGTAACAATCGTAAATATCGCAGTCTGTTCGAACTTGGGTGTTGATTACAACATTTCCAAGATACAGTCATCAATCAATGTGAGTTTCCCCTGGTCTATAGATGGTTGTTTTGACAGCTACAGTACATGACGTATTGCAGTCTCTTAAATCAGACTCTGTGTTATGTATTACGACTGACAAGGGTTTTTGTCTGCGAGCTAATTTTGATCGAGGTAGAGTAGACAAGATAGAGAGAGATACGTGTATTGTAGACTTGAGTGAGACATAATTTGTTTTGTTGTTGTAAACTTTCAATAATATCGGTTGCGTGTCTTGCTTTCTACAACTGCAAAGTGATAACAAATTAAACCCAGTCTATTCAAATTATAAAGTGCACTAATTATCCCCGAATCGGGAAACAATAGACCTCGGCCTACGCGTTGGCTCCGGTGAATAGCAAAACAATGACCTCTACCCGGCTGTAAAATAAGTCCTTTGGCCTCCACTGTTAAATCTTTTCCCTTCCATTTATTGAACGGGTAGTGTAATTTACTTGACACCCAGTTGATTTGAACGAAAGCAAAAAGGCAACAACAACAACAACAAAAGAGAGAGAAAGAGATTGAAGATAGTGTGACCGAGTTTGAAGAATTTGAAAATATATATATATATAAATGTTATCTTTTTCGAGCGGGAAAATACATGTATTAGAAATCGTTCGTAGCGTCAAAATTTATTTTACCGGGGAAGACATAAAGCGGCCGCAACTTGTTTATTGGAAAATGGAAAAGTAATACCAAGATATATTTTTTTCCTTCAATTAGGAGACAACATGTTTCCGCTGTTATCAACTTCAGAAAATCAGAAGTTGAGAGGAAGAATGTTATACCTTGTTTAAAAAGATAAATAAAAATAGTTTTCACTCCTTCTAAAAGTGCGCCGCGCTGTCGGAGCTTATGAGGCATAGTCACTTTGGCAGATATTTGAAATCATGCATATCTGATTAATCGCCAGCATCTCGGGCGTGCTTTTTAATCGCCCTATTCTGAGACCATTCCTGAATGACCCATATTCTGTGCGCATACTGGAATGCCCCTTTGTTCTCTAGACAATAGGCGCAGATCACATAGATTTTTATGCCTCCGTTACGAAGTAGCCGGATTGTCTTCGGGTTGTCCGTCCGTCCCTTTCTCGTGATCACGTTATCTGAAGAACCGATTGATGGATTCCTGCCAAACTTTGGTCATGTATGTATCTTACAGAGCCGGTGAACTGATTAGATTTTGGGGTCACGAGGTCAAAGGTCAAAGGTCACAGGGCTCATTATGTATGCAAAAACAGCTTGTGATCGCGTTATCTGAAGAACCGATTGATGGATTCCTGCCAAACTTTGGTCATGTATGTTACTTGCAGAGCCGATGAACTGATTAGATTTTGGGGTCATGAGGTCAAGGTCAAAGGTCATGCGGCTCATTATGTATGCAAAAACAGCTTGTGATCGCATTATCATTAGAACAGATTGATGGATTCCTGCCAAACTTAGATCATGTATGTATCTTGCAGAGCCAATGAACTGAGTCGATTCTTGGGTCATGAGGTCATAGGTCAAAGGTCATGGGCTCATTATGTATGCAAAAATAGCTTGTGAACGCATTCTCATTAGAACTGACAGATGGATTACTATTTAACTCTGGACATCTTGCAGAGCCAATGAACTGAGTCGATTCTTGGGTCATGAGGTCAAAGATCAAATGGTCATATATGTACATGAGAAATTGCTTGTAATCACGATATTCTGAGAACCTGTTAATGGATTACAATTGAACTTGAATTTGAAAAATTTCTTCTGTTTTGGTTTGTAAAATTGCTCTATGACGGAGGCATCATTTAGACTGCGCGCAGTTGAAGTTCCATCTAGTTGAGAATGTTGCAAGAATTGAGGCATTCCGGATACATTCCAGAAAGCGTAACAAGGGCATTCTGACGGCATTCCGAATGCCAGTTGAATAAATCTGTGGTGCCTAAACAGTTTGATTAGTTACTGTATAACAGGGAAGACATATAAGAGCAATTATCTCATACTTAATCTCTCTCTCTATCCTCTGGAAGCCTATGAATAGTACTAAAGTAGTCTTAATAAGAATCGGTGATGACATTGTATTTGCCATTACATTTTAGGAAAATTTAAAAAAGCAGTTTATTGAAATTCCTTATGCAAATGCTTGACATGAAATACAAAACATAAGTATTTTTCACCTGGGATTTGCTCATTACTTAGGAAGAAAACATTCAAAGAAGTAATACTTTCAGGAACTTGTTATTTATCAACTACATCAAAGTAATCATACAATTTCATTTTTGCTTGGCGCCAAACTATATATATGGGCTTTGATTCTTGACTTCCACTATGTCATTCTTTCATGTAGTCATACAATGAGCTTCTGAAACAAAGGAAACCAATTCTAATCCCAACAGTGCATTCAAGGGAAGGAATCATATTCAGTTGCAGTTATTCTCTCTATCTGTCTGTTGTCTATTTGAAGATGAGCAAGGCCAATGAGACGACGGTGTCCTTCTACTCCCTGCCTGAGTTTGAGAGATGGAAAAATGAGACTGACAATTGGAAAACCTGGAAATCCAAATACTACAAAGGTTGGTTACTTTTCTCACAGTATATCATATAGGGAAGTGATGGTGATGATAACTTGTCCCATCGTTTTGGATCGTTGTTTGTCAAATCAAAAGTCAGGATAAAGTGTATTTAGGATGCAATAACATTTGTAAGGTCAGTTGATATAAGTTCTAATCTTTGTAATCACATCTGTCAAACGCTGACATATTGATTATGCTCTTTGGCTCGAGACGATAATTATCTTGTGTTATGTAATATTTTCCTGAACCATTCATTATTTATTAGTATTTCAGGAATATTTTGTCTCTTTAAAAATGTATTTACCATCTTTGATGATTGGTATAGATGCAGTTTTTCCATGTAATATTAAAAACTTGGATTGCTGAACATTTAATAGAATTTGTAAACGTTACTTGAAGTTCATTTTAAGATATTTTACATATCTGTGCCATTTTTTCTAGGTTTGGGTACCAGCACAATGATGGAAGGGAAGGAATACTTTAGTAATATGGGCCGTCATCGGATCCCTTTTAATTACACTGGACCAGAGGAAGATGATGCTGCAATTGTTCTTGTAAGACTTTGCTTCGTATGACTAGGGATAGTTGCATCATTCTGTGGTGGTTTGGAAAAACTTTTCAGGCTGAGAATTTAAGTGTATTGTATTTTTTATTGTGACTTCCTATGTAGAGAGCTTGACATTAACATTTGTATCATAGGTATTGTAAAGGAAACAGTACCCCAAGAAATATAGAGGGTCTTTCCATATAATTTAACAATTTTTTTTTGAAAGATTGGAGGTCAGTGTAAACATATTGCTCCGATTGTCTCATTTTCACTCGCTCGATCACTGCAGCACAAACATAGCTCGTTCGACGTCACTACCAAACTAGCCAATCAGCTGTCAATGACGTCATATTGAATGCGGCCGCAAATATATTTTGTGAAATTATCGAGAAATTGACTATTTCTAATTGCAAACTAGTTTTATTTTTGGATGGAAAAGCAGCCATTGTTATCTTGACATTCATTGAAGTCATCAGAATAGGGTAAGTTACTTCTCAGATGATTCAAGAGGTCCATTTTGTAGATAATTTTTTTATTTCTTAGAATGTTCCACTGTGTTGCAGGGTACCGGGTGTATGCCATTGGGTGCGATGTGTTCGTGCGCTATAAGTACAGGCCACCGCGCCGTCGGGTGTATTCTCGTACTGATGTAGGTGCAAAGCTAGAATGGCTACCACGCCCACTTCCCTCTCTATGCCTTTCTGAACATTCCTTTCCTTCTCAATACAATAACTTTCACCTGCCTAAGTTATTCAAACCATACCGCCTCGCCACTTCCATTACGTAATCATTAAAAGGATCCGCGATTCCGCATATACAACATTTTCCTGCTATACGTTGTCCTGCAGGAAAATACAAATCTCCCTGGTATACCTTACAGTCCAAACGATAAATATGTGCCTTTAACGAAGCAGGCAACATTTTGTATGTGAGATTGCTTTGCTAAATATAAATTACTTTTTGTTAATAAATATCAACTAAAATTTCTTTTACATTTCTTTAAAACTATCATTGATATTTAATAATTCATGAGTGAGTAAAAGAAACATACCAAACTATATAATTATATGAAATACTTGGTGGCAATTAGGGGAGTTTGACGTGATGACCGATTGCACCCCTCTGTTAATAACAGAATAGTCCATGGTGTGTCATGAATATTCATGTTTTTGCTTACCTCGGCTAAATGTTTGCTTTTACTAAATTGAAAAATTACGGTGGGGGGGTTGGATGAAATGGACATGATGAAATAGGCAGAAGTGATCTATGATAATTCATGCTTTTTATGTTTCGTGTGCTCGACCTATAATCTTCAAATCGCTTGGCAAACCGAGTCCAAAGTTAGACTTGTTTCACATGTGTATTATAGGCAATGACGAGCTTGCAACCTATTTTGAAAAATTACGGTGGGTGAACTTTCAAAAGTCAATGAGACATGAGAGCTCCAATGAAAGAGCTAGTGATAACGTACGTCGGGGTGGATGTGCTTTTTGTTTAAACAAAAAATGAATTTTTAACGATTTAAAAAAAAAACGTCCATAGGCTAACATGTTAGGCTGCTGACTCTGACCATGCTCTGACGATAGGGGGCGTTGTGAAATGAGACTAAACGGAGCAATATGTTTAGCTAGTCACATCTCTATGAACTCTATGTGGAGCTATCTATAGATGCACAAAGTTCCTATGATTTCTTATCAGCAGTATTGAAACCCTGTGAAACTCATACACACTGTGTGCATAGATGTCACCCATTGAAAGGGCAGGCTTAATGTTGTGCTGACAGAAATCATGTACTGTAAACGCTGTTATTTTTGCGCTGAGCGACCCCAAGACCCCAAGACCCCACTTGATAAATTTTCAAATGTAAATACTGATCCCAGAAAAGCATGGACAATTTTAAAATCAGTCATTTACGTTGCACGCAATTCAGCCCGTTCAAAACACGCATAAGAAGTCATGCCTATATTTTCGCGAGTTCTAAAATTCCTTGGACACCGACTTTATCGCAAAAAATTTGCAAAAAATGAATCTACCTAAAATATTACCACGTTTACAGTACTTTAGGATGCAATAAAAACCTATTATTTTCCACCTGTTTGCTTACATTTGGTAGGCTATTATTTTCTTTGATGATTTGATTTGTATGCTGGTACAGGCATTCAGTGAGAAGTGCAAGATCCGTATGAAGTAATTGGTTAATTTGATATTGTATCCTTGTATTACTCCTACAGGCTTTCAGTAAGAAGAAAAGGAAAGAACGTAAGGAGTGGCTGAAAAAAAGTAGGAGCAGAAAAGAAACTGGACTTGGGGAGGTAGGATAATTACTGATGTCATATGGTGTCTTGGAAATTTTCATTTTACTTCTGAATAAATGCATTTATTTGAAAGCTCAGAGCTTGGTTGAATCTCTTTAGAAATGAAACCCCTTTTCTCATCATTTCATGAGGTTATCTTCTTCTTTTTTTCCCTTTTTGGGGGGTGGGAGAGGTCAGGGGAGCTTTAGAAGATAATCCATCAATATATTTTTTTTTAACCCCCCCCTCAAAAAAATATTATTTTTAATACCGGTAGCCCTATGTTAATGTAGAAGCACTGTAAGGGTTAAATAGAATGATACACAACATGTCACCTTGTGTCTTGCATGATTTCTTTTCTAATGAAGTAGGAATCATTTTAATATTGATATGAAGATAAAAGAGAATCTGGCCTCACCCAGAGGGATGCTGAAGACAGATAGGTCTGAAGAAAGGCCATCAAGAAAATGAACATTCCTACCCCCACCGTATGGGAAAAATGGACAAAAATGAAGGATGATGATGATGATAATAATAACAATAATAGCCTAATAGTCCACTCCAAATTTTATTAAACCGAAACAGAAATTCTTTTTGATGGTGATGATGATGATGAACAAAATTGCTATTTTTATTTTGCTACAGCGCTACCTTTACCACAAGGATACCAAGAAAGTCAGTTACTACGAGTTCATCAACGAAGATCTGGTTGTCTACCCTAATGCTGCCAATGAGAGATCCATCCCATCCATGGTTGATGGTAAGTAAAGTGCTCTTGATCTCCTCTGCCTCTGATATTCATCTCTCCCTTTCTGTCTCGCCTGCGTAGCAAAAAGCGAGACATAGGCGCCGCTTTTCCGGTGACGGCAGTGCCGGCGTCAACATCAAAAACTTAGTTTTTTAGCTCATCCGGCCCGAAGGGCCCGATGAGCTTATGCCATGGCGTGACGTCCGTCGTCCGTCCGTCCACAGTTTTCAAAATGCTTCTTCTTCGTTATTTTTCAACCGATTTTGATTCTGATTGTTTCATATGATAGAGCTAGGAGGGGGATTAAAAACTTCTACACAGAATCGTGAAATTCATTATCTATGCTAATTTATGCATATTTATTCGAAATCACAAAAAATGCTTCTTCTCCTTCATTTCTCGACCGATTTTGATTTGGTAAACCTGGTAGAGCTAACTTTGGTACACTAAACTTCTACACAGAATTTTGAAATTGTTCTCCATTAATTAATTATGGTAATTTATGCAAATTTATTCCAAAAATAACAAATATTGCTTCTCCCTCATTTCTTGACCAATTTTGATTTGGTTTGCCTTATCTGGTAGAGCTAAATTTGGAACACACTAAACTTCTACACAGAATTTTGAGATTTTGCTCCATTGATTAATTATGGTAATTTATGCACATTTATTCCAAAAATAATTTAAGAATCACAAAAAAATGCTTCTTCTCCTTCATATTTTGACCGATTTTGATTTGGTTTGCTTTATATCGTAGAGCTAACTTTGGTACACTAAACTTCTAAACAGAATTTTGAGATTTTGCTCCATTGATTAATTATGGTAATATATTCCAAAAATAAATAAAAATGCTTCTTCTCCTTCATTTCATTTTTAAAGTTTTGTGCAAAATATTAGGATGATTATTTGCAAATTTGATCCCTCACAAAAAACACTTGATTTGTGGATTAAAAAGAGGAGAAAAGAGAGGTTGAAAATTAAATGTTCAGAACGCATTTTGTTTTCAGCAAAGCGCTACTCCCGGGCGCTAATAGCGCAAGGCCAGGATAGGCCTAGGCATGGCAATCACACTGCATACCCGCCCCCCTTGCACACACACTTTGGATAGGTAGAACTATGGTAGTAGGGTCCATGGTAGAACAATGCTCACAGTTATTGTTTTTGCTGGTGGCCCAATCTGGCAAAAATATAACAATTTTATAAATGATAGGAAATATCAAGAAATGAAAATTTCTTGGTACAAATAATATTGAATAATTCTTCTGACGATTCTTAGTCAATATTTAATTCAAAATACTGATTATATTCAGAAGATTTCATTTTTGAGGGCCTGTTAATGGCCACCCTGGCTATAAATAATCTCCCAACCTCAATTTTTCATCATATTGAATTGCGCAATGCAGGGGAGACGGCCGAGAGCATTTCCCTTGTTTTGTTTAATCACCTTAATTGTGCAAAAACAAAGGGAAAAGCTAAATAAGTTCAGGTACTAGTTTTATAGAATAATGTACAGGACTGCGTAAACTATACAATAAAAACATAGTACATAACTATTACATTGAAACATATAATATGTACAAAAGTGTTTTTTAAACAAATTGGAACAAATTGAGGGTAAGCCTGGTTTGGATCAACATTCTATTTTTAAAGTAGACATTGATTAAAATAGACATTGCATGTCAAATGAAAGCTATCAATCTAAAGAAAGTGAAACATGTCTTATCTTTTCACTTAAAGCTATAGACCAGTTATGGTCATGCGATTGCATTGTGAAAGAAACGTTGTGGAATGGAACAGAAAAGGTTGATCATCTAGCATATAAGTATTGGTGTGTACTGCAAGGTTCTGGAATCATCAAAATGATAAGAAACTTGGCCCAGTCTTTGTAAAGTTACAAGCACTGTACACAGAAAGATGTATATGGGACTATACGCACATGTGCATGTCACGTGCGTTTATCTCTCACAGACCATCGGATAAACTAATTTACCAAATATATCAATTAGTAGGCGGTTTCCCGGCAAATTTTTTATCATCATGTACTAGTCAAAACATATTCTTTCACATGATTGGTAATAAGAGCTTCCATTTCTTTTTTTGAAATTGGGGCGTTTCCAATACTGGTCTTTACCTTTAAAGGTACTATGTCCCTTTTGCAGGCCAAAAAAATTAAAAGGTTAAATTCCAATGGCATTTGAAAGATAATACTAATTTAGAACTCCCCTTCAAAAAATGGGGCTTGAAAATTTCTTTAAGTGGGAAAATAACAATGATAAGTTGTCAAATCGACTTAGGAGCTACATGTATAGAGCCAATAAGTAATAGTCTTGATTTTCAGACCATTGTACCGCATGGTTGTACATTTTATGCTGCGCAATGATTCAATCAGTTTAATTTTGGCCATGACAAGAAGTGGATTATTGATGTAGACTAATCCTTTACAGCTCATTTTATGTATGATATTACCAAAGAAGAAGAAAAAGCCAGTCAGTCACTCAATACTGACAATAGTGTCTGACAGTGAAGTCTAGCAAGTAAACGGGTTTCCTTGCATAATTTGAATATGAGGACACTGCTAACGTTTAAATTTCACAGATAGGACATACATGACATATTCATAATTCCTGCAAAGTTCTACAGAATTTGAGGTTGGCTGCAAAAGGGACATAGTATCTTTAAAATACATATATGACCACAATCAGACATTTAACATTGAATCTTGGCATCTAAACGAAACCAAATAAACGAAACCAAAATCATACAAATTGGGCGGCTTTGATGATACGTAGACGATTGAAGCAATGCCACTTTCAGATTCACACAATACTGTATCAACACAGCTAGACGATCAATAGCAGTCGTATCTATCATCAATTTTAATGATTTATTATCAATTAAATGGGTGAAATTAGGCCAGACAGTAACTTGGATCTGCAGTATTCATTGTCTGAATCCAGTGACGATGATATTGATGGTATCAATGGGCCAGTTTTTGAATTATTGTAATTTCTGAATTAAAAATACCTGTTTACATGTCGACTATGTTTGATCGTGAGTGGGTAGATTCCACTGACATAATGTACCATTGTGAATTACGAATTAACAGACTAGAGGGCAGAGATCGCAGTCGGAAGCTGGTGCCACTGATGGAGAAGACAAGTGTTAGGAGTAATTTCCATCGAAAAAGGGCTAAAATAGGTAATATTTACAACAAAGAATGTTGTGAAATTTGTTTCAAGAAGCTTCCACTGACCAATATACGAAAGAAACACTGATCGATGTTTGATTTGATGTTATTTTGTTGGTCAGTGTGATTTGAGCATGAATGATGACAGGCAATAGCGATCGCAATATTACTTATATATTGTGTTAATTTTCATTGATTTCTTTCATCTGTTTAATTTCTTTCGTCAGTTTTATGTAATATGCAACATTATCTTTTCTTCTTCTTTAGTTGATCTAATTCAAGGAAAACATAGTAAACAATCAAAACATGCAACAACCTTATACAGCAAAAGCCATAGACTCTGTTTACGAGCTTTTGTTTATATTATAGGCACATCCCTTACAAAAATGTCCTGTGGTAATACCACATGATTACCACAGGACTGTACCACAGGATTATCACACGCCAGTTACCACAGAATTACCACACACAGGATTACCACACGCCAGTTACCACATAATGGTAAATTGGGACATTTCAATTTACCACAGGAATACCACAGGACTACCACACACCGGTTAGCATACAGAATACCACAGAATTACCACACGCCAGTTACCACATGGATTAACATGTGGTAACAGATACCACAGAAAGGATTAGTATGTGGTACTAGATACAATGGTCCTGTGGGAATGTCCCAATTTACCACAGGAATACCACACATCAGTTACCACAGGGACTACCACACAGCAGTTACCACACACATTACCACAGGACTACCACACACCGGTTACCATTCAGAATACCACAGAATTACCACACACCAGTTACCACACGCAAGTTACCATTGGAATACCACATGCCAGTTACCACATAAAATTATCACACAAATTACCACAGGAATATTTATGTGGTAATTTGTGTGGTTTTTGGGGACATTACCACAGGACAGTTACCACACGCCAGTTACCACAGGATTATCACACGCCAGTTACCACAGAATTACCACACACCGGTTACCATACAGAATACCACAGAATTACCACACGCCAGTTACCACAGGATTACCACACGCCAGTTACCACAGGAATACCACACGCCAGTAACCACATAAAATTACCACACAAATTACAAATTACCACAGGAATATTTCTGTGGTAATTTGTGTGGTTTTTGGGGACATTACCACAGGACAGTTACCACATGCCAGTTACTACAGAATTATCACATGCCAGTTACCACAGGATTACCACACGCCAGTTACCACAGGATTACCACACGCCAGTTACAGAATTACCACATGCCAGTTACCACAGGGTGTAGGATTACCACACACCATGCAGGTACCACAGGATTACCACACGCCAGTTACCACAGGATTCCCGCATTGCAGGTACCACAGGACTACCTAGCATGCCTACCATATACCAGGCATTACCACAGGAATTTGAGATGACAAAACTAGACTTATAAAAAATAACATGCAAAACAAACATTTTAGAATAAAACCCTTGATATATTCTTAAATACATTCAATGCACACTTTACAACAGAAAAAGGTCAGATTTGGTTCAAATTTGGAAATGTATGCGTTTTTTTTTGGCCATTACTAGAAACAGGTTATTGATGTGTACAAATGCTCATGTACCCTTTACAGCTCATTTTATGCAGGGATATTACCCAAGAAAAAAAAGGAGTCAGTCAGTCACTCATAGTGTCTGACAGTGAAGTCTAGAAAATAAATGGGTTTCCTTGCATAATTTGAATACTTGGATACTGCTATTAAACGTTTTAATTTCACAGATATGACATACGTGATAATATATTTAAAATTCCTGCAAAGTTCTACAGAAATTGATGTTGGCAGCAAAAAGGATTCACTACCTTTAAGTGGATATGCATGTGTACAAGTCCATGGATACACATGTACATGTATATATATTAACTATAAAATGTTACATACCAGTAGGAAGGCTATCTGGCAAGTTTCAATGAGATATCATGACGAACATAAACAGTCCAAAAATTAATTCTTAAAAAATGTATATGAATGAATACATGTGAAGGCAATTAAAGGTATACAATTCATAAATAAGTTTACATCCATAACAATGTTAAAAGTGTTAATTAATAGCACTTGCAGCTAGGTCTATCTGTCAAGACGTGTCAAAAGATGTCAATTGTCAAACATGAATAGTCTTCAGATGCATTTAAATGAATACTAAAAAAAAGCTATAGATACATGAATACACATCTATAAAGTGTTACACAATACTGGCATCAACTATACCAGCAATGAGCTGTCATGGCCAAAAGTGTAGAGAAATAAAGTTTTGAAGATGTATTCACACACAGATATTGGATATATGTAAATATTTTATTACGCTGTAAGTTAATTAAATTTATGTTCGTCGAGATAATTGCCTTGGTACAAAGATGTGTATTGAAGATTTATTTCTCAGATTCATTCCGACCGAACGCAAGGTGATTATGACAGGGCGTGGCGACCTGGAAGTACTTGCTGAATGTTTGTTGGTCGGCATTATTTACATCATTTTGAAATGCTTTCCATTTAATATAGGAATCCCATACCGATGAACATTTACCCAGTATGGGTCTCACACTCTCACTCATGTCTTGCATTTTCTTGATGTGTTTTGGACAGTTCAGTCTTACAAATTAAGACTGCATGTCTGCATGTACACCAGAAGACAAGCATGCCAGTGCGACACAGTCCACTTTGATGACTATCCAGCAGCCTAAGATACCCTGAAAAATAAAAAAATAAAAATACAAAATTAAGTACGTTGTAGTATTCTATTATGCTCTCAAAATAAATCTAGCGAAAATTAAGAGTTGAACATGGCATACACTGTACAAATGAAATTCATCTAAAAACTACAATTACTTGCATCCCTCACAAACTCATGACGCGACATGCACGCAAAAATAAGGATCGTCCGCATTTTTGCTGAAGATTCTGATATCCGATCCGCACGTTGGCGATGCAAAAAATGGGTTCCGCAATCATTTTACATTTACTTTGTTGTCTACAGAGACTTTTACGTTTTGAGCGATAAATCCTGGGGAAGACGGACAACCCATGAAAGTAGACGGATTGGGAACCCAAAACCAGCAGAAGAAGAAAAAAAACTTCCGCAAAATTTTGTCGCATTTTGTACTAATTAAGATTCATGTTTGATATTTCACTTCCAATGAAAAGCCTTACATGTAGGTACACAGAACATAGGTGACTATAATTATGTAGGCCTACCGTCATAGATGCAGTACAGTAGGCCATCTACGACCTTCATCAAATGCGATCGGTTTTCATTTTTTCATGAACCAAATTATTAAGAGTAAGATTTACTAACCAAATTTCCTATTTTGTACAGAAAGCAAACACAATTCTGTATTGAATTATGTATAATTTTATTACTCACCTCCTGGACAAAATGATGATCTTTAAAGTAGCTCCAGCAGCTAGCAGTCCAGAGCAGCAAAGTTAATCGTTTTCTGCAGACCGACTATTTGTATTTCCCCACACATGAGTGGCTGTGTGGGACTACAGTCTGAGTCATGTATTAAACTTGGCCTGGTATGGTAAACTCTGCGATCCTGCCCCATTTTGTTAAATTCTTGCTCTGGAATACACTTAAAGTTCGTCTTTCCTGGTGTAAATCTAACCTTTTCCCTCCATACTCTGGGTTTTAAAGGAAGACAAATCTGGCGAAATGGCAAAGTAGCCTAGTGGTGGAAATGCGCCGTTGGGAATTGAAATTGAAAATAAAGATCTCGCTCTCTATTTTGTGTGGTAACATCAGGTACCACAGAAAATACAAAGTTACCACAGCCAGCCTTTGACATTATACCACAGGAGTCTAGTGACATTACCACACGAGTTGCTGTGGTACTGGTATTTTGTGTGGTAACATCAGGTTCCACAGGAAATACAAAGTTACCACAGCCAGCCGTTGACATTACCACACGAGTTGCTGTGGTACTATTCATGTGGTATTTCGTGTGGTAACATCAGGTACCATAGGAAATACAAAGTTACCACAGCCATGCAGCCTTTGACATTATACCACAGGAGTCAAGTTAATATTTCAAGAGTTCCTGTGGTACTAAATATTCCTGTGGTATTTTGTGTGGTAACATCAGGTACCACAGGAAATACAAAGTTACCACATGCAGCCAGCCGTTGACATTACCACAGGAGTTTAGTGACATTACCACACGAGTTGCTGTGGTAATAAATATTCATGTGGTATTTTGTGTGGTAACATCAGGTACCATAGGAAATACAAAGTTACCACAGCCATGCATGCAGCCTTTGACATTATACCACATGAGTCGAGGTAATATTTCAAGAGTTCCTGTGGTACTAAATATTTATGTGGTATTTCGTGTGGTCACATCAGGTACCACAGAAAATACAAAGTTACCACAGCCAGCCGTTGACAATACCACAGGAGTCTAGTGACATTACCACACGAGTTGCTGTGGTACTAAATATTCATGTGGTATTTCGTGTGGTAACATCAGGTACCACAGGAAATACAAAGTTACCACAGCCAGCCGTTGACATTACCACAGGAGTCTAGTGACATTACCACACAAGTTGCTGTGGTACTAAATATTCCTGTGGTATTTTGTGTGGTAACATCAAGTACCACAGGAAATACAAAGTTACCACAGCCAGCCGTTGACATTACCACAGGAGTCTAGTGACATTACCACACGAGTTGCTGTGGTACATAATATTCCTGTGGTATTTTGTGTGGTAAAATCAGGTACCACAGGAATTACCACAGGACATTTTTGTAAGGGATGCTACATAGCCTACGTCACATTATAGAGGTGTCGTGGTCGAGTGGATATGTCAGCAGACTGTGGATCACAAGGTCCGCGGGTCAAATGGCGCTTGTAAAATGGCGACTGGCTGGAATGCTCCCCAGGGAGTGGAGAATGTGCATACCTTGTGTGCAGGTTAAGCATGAATCCGATGACCGGGGTAATAATATATATCTGTAAAGCGCATTGAGAGGGCCTGTGGTCCTGAAATGCGCTATATAAGGGCGAACTATTTTTATTATTATTATTTTGGGCGTTTTATTGGTTTGAATTGGCGAGAAAATGAATGATGAAATATTCATGTTTTTTGTTGTTTTTACGTTAAGTATTTTAAAAATCTGATATAACTTTTTCCAAGTTCCTGAGGTCATAAGCTTTCCATTGATATATAGTTATATTTGTATAGAATGGCTACTTTAAGTTCACTTCAATGTTATACTTTTGCACAAGCTAATTGAATGGTGTGGTGTTAATGCAAGACAGAAAGGAGCATTCATGTATGACATAATTGGACTTTGTTATTTGGGAATACTTATCAGGACCGGTATTTTGTAATGTATTAATAATATGAATTTTGTAGTATTTAATTTGTTTTGTAATTCTAAAAGACTAGTTGGCTAAAACTTAAGAGTAATTTGACTATGTACTTTGTATAAAACATGAATTATCATACATGCATCGTTATTAGCATTGACAGGTAATTTTTACCTTAATTATTTTTTTTAAAGGGGAGAAATCAGAATTATGTTTTCATCCATTTCAAAGGGCTGTGCAGATTTTGCAATGTCAGTTGTATTTCTAGTATTGTCATGAACCCTTGTCTTTAATCTTACTGTTACACAGTTAGCTGAGCAAGCATCTATATATTGTTTGGTAAGCCACCTCTACAGCAATCAAGTCCAATCTAAAGGACCAGTGTCAATACCTTACTCAGATGCACTGGTGCCATTTGGACTCTGACCTGATACTTATTGAATAGTTTTTTTTCTCCTCTAATGTGATTGCATTAGGCATATAGATAATTATATTTGCTATGAATGAGACCAAGATTGACAACTCTGTAAGTGACCACGAGATGGCAATAGAAAATTATTTCACGATTCGAAAAGACCAGAATCGTCAAGGCGGTGTTGTCGCCCTCTATGTTCATAAATCCTTAAAAGTAGAGATCTTACATCATGACTCTCAACAATTTAGAAATCATTGCTGTTGTTGTTCATTCAAAGATTTGTAAACCGCTCTTAGTTACTACATGAAATAGACCACCGAGTTCTATAATTGATGTACTCAAGGCGTATAAAATATTTCTACAATATATTAATAGTTTGAAGAAAGATAGCATATTGGTTGGTGATGTAAATTGTGATATGTTATTGCAGGTACCTTCCTCGCATACCAGAATGTACGGTGATATTAACAATATCTTTGCTTTTGAGCAGATATATATGACTGAACCAACGAGAGTAACTAACCAGTCAGCAACTTTAGTAGACCACATGTTAAGCAATTGTTCACATAGAGTTAAATCACATGGTGTCATTCATAATGGATTAAGCGATCATTTCATCAGTTTTCTGGTTCTTAAATCCAAATCAACTTCATTCTCAAGTACAGTACAATTTATAAATTGCAAAAACTTTGATATCAACAAATTTAAATCAGACCTTAGAAATCAACCTTGGGAAAAAATTAAAGACATCGAAAATATTGATGACGCTGATAGAAAATGGGAAAAACTTTTAATCGATGTAATTGATAAACATATGCCTATTCGAACAAAGAGGTCAAAACAACGTATTACTCCCTGGATGAATTCGAACATATTTAAGCTGATGAAAGATCGAGACAAAATTAAGCAGAAAGCTTTCAGGACTAAGAATGGTGATATGTCACAATACAGAAAGCTTCGTAATAAAGTTACATTTGAAATTCAAAAGGCGAAATGCAAATATTTTACTGATAAATTTTCAAATGTAAATACTGATCCTAGAAAAACATGGACAATTTTAAAATCAGTCATTTCTGTTAAAAAATGTGATTCTTCAATTGGTGATGCGAATGAAAGTGTTAAAGTAGCAGAAGAGTTTAACCTGTATTTTGCAAGTATTGGTACAACTTTAGCCGAACAAATTCCACCAGTTCACTTTTCACATGAAAATAACGCAACCCTGGATAGCACTTTTAGCTTTATGTCCATAACTGAAACTGACACGCTGAACTTAATCAAAAGATTGAAAAATAACAAATCGATTGGTCTTGATGGAATATCAGTATTTATCTTGAAATTAAGCGCATTGAAATTGGTCCCACCCTCACTTATTCAACAAATCAATGAAAACTGGAAAATTTCAGAATCCTTGGAAAACGGCTAAGATTGTGCCTATATATACATACGAATAGTGATAAATCCTCCCCTGGTAATTTACGGCCAATTTCGATATTGTCCTGTGTGTCTAAAATTTTAGAACGAGTTGTACAACACCAGTTATTAGATTACTTGCATAAAAATGATATTTTTTAATGTAAAGAACAGTCTGGATTCAGACCTAAGCATTCAACAACATCTACCCTAATAAAGGTCACAGATGATTGGCTTCAGGCCATGGACGATTCTAAACACACAGGTACTATATTTATCAACCTGCGAAAAGCTTTCAACACTGTCGACCATCAAATTCTTATGAGGAAAATGCATAACATTGGTATAAAAAATATATCTAGTGACTGGTTTTATAGCTATCTATTAAAGTGGAAGAACATGTAAAACTCTAAAAATCATTCTCTTTCATCTTCCAACTTTATATCATGCAGGGTCCCGCAAGGGTCTTTTAGGGCCCCTCTTATTTATAATACCGGTATACGTTAATGATCTTGCCAAATATATTATATCAAGCAGTCTAAAATTATATGCAGACGACACAGTGATATATTCCTCTGATACCACAGTACGCAAAATTGAGCCAACTCTGAACAGTGACCTACTTCTTTTACAATAGTGGATGAAGCAAAATAGACTAAGTGTAAATTTTGAAAAAACAGTTTGTATGCTTATTGGTAGTCGATACATGTTGTCAAAAGAAAAGAACTTAAATGTCACCCTCTGTCAGACCAAAATTCAACAAGTGGAAAATGTCAAGTACTTAGGTGTCATTTGTGATGAGCAAATTAAATGGAACAATGATAAGAGACTTTGGTGGTAAGCGCTTTATAAATAACGTTTTTATTATTATTATTATTATTATTAAGATGGTGAAAAAAATAGGACAAATGATAAGCTTTCTTGGTAGATTAAGAAGCACCTTGAATGAATCTATATTAAAACTAGTATATAATGCAGTTGTTCTTCCCCACTTTGACTACGGAGATGTTGTATATGGTTCGGCCTGTAAATATTTAACTGAAAGATTACAAAAGCTCCAAAATCGTGCTGGGCGTTTGATTTTACATATCAATCGTGACTCTCATATACCCAATTCAGATATACACAATGCCCTAACTGGGAATCGTTACACAACAGGAGAAATCAGCATTTGCTAACTTATATGTTTAAATCACTTTGTGAGATGACCCCTGTTTACATTTCAGACCTTTTTAGTATCTCTGTGCACGAATACCACTTAGGCTTTGCCGGAAGGCTACATACGCCTAAGCCTAAGGCTGGATTTTTGAAAAGAACTTTTTTTAATATAGAGGAGCTATGGCTTATAATGATCTCCCTGTAATTGTAAGAAATGCCTCAACTCTGAATAGTTTTAAGCATGAATTAACGTTGTTCCACTCACATGCTCAATCACCCAGACCTTGATAATAAATTGACTCAGGATATTATGCTATGTATCGGGAGGGGGGGGGGGGGGGTACTTTCACAGTCCTTTCACACAATTACCATTTTGTAGAGTTTAAGCATTTATAACTGTGTATTGTACCTTTTTTATATCCTTTAATTTAGTTAATAATTATACCTCATGTTTTATATTTATGTATATGATTTCTGGACCCCATGGAAGACCAGCAGTGTCGTGCCTGGCACAGCTGAATATGGGCTCTCCAGCCATTTTATACTTGTATTATATGTTTGTTTTTAAAACAGAAAATAAATACTATACTATTGCATTTGATTTCAGGTTTGAAGCCTAGTCAGCGTAAGGTGCTGTTCACATGCTTCGAGAAGTATGAGAAGAAAGAGATCAATGTGGCTCAGCTGGCTGGTGCTGTGTCTGAACTGACAGCCTACCATCACGGGCAGGTAAGCTAGGTAGCACTTTCTTGAGTCTTGATCAAATACTCATTCATCCTCTCGATTCCATCCTAAATACTATGGTATTGATGGAAGCAATATGTCATCAGCCTTTTCTGGACAATATATAATAGATGCGGCTTGTTAGTATCGGCTTGCATGGTGATGTAGATATACAGTAGGCTTGTGGTTGCACTATGTGAGAGAGGGAGGATTGAGGAGTCCTGAAAACGACTCTCGGTAATCTGTCTTGAGGGTGTGTAGTCCTCAAAAGGACTCTTGGTGTAGTCTTGGAAAAGACTGTTGGTTATCTTTCTTAATTAGCTTATAGTTCTAATATTCAGTGATCATTGTCCCTGTCGAAATCGACTCTAAAATATGAAATTGTAAATAATAAACACATTATGTTGAATAGCTCCCTCTCAAGTCAAGATATTAATTAAGCTATAAAACCATGTTTATTGACTAAAATCGACCGATTAGCTATTCTCGTTTGGAAATAATATACCACAACTACATACTCTGAGATTTTCATGGTCGCAGCTACCATTGTACGGCCGTAGGAGCTATTTGAAATTTATCAAAATTTACCGGGAGCAACGGTAAATCTTTATATTAAATTTTTCTCGAAAGCAGAAGTGTTTTAGGGGCTAAAATTTCTCGTGTTTTTAATACATCCAAAGGGGCATCCAAATATATCAAAATTGTAAAGAATCACTATCCACCCATTTTCCAAATTTTCCCAAAACTTTGTAACACCTTTAAGTCAATGGGTTGCGGACGTGGGGGTACTGTACATGATCGTGTGGGCTTGAGTCACTGGGGTGTGGAATTGGGTGGTCTGCTTGTCCATCTGGGTTGGAGTCTCTGGGGGTGGTGTTGGCTGCGGGCTTACTGACGGGAGTCCTGGACTTGATCTTATGTCTTGGGTATTTGTTGATGGTAGTTAGGGCTGTGGTCACATGCTGGATTTCCTGGTCTAGATGGTCGGCATCGCTGAGTCAATGGGCTCGGCGGATGAGGGTGTTGGGGACTGATTGTAGTATGGATAGATGGTGGAAGAATCTGTAATGAAGATATCTATCGGTGTGCGTGGGTTTCCTGTAGACTTGGTGAGCAGGCCTGCCAGATGACGATTTGGTAACGAGGACGTCTAGGAAGGGGATGCTGTTGTTTTGCTCGGTCTCCATGGTGAATTTGATGCTCGGGTGATGCTTGTTGATGTGGGCGAGGAAGTGGTCTAAGTCACGTCTGCTATGCGGCCAGATGACGAATGTGTCGTCGACATATCGGAGCCAGAGAGAAGGGCGTTGTGAGAGAGTCTGGAGTGCCGTTGTTTCAAAGTGCTCCATGAAGATGTTGGCTATAACAGGTGAAAGAGGCGATCCCATGGCTGCGCCTTGAAGTTGATGGTAGTAATTGTCTTGCCATTTGAAGGAAGTTGAGTTGAGGCAGAAGTACATGAGGTCATGTATTTCATCCGGTTTCCGGGGGTTCTGTCGAGGAGGGTGTCGTCAGCTGCAAGGCGTTATTTGACGATTCGGCAGGATTCGGTGACAGGAACGTTGGTGAAGAGAGATTCAACATCAAAACTGACCATGATGTCTGTATCATGTATGGTGGTCTTGGAGAGGATGTCGACTAAATGCTTGGAGTTATTGATGTGGTGCTGCGATTGTCCTACGAGTGGTTGGAGAATCGAGGTTGGGTGTTTTGGCTGTCATAACAAGGCGATCCTCGGGTTGAATGATGGGGCGAAGTGGAATGGTAGTTTTGTGTATCTTTAGGTGGCCAAACAGGATGGGGCAGGTAGTTGAAGATGAACAGTGGCTTGGATATGACTTCTGTTCTGTGTAGAGAGAGGAGTCGCTGGTTGAGTTTCCTTTCCGTTGCTAGTGTGGGATCCTTCTTTTCAGGACTCCTCAATCCTCCCTCTCTCACATGGTGCAACCGCAAGCCTACTGTATAATACTAAAGTTATGGATCGGAAACCAGATTCACATATTTAATGAGCTATAACCTTTGACCTACCTACTCGGAAATTGAACTTAGGCTGTGTTTTGATACCATGTACCTTCATATCAAATTTCATTAAAATTTGTCAAATATTACTCAAGTTATCGAATGGAAACAAGATTTGGATATTTAATGAGCTATGGACCTTTGACCTACATACTCCAAAATCGAACTTAGCCTGTATTTTGATACAATGAACCTTTATATCAAATTTCATTAAAATCTATCAAACATTACTGAAGTTATGAGGTAGGCTTGCGGGTGCACCATGTGAGAGAGAGGGAGGATTGAGGAGTCCTGAAAAGGATAATAGGTCTTGCAATAGGTATAAGAAATGGAATGAGCAGTTCTAGTTGGTGAAAAACTGTATTTTCATCTTTTGGGCATATAATTGATCAACATTACCATTATAGATGATATTGATCTGTTGAAATGTCAAGTTACTGTGAAATGTCATATTAAAAAAAAAGGAATCGGTAGAATATATGCATGAGACCTGAAGAAAAAATGAGTTCCAATCTCCTAAAGTTTGCAGGCAGGTAATTTTCACAGTTGGTATAATAGGGAGAGAGAAAAAAAATCCCTCTCCCGACCAGCCTGTATTAGGTCATTCCACAGCTAGAGGGTGCTCATGTATTAAGTGCATCAGATCCACTTTATGATACATTTCTAATGATTCCTTTAATTGGGGAAAAAAGGAAAGTGTAGCAAAGTTCATCCCAGTTCTATTTCAACTTCCAGGAATCTCTGACGAATGCAATCATCAAGCTGGCCCAGAACTTTGTTGGTAGCAACAACCTGAATCTCCTGCAACCCATTGGTCAGTTTGGTACAAGGCTTTGTGGGGGCAAGGCCGATGCTGCAAAGGCTCGTTACATCGTCACTCAACTCAGGTATGTGTGGCAAAGCAAGTGAAATATGAAAACAAATATGAATGATAGGTTGAATCTTGAGTAACAAATTTTTTGTCTATCCTCCCATATCTTTGCTATTTTGAAAATATAGTTTTACAGAGCTTTCATAAAACCACTTGTCAATATGACCAAGGAAACCAAGTACTTCTGAATCAACATCAAAGATATCCTTGTAGACACTGTCAGCAAAATTACTTTTAGTTATTGTGTTAGAGTTTATATTTTCATCCTCAATAATGGTAAAAACTATTTCCCGAAAAAAAGATATGACAGTAGGTTCGTTTTGAAACTCTTGCATTTCTAAGAGATCAAAAGTTATATCAAGAATGGCACAATATTCATTAAATATTCAAGACCTTTAACAATGCAATAATGTGGCTGTATTCATGTTCTCTCTGTCCATCTCTATTTTTAATCAGCCCCTTGGCAAGGCTTGTTTTCCCTGCCCATGACGACCCCCTCCTGTCCTACTTGTACGATGACAACCAGCGTATCGAGCCGGAGTTCTACGCCCCCATCATTCCCATGGTTCTCATGAACGGCAGTAAGGGTATCGGTGTGGGATGGAGCACCAAAATATTTAACTATGATATCAGAGAGGTGGTGGCCAATTTGAGACGACTCCTAGCTGGAGAGGACCCTATTCCAATGGTAGGTGAAATTTTAGATTATATTCAAGAAATGAATGAAATTTATAAATAACATGGTACAAAGACATACTGAAGGTTTTTGCTTGCATCTGCAGAGTAAATTGCAAAAGTGAACTACTAGACAACTGCAACTGAACTAATTTTTAACTTGAGGAACAAATACAAAATTGAAGAAATGAAAATGGCATTGGTAATCGTCTTTCATACAAAAGTACTAGTCAGACAGACCTTCCACAATCAAGATGATGTTGCTGCAGGAGGTGGACAACTTAAATAGGGTCTATTCGCTATTCATAAGAACCGTTATTCATAAGGACTGCTATTCATAAGGACCGCTATTCATAACGTGTAACTTTCCATACATGAAGGTCCGCTGTTCATAATGGGAGAAGAGGGTCACTATTCATAAAGAAGCTGACATTACGAAAAAGCTCTACCCCACCACTATAACACAGGAACCAATGTAAATCAGGTGGGGTATCACGACCCCACTTTCGTTTCTCTCGTTAAAACTTTGACAAAGCCACTATACCCCACCAATATAACACAGGCACCAATGTAAATCAGTGGGGTATCACGACCCCACTTTTGTTTCTCTCTTTAAAACTTGGACAGAGCCTTGCAGCTCTGTGTGAGGGATGGCAGTACTCTTCATCATCTTACGTAGTAGTGTAAATGAACTCTTACTGGGGCTCTGCCAGAAAGGAAGTGAGAAGTAGGAAGGATATATTTTACTTATCCCCTCGCCGATGAAGTCGGAGGGGATATAGTAACGCTGCCGTACGTGCGTGCGTGCGTGCGTGCGTGCGTCCATCCGTAACAATTTTGGTTTCTGATCGATGGTTTCAGTAACATTTGACGGATTTTCATGAAATTTGATATGAAGGTACATGATATCAAAATACAGACTAAGTTCGATTTTGGAGTACGTAGGTCAAAGGTCAAAGGTTATCATTAAATATGCGAAAAAAATACACATCTAGTTTCCGATCTATAACTTAAGTAATATGCTGCTTGTAAGTGTCGGCTTGCATGGTGATGTAGATATACAGTAGGCTTGCGGGTGCACCATGTGAGAGAGAGGGAGGATTATACATGAACGACATCTGGAAACCCGTCATCAACAAGTACCCGGTCACTCCTCCTCTACCACCACCTCCACCACCGCCTTCACCACCCCCGCAGACAGCCGTACATCAACCACCTCCACCCACCGAACCCTCAAAGCAACACCAGCCTCGCAGCTACAATGCACAGCAGACGGCAGCAGACTACAACGCCGCCTATGTCGGGGACACACACAGCGTCTCGCCGACAGCACACCCCACTCATGGATTTGAAACTCCCTGACGTCCGAACCCGTAGACTCCAGCCCAGCCGGACGGACGAACAGACCATGTTCGAAACGTCGAGCCACTCCCGCCACTCATCCTCTCCAAGCGCTATAGTTCTCCTTAGAACTATAAGCTAAGAAAGATAACCAACAGTCTTTTTCAAGACTATATCAAACAGTCCTTTTCAGGACTACAAACCCTCAAGAAAAATTACCAAGAGTCCTTTTCAGGACTCCTCAATCCTCCCTCTCTCTCACATGGTGCACCCGCAAGCCTACCTCATAACTTTAGTAATGTTTGACGGATTTTAATGAAATTTGATATAAAGGTTCATGGTATCAAAATACAGGCTAAGTTCGATTTTGGAGTATGTAGGTCAAAGGGTCCATAGCTCATTAAATATCCGAATCTTGTTTCCATTCGATAACTTGAGTAATATTTGACAAATTTTAATGAAATTTGATATGAAGGTACATGGTATCAAAACACAGCCTAAGTTCAATTTCCGAGTAGGTAGGTCAAAGGTTATAGCTCATTAAATATGTGAATCTGGTTTCCGATCCATAACTTTAGTATTATACAGCAGGCTTGCACGTGCACCATGTGAGAGAGAGGGAGGATTGAGGAGTCCTGAAAAGGACTCTCGGTAATCGTTCTTGAGGGTTTGTAGTCCTGAAAAGGACTGATGGTATAGTCTTGAAAAAGACTGTTGGTTATCTTTCTTAGCTTATAGTTCTAAGGAGAACTATAGCGATTGGAGAGGATGAGTGGCGGGAGTGGCTCGATGTTTCAAACAGGTTGACTATTCCGCAAGCCTACTGTATATCTACACCACTATATGCAAGTGGACACTTACAAGCAGCATCTAACTTTAGTATTGTTTGACGGATTTTAATGAAATTTGATATCAAGGTTCATGGTATCAAAACACAGCCTAAGTTCGATTTCGGAGTATGTAGGTCAAAGGTCATAGCTCATTAAATGTGCGAATCTGGTTTCCATTCGATAACTTGAGTAATGTTTGACTAATTTTAATGAAATTTAATATGAAGGTACATGGTATAAAAATTCATGTACAGCCTAACTTCGATTTCTGAGTATGTAGGTCAAAGGTGAAAGGTCATCATATATGCAAAAACACCTAATTGTATCCCCCGGCAGTATGCCGGTGGGGTACTTTGGATTCAGCAGCGTTACGCCGCCGCCGCGTCATATTATATTATTTGTGTGTGCGCTCTAACTGCCAAATTCCTTGACGGATTTCTTTCAAATTTTGTACGGAGGTGTATCGTGGTATAATCTCAACACCTATAACTTTTGGTGATGCTGCCCCCAGTGTTCCGTCTATAGGGTAAAAGGTCATATTCAGGTGGGCTGTATAACGTACAGACCACCTAATAATTTCGTTAGAACTGCCTTTATTTATTTATTTATTTATTTATTTATTATATATTTTTCTTATTTCTAACCACTTTTTTGTTGGCAAGATAACTTGGAAATAGCTCAATCAAATGCATTGAAATTTGGCACACATATGTATAGGCATATGTACAAAGCACAATAACGTTTTCAACATTGACCTTCACTGATGACGTCATCTAGGCGCCATTTTGTAAAATTTTACGAAAATCAACTCATGATCATATCTTCATAACCAAAAGGTATTTCTCATTCATATTTATCATGATCAAGGTCAATATCCGTCCGGTCAATTTCAGGTCAAATAACGCGCGCGTGCGCGTACGTCCGCGCATCAATGCGCGCGCAAAATTTTGAAATGCTCAAAATCGTTTCAAAATCATTTTGCATACGTTTTAGGCCATTCTATTACCGTATTTGCCGGCGTAAAGGCCGCACCCCCGCATAGGCCGCACCCCCAACTTTGACATTTCGTAGAGAAAAAAAAAAGAGAAAAAAAAAAAAAAGAGAAAAAAAGGAAAAAAAAAAAACGGACCAAAGAAAATAATTATAATTTTCCCGTAGAACTCTATTTTTCCTACAAACTAATACCAAAATTATCAATCATTTTATAAATTTAAAGGAAGTTTACCTAAAAAATGATCGTAATTTAGCAAATCTTCATCGATTTTTAGGCAGATTAGCACATTCATGGGACACTAGAGGGCGCTTCCCATGCATACAGAAACCTGAATGGTCAACCTATCGCAGGGTGGAAGCATGGTGGAAGGATTTTTTTATTTTTTATAATGTTATCCGGTCTTACCCCTATCGTACCGTCAAATGGAGAAAATAAACAAGCTTTTGTATTGTTATTAGAGATCTACCGAGGTTAGTTTGTCGCTTTAATTAATTAGATAGTCTCAATTATAATTCAGAATTATCTTACTGAAAAGTTAACAACACTGATGATTGCGCGCTGTGCATCTCCGGAGGTGCGTTGGATTTGTTACCAACTCTCAGCCCCGTAGCTCCCCGACACAGAGTGTGTGAGTAAGGTATGATTTTGGTTACCAAAATCATACCTTACTCACACACTCTGTGGTGGGGAGCTACGGGGCTGGGAGTTGCTAACAAATCCAACGCACCTTCGGAGATGCACAGCGCGCAATCATCGGTGTTCTTAAGGACATTTTTACAACTTTACAAGTACGAGTTTCTGGTCAGTTTTCTTATTTCTTTGGTTGCACAACGATTAAAAAGATAACTTCTTCAAATTTGCTGCTAACGTGGTTCAGAAAAGATCTTGTCCGATGTGTTTCAAGTCAATTTTGTTAATATATTTTGTTGTATGAAGTTGCCTACAAATAATGGACGTGCTGTTTTGACCGCTGAATTTTGTTGTTGTTGCGTATACGCCGCACCCCGACTTTTTGATTTTTTCTCACCCGAAAATACTGCGGCCTTTACGCCGGCAAATACGGTAAAGCATTTTATAAAAAATCGCGCACACACTAATGCGCGTACGTTTTCGCGCGTAAAACTATTGCACAACATACAATTGCCTTTTTTTTTTTTCATAATATTCCACATATATTTACAAACAAATTGATACCACGTTTGTCTCTTTATGACTATTAATAACGGATTGATCGACCGTTTAACAAAAATCTCTGTGCGCGCGAGCTCTTGTAATACATAGCATATATGGCAAAAACATGCCTATACAAAATCCATTGTAGCTCTTTAGGATGCAAGGTGACCCCAATTTTTTTCATATTTTGATAGAGTATGATTCGGAGATATTGTTTCATGTCACATTTGACCTTCAATTAACTCATGACGTCATCATAATGGCCTTCGAACTCATAATTTCAATTTGCATATTATGACGTCAGCATATTTTTGGAAAAGATGATTGTATCTCTGTAAATGTTGATTGATTTTTTTGTTCTAGCTGAGACAATTCCATGCCTTAAATTTCGTCATTTTTAGGGCAAGGCCAGTTTGGCCTTGAGTACCTCATATTTTTAAGGGCACCAAGGCCAAAATATTTTTACAAAAAGGGCATCGAGGCCAAAATATTTTACAAAAAGGGCATCGAGTATGAGACCAAAAAAATTGATTCTATTTTTGTTAGATGTCATGTGTATTTTATGAAACTTGTGCGGGATCAATTTCCCATGATTTTTAGCACCTACTTCTTCACAGAATGTATAGAGGTCTACGGTACATACAAACAAGGCGGCGGCCCGCAAGCCTTAGATTTAGCAGCCAGGAGCAAGGGGCAATAATCTTTTTAAGTTGCCCCTTGCCCACGGGAATTTACCAGAGCAATGGGCAATTTTCCAAAAACAGAGAGGCCCCTTATCTAATCATAAGTTCAAAGAGAGTCTAGACCCTACAATGTTAATTTCATAATGTGAATAGAACGATCAATTTAATAACTTTTTAATCTTAACAATGTGAACAGGAAAGATTGATTAAGAACATCAAACTTGCACATTAAACAGTATTTTAAAGTAACTAAAAATATTGATGAGCAAATGAATAAATAAATTGTCAATTTCACAAACATCGAAAGTCAGAAGGACTTGGCAAGTTTACCGGGCCGGGTATCCCAAATCGAAATCGCACCTCACACACAAACCTTCCGCCACACTCTCGGTAGTAGGAGCAAATTTGAAGAAATTATCTTTTTAACTGTTGTATAGAAAGGTCTAGATAGGCCTAACTAATGAAATAAGATGTAAAAATGTCCTTAGACATTCGACAAGCTGAAAGTGACACGCTCAGCTCAGTTGCGTAACATGCGTTCACGAAACCAAAATCATACCTCGCACACACACTCTCGCCACTTTTGGTGGGAAGCTGTCGGGCTGGAAGTTTGCCAGCGAAACCGATGCACCCTCGGAGATTAGCAGCGCGTAATTTTACCGGGACTCGAAACGTTCGTCTTGGGAAGCTGGCGGGGTAGCTTTTTGAAGCTAGGTCGGCTGGTGGCAAAATGAGAGTAACTACGATCGAGAACATCGTAGGTGTTCTTAACTTATTAATAAGATTATTCTAAATTCTATTTGAGATAAAATAATAAACTAGACCTACAAACAAACCTCGACAGATCTCTAATGACTATTTGAATGCTTGTTTATTTCTCCATTTGACGATTTGTTTTCTTGATCCTGGCCTTCGATTTGTACGTAAATTCTACGTACGTGCGTGCGTCAACAGCATGCACCATGCATATCAAGCGATCGCATGAACGTACGTACGTGCGCTAGCGCATTGCCTATATAATAACAAAGGGCGCATTTTCACGGCACTTGCGCCTTATTAAAGCACTAAATACGAAGCTAGAAGAGAGCTCGTGGGCGGCAAACTGTTTGTGATTCGTGTATTTTTACTGTTCTAATAATTTATGGGCGCATTTTCACGGAAAAAACTTGCGCCTTGCAGTCTAGTTTTAGATGATTATGGGCGCAATTGGTGGTTTTATGAGCGCAAATTTAAAAAAAAGGGCACGTCCAGTTGGAAAAAAAGGCACGACGGCAAGTTTGAAAAAAAGGGCACGGCCTTTTTGGCCGTGAATTTATCTTTTTTGGGGAGGGCACCACGGCCAGTCATACAGTCAGACCGCAGCCGGTGCGAAAACCCTCTATTTTACTCAGCACGTATGCAAGAATTTACGTGTCTTGCATACGTAATGAGTAGTGCAGACGGTCTTCCCGATCGGCAATTTTTGCCTTTATAATTGTTCATTTCTCATGAAATGGGTCTTATTTTAAAGATAAGAAGTTGCACTCTCTATATACTTATATGACAATCATGTTAGATATATTTTGGAAACAGATATTTCGCCTTGAAAATGGGGTTTTTCGACGATAAATCTATCTAAAGAGTAGGGCTGATTTTCACATAGAAATCATTCTTGCGTCAAGAAGATGTTATAATCAGCATAAAGCATAAATATTTTTCTTTACAATGATATCAAAATTATTATATTTTACGCTGTCCCAAAGTCAGGAACCAAAAAAGATCACGCTCATGTTCATGAATAATTAAAAAAAAGTAGTAAATTTTGCCGATGTGATAATAGAGAGTTCTGATTGGTCAACTACGTCACATATGTTTCGCTTTGGTTTATTAACATTCTGAATACCTCATTTTGGTAACCATGCGTTGTGGCGTGCGCCTGTATTGCACGTGCGCGCAAACCGTCTTGACAACAATCTAAGGACCCGAGATCAAATACCTCACCTGCCATGTATATGATTCTTTTCTACTATATTTCTTTTTTAATCATTTTTCTAATTTTTTTTCGGCTAGTAGCGGCGGAGCTCCCTGGAGTTTAGTAATCAGTTATGCATTGCCATTGCTCAGACGGCGAGCGTGCACGAGTATGAAATCACACAATTTCGCGCTATCATAAAAAGAACAAATTGGTAATTTCCGGGTTTTTAGGGTCTTAATTACTATGATTATAAAAAGAACATGATTTTGCGTCAATTAGGTTTTGACATATTTTTGATCAGTGACTTTTCATCTTTCTAACGAATCTCAAAGTGGACAAATTTATTTTGTCCCAAAGTCAGGAACCAAAAGTGAAATTCCCGGGTCAAAACAGCAGTTGAAATGTTACAAAAATAACGTCAATAAAAGTTGTGAAAAATTATTGTTTACAAATTGCGAAATATGGCAAATTACATATCAAGCTGATGCTGAAAATCTCGAGAGTGACTTTCCGTTGCATGCTGCCATGTTGAATGAAGTTAACGACCAAAAACGCAGCTACATGTACACCCCTACAAATCTCACTGAAAAGCGCATGGAAATTCAGCAGACGTAAATGTTATGTGATCGCCAGATATCGCTGAGTAAAAATCAGCTTTCAGCCTCATTAACGCGCGCGCTGCGGTCTGACTGCATAGGGGCATCGACGGCCTGGCCGTCGATGCTGCCCCCAGTGTTCCGTCTTCTATAGGGTAAAAGGCCATATTTTATTCTTGTGTGCGCTCTAACTGCCACATTTCTTGACAGATTTCTTTCAAAATTTGTATGGAGGTGTATCGTGGTATAATCTCAACACCTATAACTTTTGGTGATGCTGCCCCCAGTGTTCCGTCTTTTATAGGGTAAAAGGCCATATTTTATTCTTGTGTGCGCTCTAACTGCATCATTGCTTGACGGATTTCTTTCAAATTTTGTATGGAGGTGTATCTTGGTATAATCTACACACCTATAACTTTTGGTGATGCTGCCCCCAGTGTTCTGTTTTTTATAGGGTAAAAGGCCATATTTTATTCTTGTGTGCGCTAGAAACTGCATCATTCCTTGACGGATTTCTTTCAAATTTTGTATAGAGGTGTATCTTGGTATAATCTACACACTTATAACTTTTGGTGATGCTGCCCCCAGTGTTCCGTCTTCTAAAGGTTAAAAGGCCATATTTTTTTGGATGGTTTGTGTGCTCTATAGGCCACATTTTACAAGGGATTTTGTTCAAATTTTTAACAAAGATGTATCTATAATAGTAATACGCTAAGGCTTCGCGGGGGGCGCGACGTCTCCGCCGGCCTTTGTATTCTATTGTTTTTTAATGAGATCGCCGACCCAAGTTGGTGCAGCTATCTCCTCCTGAACCCTCCCCTCGGGGTACCGGTGACCGGTGCCGTCGTCCGCGGGAGAGTCTACTCTAGCGAATTGGCTATACTCCGCCCGAGGTCCTCCTCCGTGTCGACGTCCAGGGCGAAAACAGACGCGACATGCATAATGCAGGATATGCGTGACGACAGAGATACCTCATGGATATTCAACATAACATCCGTAGACACACGACCGATGACTATCCACTCACATTAAGTTGCGTATTAAATGCACGCTGAATGGGTATGACTTACCCCGTGTTAGGTATCTTTCTATAGGATGTGCTTTGTACTAGCTGCACTGCACAAGCGGTACCTGCACAAGCGAGATACACTGGGCTAATTCCCGTCGACGTCCAAACTTAGAGACCTATTTCCATCATGATTGCCGCGATTTTTATATAGTTTTCGTGAATGGAGGTATGAAATCAAAGCTTATTTTGTGATTATTACGGCCATGTATACTCAATTTTGATTATCATTTTCTAAAGGAAAGTTTTCACAAGAAAACCAATGGACTGACAGTTCAGTCGCACTGAGCTGCTTTCATTCAACACACAGTGCAGCTGCGCTGCTCGGGAAGCTCCAACACAGGCACCGCGCACCGCAGGCGTCCGACGCCTGCGGCGCCGGTGTTCGAGCTTGCTGGAGTTACGCTGAAGTGTGTGTGCTGAAGCTGAGCTCGAGTCGAAGAGATTTGACACTTTGCATCATTATTGCCGCGATTTCAATATAGTTTCGTGAATAGATTTACGAAACCTGAGCTTAGAATTAGTAAAAGTATTACTAATGTCTACGTTTTTAAACGACTGTCTGATTTTCTTATGAAAATTTTACTTAGAAAAATGATTATCGAAATAAATGGTCAGAAATAATCACAATCTAACACAGTTAGGGTCTATTATTATGTTACAGTTCTTGCATCAAATCAATGCATGAAAACTTAGTTATTGAACTAGAAAAATGTTGTTTTTTTTTTTTAAATAGGCAATTATGAAGTAGGATGTAGGAAGCCTCAAACCTTAGCCTACTAAACAAATCTCAACAAAGTGTAGGCCTATCCTTTTATGAATTAATGAAAAAGTAGCCCCAGAAAAAAGAGCCCCCGAAAGTTGAAAAAGTAGCCCCCGAAAATTTTCCGAAAATTTGAAATGGAGCCCCAGAAATGAAAAAAAAAAAAATTTTTTGCCTGCGCCTCCCTCTAGAATCCCGCGGATTTCCGCGGGTCCTGAGTTGAGTGTATATATAATATAGGCGTGGGGTCCATGGGTTTCAAGGGGTCATAGACCCCCAAAAGCTCAGGGGGTTACGTTCTTCAAAGTGGTGGGGGGGGGAGAGATCAGATCGCAGCGAGTTGAGTGTATATATAATATAGGCGTGGGGTCCACGGGTTTCAAGGGGCCATAAACCCCCGAAAGCTTGGGGGTTTTAGGCGTTTAATTAGGGTCAGATGAGCATTTTTTTAATACTTTATTTGTGACACCTGCGGGTCACTAATTGGCGTGGGTCAATACGTAGAGTTGCGTAGTGTTGTGTACCACCTACGCTGGCCTACGTTACTATATGCTGAGGGATGGAAAGGGGTACGCAAGATGAACAAAAACAATTTAACATGTTTAATTTTTTTCGCGTACTTTAGGCATAGAAACTTGACACAGAAAGTACGTCTTTTTACGCAACACTACGCTACCCTACGCCAGATCGACAAAGCAGTAAAAGCTTTCAACACAGTAAGCAACCATAAGCAAACCCGTACGCCAGCCTACGCATAACCTACGCAGGGACTTTTTTCCCATTAATACGCAGCCTAATTTCTGCGTAGTCGGTACGCCACTCTACAGAACTCTACGCAGTTCCAGTGGCTTAAAGAATAACTACCGGTACAGTTGGATTTTTTTTTAAAATTTAATATAAGGCCAAATTAAAAAAAAAACATGCTTATAGCATCCTGTTTTTTAGAAAAATGGGAGGAGGCCCTTTTTTTTTTTTTTCTTCTTTCAAAATGGCCGCTCCGTACATTTTCCCTGACATTCAGGCTATTTTTCAAGATGGCGGCCGAGATTTTTTTTTTTTTTTTTTTTAAATCAGAAATACATTTTAGCAGTGCTTTTCATGTTTTTTTTCTTTCAAAAAAAAAAAAAAATCAAAAAAAAAAAAAATAGGAGGCGGCCCCTAAAAAAAAAAAAAAAAAAAAAAAAATCAAAAAATTTCAAAAAAAAAAGAAAGGAGGCGGCCCCCAAAAAGGAAGCGGGCGGGGACGCTAAACATGTATATTTTTTAATGGCCTGAATGGCAAATAAAGTTCTTGGTGGTTTTAATTTAGACAGTCTCTATATATCTATTTACACCCCCCGCCCCCCTCTAGAATCCCGCGGATTTCCGCGGGTCCAGCTAGTCTTGGTATAATCTACAAGCATATAGATTTTGGTGATGCTGCCTTTAGTGTTCCGTCTTTTACAGGGTCAAGAGTTCATATTTTGGTGGGTGTCTAGTTTGCACTCTGCAGATCATATTTCATGATGGATTTCTTTCAAATTTTGTATAGAGAATTAGAAATGTATCTTGTTACCAATCGACACTTTGGGTGAAGCTGCCCTCATTGTTCCGTCTTTTATATGGTCAAAGGTCAAATATGTCTTTAATCCGCTCTAACTGCCACATTTCTTGACGGATTTCTTTCAAATGTTTTATGGAGGTGTGTCTTAGTACAATCATCTACACCTTTTTAGTGTTTGGTGATGCTGTCACCTGTGTTCCGTCTGTTATAGGGTCAAAGGTCATATTTTGGTGGCTGTCTTTTGTGCGCTCTAACTGCCACATTTCTTGACAGATTTCTTTCAAATTTTCTACAGAGATGCATTATACTCTAATCTACACACATGTATTGTTTTGGTGATGCTGCTCCTAGTCTTGACAATAGTCTGAGCCACTAGTTATCTCTACGTCATCCTTTTGTTTCAGGGAGGGGAGAGGGGAGAGGGGATCTTTATCCCTCCTTCGAACATAAGGATGACACAAAATCGCTGCCACTGCCGGGGGATACATTCGCATTGCGCGGCAATACAGATTGCGATATTTCTAGTTATATATCTGAAAATGTGGTTAACTTCCTTCCCTAGTAATATAATAGTATCGTTCAATGGAGGTAACTTGTTCTGACGTATATAGGCCATTTGTACCCTGCGAGGGGATGCTACGCTTTGCGTTGACTTGTTTTAAGATATTTTCATGTCCAAAAGTCATTAATACAATTTAGCTGAAGACCATAATGAAAGTTCGAACGAAGCAAAATGACCCAGAATTTGCGATATAACAACTATTTTAATTGTGAAAATTAGGACTCTTTCTCCCTTCCTCTCTCCCTCTATCAATATCTCTCTCTTCCTCTCTATCACCCCATCAAGGTCTCGACAGGGGGATTACATTGTATAGCGCTAGTGTTTACTTTAGGCTTAGCTCTAGGAGTAGTTAAAGTCAAATGGGGGTTTCAATTTGAGATGGCGAGTTTTCGTCATGAAATGAGACGACATCTGGCTTGCTGCCTATTGTGTTGGCAAAAAAGCAAAACAAAAAAGTTTAATTTTTCTTATTTTGTTATTATTATTTTTTTGTTGTCTACAGGGGTGCGGCCTTTATGGCGCTGCAGCCTTAATGCCGGAAAATATGCTACACCATATCACAGACACTGAAACTGTAAAACTGGAAACATTGTTAAACAGGGTCAATGTCGCTATTCATAAGGACCGCTATTCATAAGGTCCGCTATTCATAAGGACCACTATTCATAAGGACCGCTTTTCATAATTTGAGAAAAGGGTCATTATTCAAAAGGGTCATTATTCATAAGGACCGTTATTCATAATCATAAAGTGGGTCGGTATTCATAATATGAGAAGAGGGTCGCTATTCATAATACAAAATCGGGGTTGTTATTCATAAGGGTCCCTATTCATAATACAAGAAAAGGGTCGCTATTCCTACTAGGCGGAGAGGGTCGCTATTCATAATACCGGATGAGGGTCCCTACTCATAATAGGAGAAGAGGGTCGCTCTTCATAATACAAAATGAGGGTTGCTATTCATAATACGAAAGAGAGTCGCTATTCATAATACGAAATGAGAGTCGCTATTTATAATATAGAGTTAGGGCCCTATTCATAATACAAAATGAGGGTCGCTATTCATAATGCGGAATGAGGGTCGCTATTCATAAGGGTCATTATCAATAATATGACATTAGGGTCACTTTTCTTAATACGAAATGAGGGTCGCTATTCATAATAGAAGTAGAGGGTCGCTATTCATAATACGAGAAGAGGTTCGCTATTCATGGTACGAAAAGAGGGTTGATATTCATAATAGGAGTAGGGGGTTGCTATTCATAAGGGTCATTATTCATAATATGAAATTAGGGTCGCTATTCTTAATACGAAATGTGGGTCGCTATTCATAATAGGAGTAGAGGGTCGCTATTCATAATACGAGAAGAGGTTCGCCTTTCATAACACGTCAGAATGAGGGTCGCTTTTCATCAAACAAAATGAGGGTCACTATTCATAACGCGGAATGAGGGTTGCTGTTCTGAAGGGTCATTATTCAAAATACGAAATGAGGGTCGCTATTCATAATATGAGTAGAGGGTCGCTATTCATAATACGAGAAGATGTTCGCTATTCATAACACGTCGGAATGAGGGTCGCTTTTCATAAAACTAAATGAGTGTCACTATTCATAATAATGGATGAGGGTCGCTATTCATAATAGGAGTAGACGTCATCATATAGGCGCAGGCAGCAGGTGGGGGGGGGGGGATATTTCATAATTCAAATGTATTCTCAACTTTGTTTATAACATTGGATAACCAATTTCAAAATTATAGTGTAATATAGATTGATTTGAGTGTAAGAGTAAAGATGACAATAACCAGGAATGACAAAAATTAACCTACCGGTATTACTGCATGTCTCCTCTGGAATATAATGAATTATTTTACTAGTCATACTTTTTTACAATTTTTTTTCCTTTCTTTCTCTTTTTTCTATTCAAATAAAAAGGAAAAAAAAAGAAAAGGATATACGACATGACAGTAAGACAATATGCCTTATGATTATCCAACCTCTCCTAAGAGAGTGACCCCGACAATAAGACACTATTCCAAACTCGTGGGAGACAGTGGGCATGGGATGACAATATACAATGCTTTTTACAATACTAAATTCCATCAAGATTAATAATATGATTACCGGGTAAACAAAAACAAACAATCTATTCCTGTTCTAAATGTGTATAATGAATTGACAGGTGGTATGTATTATTATGATGTGTTGTTCTGTAATTATCTATCTTGGTACTTGGTACTTGGTTGGGTAATCCCTTTGGCAGCTCACTCAGGAAGATATACTGGGATGGTAGGTGAGGCGAGTAACTACAAGGAGTGTCGTGAATTGCTGGAATGGTGTGTGGACAAAGCACTTGTCAATTTACAGTAAAATATGCTATTAAAGTCCAGTGCAAGTAAAAACCAAGCTAGTAAGCTTATACGATGTGAGAACCAACAGGGGGCTGCATCATTCTGATGGAGGGTAGAGCAGCCTCCTTGAAGTTGGTTATTCCTGTTGCATTGACTGCTGAGCCTGGCAGATGGTACCAGATCCTTATTGCTCTTGGGTAGTATGAGAACTTGAAGGAGTCGATAGTTGCAACAGGAATTACGTCAGGTTGTGGTCGTGTCTTCCGAAGTATGTAGCAGGGATAACAATAGTTGGTGCAGGTATGGAGACTAGACGGTGATGGATCTTGTAGAGAAGGGTGCATTGGTCGAAGATTCGACGTGTGTGAAGCGTGTCCCACCCTAGAGCTGCCACAAGAGTTGATGGTGATGTGGTGTATCTGTAGTCACGGTACACAAAGCGAGCCGCTGTTCTTTGTACTTGCTCTAGCATTTTTGTGACTGTGACGCTGTGTGGATTCCAAGCCTCCGAGGCATACTGCAATTGGGGGCGCACTAAGGCTGTGTAGGCCCTGGACTTTACATCCCTGGTACAGGGTGAGAGAGTCCTGCGAAGAAGGCCTAGAGTACGGCTTGCTTTATGCCAGATGGATTGGCAGTGCTTGTTCCAACGAAGATCAGCAGAAACCGTTACTCCAAGGTACTTGTACTCTTTGACTCTCGGGATCAGTCCATTTGACAGGTGGTATTCTCAGATGCTGGGAGTGCGCTTCGGTGTGATGGTGAGGATAGCGCACTTTTTCACGTTGAAGTCCATCATCCAGTTTGAAGACCACCTGGACAGCTGTTGGAGATCGTCCTTTAGGATTTGATGGTCCTCTGGGCGTCGAATCTCACGATAGAGGGTGCTGTCATCTGCAAAGAGATGCATTGTGGACTGGATGTTGTCTTGGATATCGTTGATATACAACAGGAACAGGGTAGGGTCGATGACGGATCCCTGGGGGACTCCAGATGTTACATCCCTCCATGTTGATTTGGATCCATCGACTACAGCTGCCTGTTGTCTATCAGTGAGAAGAGACATTATTCCATAGTACTGAAGTTTGGTTAACAGGAGAAGTTGTGGTACTCGATCAAATGCCTTCTTGAAGTCCAAGAAGATTAGATCAGTTTGGCTACGCTACTGAAGGATGGAGGACCAGTCGTGGACGGCTGTTGTCAATTGAGTGGTTGTTGACAACCCTCGTCGGAAGCCATGCTGTGCATCGGTGAGGATATTATTCACTGCAACATGCTTCGACACATGGCCCAGGATGATGTGTTCCATGACTTTGCAGCAAACACAGGTACCGTATTTGCCGGCGATAAGGCCGCACCGCCGCATAGGCCGCACCCCAACTTTGACATTTCAAAGAGGGAAAAAAAAAAAAAAGGAAAAAAAAACAACAAACAAAACAAAATAATCATAATTTTCTCGAAAACACTATTTTTTTTTTACAAATACAAACTGATACCAAATTCATCCATATTCTTATAATTTACCGGAAGTTTAGCTAAAAAAGTGATCGCAGGCAGATTTGGTGTCCGATATACCCCTACCACAATGTACGGTGTAATGCGAAACTGCATGAAATGGAAAAACAAAATGGCGACTTCGGATGGATGTTCCCGGCAGCTCCGTTCTAGGTGGTCCCTTCCTTTACTTTTGGAATGCATTGGCACAAACTTAGATCAAGATCTATCGGCAAATGTTGTGTTAGGACGTTTATTTATTTTTTCCTTCATGTCAACAATGCAAGATAAAATTGTCGGTAAGATGTTTGGAAATGTCCTATACCATAGTGGTATTGTTATTTTACTGTTTCTAGTAACATACATGCAAATTCGTGCTGGTTTTGACTTTCTTTTTTTTTGTTTCAACTCTTTCGTCGTAAAGGCCGCACCCCGACTTTTTGATATTTTCTCTTCCAAAAATACTGCGGCCTTTACGCCGGCAAATACGGTAAGTGAGATTGGTCTGTAGTTGGAGGGGTCACACTTTTCTCCCGACTTGTGTATAGGGGTAACCAGTGCTTGTTTTCATTGGGCTGGAACGATGCCACTGTTGTAGCTTTGTTGAAACAGGAAGGACAGTGGAGAAGCAATCTTGTGAGCTACCAGCTTTAGGAGCTTGGGTGGAAGTTCATCAGGTCCGCTGGCCTTTGAAGGGTCCAGTTGTTGGAGGCGTTTCTCGACACCGGTCCTATGAACATGAAGGTGACCAATAGTTGGAAAAGGAGAAGGTCCTTTCTGTACAAGAGGGTTGGGCTGGTGAGGAGTAAAGACAGACTGGAAGTAGTCGTTCAGTGTCTCTGCCTTGTCTAATGCTGAGGCGCATAGTTTAGATGGAGTACCGCAAGGTAGGAATACCAATGTTTTCAGAACGACATGTCTTGATGTAAGACCAGAAAAACTTTGGGTTGTCCTTAAGGCTTGCCCCGATGATGTTGTTGATGTACTCACAACGTGCTCTGTGCACATTCTTGGCAACTTGGTTCCTGTATTGTCGGTAGACTGTCCAAGCTGTGGAGCAAGACTGGCTGTGTGCCTTCTTGAATAGTCTATCTCTCTTCCTCATCTGGAGTTTCAAAGGAGGTCTTGTTTAATGACAACTCACTTCAGCCTTAATCTTTGTTTGGTTTGTGTCCCTCATTGGTTTTTTGCTTTTCAGGTGGGCTGTACCGTATACAGTGCGTCCCAGAAAAAACGAAACCGAGAAGTATCAATGTTTTATCATAACTTAATCACAACCATAATTAATGAATGATACATATTAGGAAAGCTTAGAGTCTCCTCTTTCAGTTGATGCTACTAAGATGATGCATATTTCATGCATGAGTGATTAAAAGCAATTTGAAGGAAGAAAACCAAAAAGACATTTCGCGGGCGGTATTTGAATTTCGAAGAAAAATTCAAATTTCTAGAAAGTTGAGTTTCTGCCCTTTCATATGACACCTCAATCAGGAAAAATGAGTGAGGAATAACAAAGTTCTGTTTGTTTAAAGTAGCCCTTACATTTTCATAATTTTAACAAACAAATTCGTTTTCACTGGGTGCCTGTCGTAGCAAAAAGCAGATTTGAAAAAAGACTTAACTCCGTTTCGTTGACAATCAGCCATGCATGAAGACTCTCGTCTACGGCTGATTGTCAACGAAACGGAGTTAAGTCTTTTGTTAATTTCGTTTTTTGATACGGCAGGCAGCCAGTGAAAACGAATTCGTGTAGTAAAATTATGGAAATGCAAGCACTACTTCAAACAAACAGAACTTTGTCATTCCTCGCTCATTTTTCCTGATTGAGGTGTCATATGAAAGGGCAGAAACTCAACTTTCTAGAAATGAGAATTTTTCTTCGAAATTCAAATACCGCCCGCCAAATGTCTTTTTGGTTTCCTTCCTTCAAATTGCTTTTAATCACTCATGCGTGAAATATGTATCATTTGAGTAGCATCACATGAAAGAAGAGACTCTAAGCTTTCCAAATATGTATCATTCATTAATTATAGTTGTGATTAAGTTATGATAGAACATCGATACTTCTCGGTTTCGTTTTTTCTGGGACGCACTGTATAATACAGACCACCTTATGTTTTCGTTAAATTTACCTTTATTTATTATCAGGTGGGCTGTATATAATACAGAACACCTTATGTTTTCGTTAGAAAATTTTTCTTATTTTGACCCACTTTTTTGTTAGCAGGATAACTTGAAAATGGCTCAATCAATTGCCTTGAAATTTGGCACACATATGTATAGGCATAAGGAAAAAACACAGCAAGGTTTTCAACCTTGACCATGACTGATGACGTCATCTAGGAAAGTCATTTCTCATTCATATTTATCATGATCAAGGTCAATATCCGTCCGGTCAATTTCAGGTCAAAAAACGTGAGTGTCCGCGTACGTCCTTGCGTCAGTGCGCGCACAAAATTTTGTAATGCTAAAAAATTGTCCCAAATTTATTTTGCATACGTTTTAGGCTATTTTAAGCATTTATCAAAAATCCCGCACACGCACATACGTGCGCGTTCTTGTTCATCATGGCCGTACGTAACATAGAATAGCCCTATTTTTTTCTTTTATAATATTCCACTTTTTTTACAAACAATTTGATACCATGTTTATCTCTTTATGACCATTAATAACGGAATGAGCGTCCGTTTAAGATAATTGTCAGTGTGAGCGAGCTCATGTACTGGTAATATATAGGCAAAAACATTCTTACACAACATCCATTATAGCTCTTTGGGATGCACCTGGACACCCAATTTTTTTTCATATTTTGATAGAGAATGAATCAGAGATATGATTTTATGTCTGATTTAGCCATTACAAATATTCTGACGTCATCATAATGGCCTTCAAAATACGAATTTGTATATTATAACGTCAGCATATTAAAGGTACTATGTCCCATTTGCAGGCCAAAAAAATGAAAAAGTTAAATTCCAACTGCATTTGAAAGATAATACTAATTTAGAACTTCCCTAAAAAAGGTGGGGCTTGAAAATGTCTTCAAGTGGGAAAATAACGACTATGAGTTGTCAAATCGACTTTAGGGCTATAGAGCCCAAAAGTAATAGTCTTGATTTTCAGACAATTGTACCGAATGGTCATACGTTTTATGCTGTGCAAAGATTCAATCAGTTTAATCTTGGCCATCACAAGAAGTGGGTTATTGATGTAGACAAATGCTCATGTACCCTTTACAACTCTTTTCATGTATGTTATTACCAAAGAAGAAAAAAAGCCAGTCAGTCACTCAATAGTGTCTGACAGTGAAGTCTAGCAAGTAAACGGGTTTCCTTGCATAATTTGAATATGACGACACTGCTAACGTTTAAATTTCACAGATAGGACATACATGACATATTCATAATTCCTGCAAAGTACTACAGCATTTGAGGTTGGCTGCAAAAGGGACATAGTACCTTTAAGGAAAATAGATTGTATCTCTGTAAATATTGATCGATTTTCTTCCAAATTTTCTTCCATTTTCTTTGATATGTTGTAGCTAAGACAATTCTCTACAAGCTCAGTTAACACCATTTTTCATTTTGATGACGTCATCATAGTGGAAGTTTTGATTAAAGGCCACATGTCAGAAATTCCTCAATTTGTGTGTTATGCCTATGGAAGGTGAATTTCGTTCTCATCATGAATCTACATGACATTATTTTTTTAGCAGTATCTCGCTTATTTTTGCTCTATTTTGTCTCAAATTTTGGTTGGAACAGTCCACCTATACTTGTTCCAAACAAGTATTACATGTCTAATTTCTTTTGATAAATAGGCTCATGGTCCGGTCCAATCCTGCTATATAATTTGTAGGTCCATAAGTCCTTATGATAATTACTTTCTACAAAAACATTATTGTCATCTAAACAATTAGTATTTTCTGAAAAAGCAAACTCGGTCCTCAAATAAATATGATAATCGGCCTGCTGGGCTTACTTAATGTCTCAGTGGCGTAGCCTGGATAAGATCAGTCGGGAGCAGGGTGGTGGGGCAAATTACGATAGGATTATATGTGTGTTATGTTTTACTTTTTTTTGTCACCACATGAGCGCGGGTTGTCTCTATATAATTATCAAAGATAAAATGTAAAATATAACTACTCTAAAAACAGACAAATATTGTGGCTATTGGTCGCCACTCCCACAGCTACGCCATAGCCATGGGGGTGTCTTCCATCCAATATATCCCTTTGTTATTATTATGAATCGCGACCCTAACTCTGTATTATGAATACCACCCTCTTCTCCTTTTATGAATAGCGACCCTCATTTTGTATTATGAATAGCGACTAGGCCTGTTGTGAAAGCCCCTTTTTGGTAGTCGTCTACACAGTGATTTTTGGACGATTAATCAACTAGTCGGTAATACAGGTGTAAGCTGATGGGCGGCACTGGGCGGGCCCGCCCAGCAAGGGGGATTTCTGCCCACCACTCCTGATGAAAAAACACTGCTTCTGCCTAGCACTAATTTCACATAAAACCTGCTTTCAACGTAAAGAAAAGAAGTACTTACATTCATATTTCCGTCTTTAATCACGTTTTATTTGCAATTGTACAAGATTCATGTTTTCAATTCGACAATAAAATATCATTTTAAAAAGGTTTACCGAGTGTTGTTTGTCTAAATATGTTACGATTGACAAAAACTGCCATAATGAATTTACCGTACGTATCAATGTATACCGGTACGTACTATTATATGTATACATGGGTAAATTCAATATGGCCGCCCAGGCTCGTTTGATTACCGTTCTTATTACCGGTAATGTTTATTTTTAATAAGGTACATAAAAAAGATCGTAATTTTCCAGAAGAAATGAATTAAAATACTATAATATATATTTATTTCATCATTTATATCGTAAAATTTTTCCGATATTATCACAATTAAAGTATTCATTTTTTGATTGATTGGGTTTGAGCGGAACTTGTTTTGATCAGCGCCTAGTACCCACGTGTATTCGTGTTTATAGCTTGTGATCGCGATGTTGCAGAGGTCAGCATTTGGTTGGGATTTAAATGGCGTCGGTGAAGTTGCGCCCACCACTAAAAAGTCTCTAGCTATAACACTTGACTATTATTATCATTAATCACTACCCCTCCCCCTTCCATTAAGCCCTCACACAACCGCAAGGTAAATATAGGAAAGCCCTAACATTTCTTATTGTGACAGATTTCTATTTCTATAAACACCTCCATAGCATCTGGGATATGCGAGAGATTTACCAGAAAAATAACGATGTTTTAATGCCGTCACAACATGAACCAATCCTGCCCAAGCAGATGATATCCCATAAAGCATGAACATCATTGGAATGCTATTATTTCTCAAATTATAATTAGTTTAGTGCATATAAATGTGATGGAATATCACACTATTCAAAAGGGATATGAAACCAATTCTGATAACTGAATTCTTTGTTTGTAAATACACAAGATAGGGGTTAATGAACAATCAAAGAAACCACACTTTCAAATCTAAAACCCCTCAGAATGATAGCATGGACGGCATTTGTTTCCTTTTGAAACGCCAAACATACTGCGGTGTATGCAGCTGAAAATACAATGGCGTCTTTTTTTGTTTACCATCGACGGATTCCTTTATTTTTTTCCTTCATTTTTAATCAAATAATACCATGCGCAGGGTTTAGAGTGAGGGTAATAGATTACACATTTAGCCTGAGGGTAGTGAAGTAAGAGAAATAACTGAAGAGAAGATGACAAAACAGGCACTGAAAATGTGTGAGATGTCATCGTCTGCTTGTGCAAATCATGTTCAAGATGTGACGTCACACATCTCAGCAGCGATCAGAGAGCTTTCAGGTGCACTATGCCGGGGCTGTATCTAAGCGTTTTGTAATTGATAGTAATCATTACTTCCAATGTGTCCAGGCATCAAATTTTGATAACCTTGTCCAATTAAAGTTTCACCTTTGCAAGAATGACAATCAAGTTAGTTTTAAAAATCAAAGAACCTTCTCTTTAAGACTGAACTGGGGGCCAGTTTCTGGAAACGGTCATAAGTCTAAGTTTGTGGACATTCCATGTAAACGTGTGTTAATTTTATAACACACGTTTCAGTGGGATGTCGAAGAAGTTAGTCTTATGATGATTTCAAAAAACGACGCCCAGATTACTACCATATCTGAGTTTGATTCTCTACTTGTCATCCTCAGCTTCGTCCATCCTACAAGAATTTCAAAGGGTCCATTGAAAAGCTTGAGCCTAATCGTTTTGCTGCTTTCGGAGAGATCTCGGTGGTGGACAAAAACTCGGTAGAGATCACAGAACTCCCCATCGGGGTCTGGACTCAGAACTACAAGGAATCCGTCCTGGAGAAGATGGTCCATGGGACAGAGAAGGCCAAGCCATCTATCATGTAAGTCGTCCTACAAAAAATATCACCTGATTTTCAGCCTTATAAATAGTTGAAGTCAATATTTCACAAAAATATCCGTCATCAGTCTAAAAATAAAGTTAAAATTCCAATGCTACTTCATTAAATAATTATATCCGTACACTCTACAATTTTGATCCAATACCGTCAAGTCTCTTCTCTTGTTGTCATGCAAACAATGCCAATCATTGCAGTCTGACTTTCCCATGAGCGCGATGGTTTTGTGTGCGGTACCGTTACTACAGTAATAACTTTCCAGAGAAAATCCTTATTCCGACGCACGTGCAATGTTTTCCCTGAGCGCTAATCCATGCTGGTTTCCATTGTCCATTTGTTTTAGTACTTAAAAGATGATACTGCAAACCCTTCCAGCATCGGGGACAATGTAAATTTCATAACCGTGTACACACACGGATAAACTGCCTGTGTACACGGATAGGAAATTACACGCTAACTCCCAGCACTATTAGCGAGAACCCTTTCTTGATCCTCTCCTCTACAATTCATGAAGAAAACGAAATATCAAATCTTGTTTACTGTCGCACACATTGAGCATATTAAAACGCTATTTTTATCTGTAATCCAATTGTTAATCCACCGGTAGCTGTTTACACCTTTCTGCATCCAAGGCAGAGGGAGAGGTGAAAAATAATTTGTAAGCGTTTTCATTGTTATTATGCAAGTGTGGAAAAACATCAGACAAAAAATGTTCCCTGAAAAGCATGGCTCTTCAAATGCCTTCATATTCGAAATATGAAATGTAACACCTTAAAAAGAAATTATGCCACATGTTTGTGTAGTCCATATTTCTATGTACAGTGCTTGTTACTTTTACAAAGACTGGGCCAAATTTCTTACCATTATGATGATTCCAGAACCTTGCAGTACACACCAATATCTATATGCTACATGATCAACTTTTTTTGATCGATTCCACACCGTTGCTTTCACAATTGAATTGCATGACCAGAACTCAACTTTACCTTTAAATATGAGCCTATCTTTCCATGACCTGTATAGTATCGTATTTGGTCGAAATTTACTAGTGTCTACCATGCCTTGGATAACATTTACCTACTATCAAATTTCTCTTCCTTTCGTCCTGTAATTCACTTACTACTCGTTCATCTTGGAAATCTATGAATAATATCTATTATTTGTATTATTCAATTGTTCAGGGACTACAAAGAGTATCATACAGATACCACAGTGAAGTTTGTAGTAAAGATGAGCGAGGATCGACTGCTACGAGGAGAAGAAGAAGGTCTTCATAAGATGTTCAAGCTACAGACAACATTCTCTCAGACTAACATGGTATGGGCTCATTTAACTCTTACAGTGATATATTCACCTTCTGTACCATAGCGTTGTTAATTCAGATGAAAATTATTTGAATGGATGTATATATTTTGAAAGGAATTTTTAATCACTTCTTACTTATCAAATTAGCAGCATTTTGATGTCATAGTATTATACCCCCCCCCCCTCTCCCCCTCCAATTACAATACAATTGGATTGAGAAAAACAATAATTAGACATTGTTTTTTCTTAAACAATGGAAATATTTAGCCAGTGCTTACGTCAGCCACCAAACATAAACAAATACTTGCTCCTGAGTCAAGACCTGTACTTACTATTAAAGTCAAAGTGTACCTGCAACGTACACCATCTAGCTCTTCCTTCATATGTAAGCCTAAATCTTCTAAGATTGTATATGCACATGTGGATAACCAGACAGTTATAAACTTAAAAATTTGTCAAATGACTGTTATGGTGCATGGCATTCTGTGGCTTTTTAAGCGCTATGGTATTTTTTGTTTTTAGCACTCCTAATTAAATGATATTATTATCTTTATTAGAAAATAGGCAAGAGAAGAACATCTCAACTTATCCTAGAATTTGTAGCTGAATGTAATAACAGCACAACAATTTCATACCTGATAGCAGCAATGCATGGTTCTGAAACCTTGTTTCCTGTTTCTCATACCACTCCACCTCACATCATCTGTACCACTTCATCTGTGCAGGTATTTCATGACCGCCATGGCTGTATCAGGCGCTATGACAACGTAGAGGAGATCCTGAGGGAATTCTTCACTTTGCGTATGGAGCTGTATGACAAGCGTAAGGCCTATCTTGAAGGTATCTTAGAGGCGGAGTCAAGCAAGCTCAACAACCAGGCTCGATTCATCAAGGAGAAGATAGATGGCAAGGTGGTGATAGGTGAGTACACCTCTGACAAAGGAAATTCTTTTTTTTCCCAATCTAATGGCTCCTGAACTTCTAGCAATACCGATGATGACTCTTTGCTGTACTGGTGCATGCTGTGGAATAGAAGTTCAATTTTTGTGACATTTAGTCACGAGGTTTAAAGTTCAAATGTTTGTTTTTAGAATTTCTCTTTGGATCCAGGTGTATTACAATGGTATTTCTGAGGTAGAAATTGCTTAAATGTTTTGAAAGCCTATTGGATGTCCCATAGAACTAATTCGTAATTCGTAACTATTATAAACATGACCTTGTTCAACAATTCATATTGACTCTACTTTTTGTTTCCACATTGCCTTTACAGAGAACAAGTCCGAGAGTTCAATTTTCAAGGAGCTCACCTCTCGAGGGTACGACTCCGACCCAGTGAAAGCTTGGACGAAGGGCCAACAGAAGTCTGTTGAGGAGGATTCAGGACCTGATTATAACTATCTTCTATGCATGTCCTTATCGAGTCTGACCAAAGAGGAGAAGAAAGATCTTTTCAAGCAGAGAGATGATAAGGTCGGTTGTGCGAAATAATAGAATTACTTCTGCAAGTCAGAGCCTTGTATCGATTAGATCTGTGTTAGAATTCTGTGTTTTACTATGATGACCTGAAAAAGGGGTTCTACTGGGGTTGGGTTTTTTGTGTGCAGAATAATGTTTTTTTTTTTTTAATGGGGTTCTATTTTGAAAGTTTGCTTGACTTATTTCACATGTAAAAGTTGAGTAGTATGTCGGACATGTCAAGAGGCACACTTATGGCTAAGCAGTAGTTTCATGGAGTGTGTTTATTTGTATGCCTCCGCTGCAAAGTAGCCGGAGGCATTATTGTGAATCTCCGTGTATAAGACACACTTTTTGACCGCCGGAAAAAATTGTAAGTCGGGGGTGTGTCTTACACACAGGTACAATTTTTTTTTTTTTTGTTTAAGTTCCGATTTATGCCCCTCCACCTGGCACTATGCCTGGCAATGTCTCCCAGCTCAGTAACAGGCACAGCGGAGCACCCCAATTACCGTGTGATCGACTCACGTCCAGTAAACATCATTTGCATAAAATCAACAATTGTGTACCGATCGATGCGAAAAAAAGTAAACAAATTTCGAAGACAAATTCTTCATTAATGTGATGAATATCACCAATCAAAGCTACTAAATCGAGTATTTAATAAATTTGCAAGACACTCATGTGTATAAAAAGAGTTATTGATGCACCGAAAATGTGAAATTTAAGGGATAGTTTTGACGAACAAAAACGAAAAAAATGAGATACAAAATCACCGTAAAATTCACCATTTCTTTTAGAGCGAGAAAGAATTGCTTCATATGAACAGAAAGAAAATTTAATAATCTCAATCCTTTTGAAATATCTCTTTCTATAGTTGCTAGATAGGGTCGACTCAGAGAAAAACATACCCCAATGTCCGAATCTCATCGAATAAATAATCCTTCGTTGTCGCAAAATTGTTTGACCAGTCCCATACATTCAAATGTGTGTCATGTTTGAACCTCGCGTGTGCGTTGGCTATACATGTCTTGCCAGCCGACTGCACACGTGCACGCTAATGGCTCAGCTGTTTCGATCTGGCCTGCACTGGGCCTAAGACGCATGCGCAATACATCGCTGAGATCGATGACGTCATGTTCAATGAGTTCGCTGACTACAACTTTTACAAATGAAGCCCCATGAAAAAGAACGTTATAACTATAAAAAATACAGCGGAGAAGCGAAAACTTCGCCCATGTATGGATTCAACACTCATGAATATTCATACCAAGACTCTACTTCGTGCATTGCTTGATAGGGTCAGCTCATAACAAAGTAGACGTCGTGTTTTCCGAGGGGTGAAGCTCAAAACACATTAATATCTCGAGTTTTATTCCATGGAATTTCGTATTTATTTCACTGACATCAAATTCATAATAATTTTAGTTAGTATGGAAAGTTTCATAGCGATATTGGCAGTAATAAAGGCGCAACGCGAATTTTAAGATTTGACATTCTAGCACACATATGTTCGGATTCACGCAGATGTCCGTTGGTTATTCAAATAGAACGGGCCGCTAATGATATGCAAATTAGGGTGCTCCGCTGTGCCTGGTAATTGGTGTGTTGACTCACCACTCGAAAACTAGAACAACACTTAAATTTGTCTCTCATCTTGGTTTGTAAGTTATCTTTCTAATAGATCTCAATATGTAGTTTATAATAATAATTCTCAAATTTTTCTTCTATTACACACGGCCTACCACAAAGTTCTATCCTAGGTCCTCTACTGTTTTTAATTTACATTAATGATCTTACACATTCTTCTAAAAGCGACATTGTTACTATTATTTGTGACAAGCTAGCTCACAAGCACAAATGGGCGCCTTCAACTGCACCTCGCAGGTAAAGGAAATTTTTCTTGGCCCCAAAATAAGGGTGCGTCTTATACACAGAGATTCACGGTATGTTTTCTGTCCGTCCGTCCGTATGTACGTCCTTACGTTCCGTTCTCGTGATCACGTTATCTCAAGCTATAATTACAAGTAGTTGTGTTTATTGTGGCCTTTTTTCTGATTCCGGTAGTATACTTGTACGCTGTCCAGTTCGTACTTTCAATGTTATTGTATGAATGAACACATACAAGACTAGTGACCCCTCATTCAATTTTGTATTTGAAATCCCCGGCGACCCACATCTAGGTTGTATACATGTAGCTGTGTAACCATTCTTTCTTGGGCAAGCCTTTCCTGTATGCTAATATGCAGATAATGTGAAAGTGGGTCTATACGTTGAATCCTTCTTTATTCGTTTTTGTTCATAAAATAATGCTCCTTTATTCGATTTTGAGTTTAGGGTTGTAAGTTCGGAGCGGCGCGGCGTTTGGAGGGCATGGTGCTTTGAGGTGGCGAGCATTGTTCACAAACAATTTCCGCCAGCCCATTGCGATGTGTTTTTTCCGAACGTGGCGCTTCCAGAGTTATTGTATGAATGAGCACACGCAAGTAACCCCTCATTTTATTTGTTTTGAAATCCCCAGCGACCCACATTTAGGTTGTATAGCTGTGTATTGTACACATTTTTGTTTTCTTGGGCACGTCTTTCTTTTTTCTTTCTGTCTGTTGCCTGTTAAATTGACTACAAATGTGTACCATTTAAACGTGTAGATCTTATAAATAATGACTGCTTATTTTGTGTTCTCTTGAATGTATAATAACACTTTGAAATCGCTCCATTCATATAAGTATTATCTGTATCTTTTGTAAGACGTAAATAATCAGGTTGTTTTCGAACCTGATTTTGTTTACAGGTTTATGTCCAATCTTGTTATTTTTGTATATTTGCACTGATGTGTGTTTAGATTAACTTGTAAAAGTTATAATTAATCGGGAGTTTTGCTTGAGGACACCGCGGTCATGATACTTGTTGATAATTGTCTCAATATTGTAATTATGTATTTTTTATTTTTGGATATAGAGTTATGTTTTTTTGATATGTTCACTTTTTTGTCACTGCACGCTCACCCTTCACTCCTTCACTCTCGCGCGCTCCATGTTAATATGTCACTCAAATTAAATGAATCCTGATGTTTTAATAGATGACCAAAATTTAGTTGAACACAATAGTGAATATTATACAATAAATGAATTTAATAAGAAGATTAATTTCGATTTTAATAGCATTCATGATCAATCTACCTTAAGACCAACTAATAACATTAGTAATCAATTTAGTCTATTTCATATGAATGCTCGAAGTTTGAATAAAAATTTTCTTCCTTTTGAAATATTAATGGACTCTATTAATAATTTTCCCTTTTCAGCCATTGGCATCACAGAAACGTGGTTACATGAAAATTCACCCGAAATGTTTAATCTTTCTAATTATGAAATGATACGTAAAGACCGTAAGAATGGTAGAGGAGGAGGTGTTGCCATATACATAAATAATACATTTATATTCAAAATTCGGACTGATATAGAAATTGAAGGTTCCGAAAGTTTATTTATAGAAGTTAGTATGAGTAAAAATAAAAATACGATAATAGGAACTATTTATAGACCACCAACTAGTGATGTAGATACGTTCATAAATCAAATAGATTCCGTTTTGAATAAGATATCGCAGGAAAATAAACACATATATTTAATGGGTGATTATAATTTAGACTTAGTTAATAAAACAAACAATAATATATTGAAATTTTATAATACTATGTTATTATATTCTTGTTATCCCCATATTTCTAAACCTACTAGAATTGATAGTGTAAGTGAAACATTAATTGATAATATATTCTCAAATGTCATACATGCAGAACATTTAAATGGTATTTTGTACTCAGATATATCAGATCATCTACCCATTTTTGTTATATGCTATAATGTCATTAGTGAGAAAACTAGGAAAAATATTTTCGTTAAAAAGAGGAAAGAAACAGAACAAACTATTGATTCTTTAATTTTTGATTTGTCCAAAGAACAATGGCGCGAGATATTCTCGGTTGAAGATGCTAATTTGTCATATCAAAACTTTTTGCATAAACTCTCTTTTTATATAGATAAGAATATGCCATTTATTAAAAAAAAAGATAATATAAGTATAAAACAGCCATGGATTACTCAGGGGTTAATGCGTTCAATTTTAACTCGCAATCGTTTGTATAAAATATCATTGCGTAAACCAACTGCTCAGAATAAAGATAGATATAAGCATTATAGAAATAGATTAACAACTTTAATTCGTGTATCACGTAAACGGTATTATTCAAATAAAATAGAATCTAACCAAGGGAATGTAAAGGTATTATGGCAAACTATTAATGATCTCTTAAAAACTAAAAAGAAAGTATGCTCTGATATAATAGTTGAAAATGGTAATGAAATCACGGACCCTCATTCAATTGCTACTGCTTTCAATAACTTTTTTGTTAATATAGGTCCACGTTTAGCCTCAACAATACACACAAATGAAAACTTTAAGGATTATTTATCTGATGCTAATGAAAATTCATTATTTTTTATTCCAGTGAATGAAAATGAAATATTAGAGATAGTTCGATCGTTTAAGATGAGTAGATCATGCAGTTATGATGGAATAAGTGTGTATTTATTAAAGAAAATTATTTATTGTTTGGCCTCTCCCCTAGTTCATATTTGTAATTTATCACTTTCGACAGGCATTTTCCCGGACTCCTTAAAGATAGCCAAAGTGATTCCTATTTATAAAAAAGATGATTTAACTCAAATTAAAAATTATCGCCCTATCTCGCTATTGCCGGTCATTTCCAAGATTTTAGAAAAAATTGTTTATAAACGTCTTTATTCTTTTTTACAAGAAAATAATACTCTTATTTGCAATCAGTTTGGATTTCGAAAAGGTTTTTCTACTGATTATGCTTTGATACAATCTTGTGATAAAATAACTCAAACACTTAATAATAAAGAACATATAATTGGGGTATTTATGGACCTGTCAAAAGCTTTTGACACCATGAATCATAACATTTTGTTGCAAAAACTTACTCATTATGGTATACGAGGCACAGCCTTAAAATGGTTTAATAATTATTTAGTTAATCAAAAGCAATTTGTTTCATTTCAGTCAGTAAATTCCCCCAGCTTAAATGTGTTATGTGGTGTTCCACAAGGATCAATTTTAGGCCCCCTTCTTTTTCTAATTTATATTAATGACATAGTAAAGTCATCACCACTTCTTACTTACGTGCTTTTCGCAGATGACACTAACATATTTTGTTCTCATAAATGCTTTAATACTCTAATTAATACTCTCAATAATGAATTAGTTAAAATCTCAACATGGTTTAAATGCAATAAATTGTCCCTTAATTTAGATAAAACATGTTTTATAAATTTTTGTGCTTCCCAAACACACTTTGATCAGGTTATAAACATTGTTATTGATAATATTTCTATAGTTGAAAGGAAATCGACAAAATTTTTAGGTATAACTTTGGATTCAAAGCTTACTTGGAATAATCATGTAAATAATATTACAACATCAATTTCAAGGGCAGTTGGGGTAATTGGTAAAATGAGGGACCTTGTACCCGAGAAAATACTTTATACATTATATAATGCATTAGTGTTACCTTATTTTACATACTGTAATACAGTTTGGGGGAACTGTAGTATAACTAAGATTAATATAATTTTTCTTTTGCAAAAAAGAGCACTTAGGATTTGTACCCATTCTAATTACTTAGCTCATACAAATCCGTTATTTTATAGATTAAACATTTTAAAAGTGAGAGATTTGCACTTATATCAAACAGCAATCTGTATGTTTAAATACACACAAAATTCACTTCCTCTTTTTCATGACGTATTTATTCCTAATTCCCATGTTCACTCATACCCAACGCGTAATTGTACTGATTTTCATTTACACAATCCTAAAACTTTGTTAGCGCATAAGTCCATAAGATATCACGGACCAGACATTTGGAATGCACTCCCTAGACATATTAAACAGTGTACATCTCTCTATTCATTTAAAGCTACACTAAAAAAACACATTATTTCACAATATAATGTATAAAGATAAAAATAAAAAAATATATATAAAGCGTTCTTTGTAAAACTTTAGAAACTACATTAAATTTTGGTCTGACGTTTACATAGTAATACCGATGATTCAACATTTTGGCGCATGAGGACACTTGCACTTGCACACACACGCACCACTTGCACCCTTGTTTTTGTTTAGTTTCTCTCTTATTTCTATCATTATCGTATAATTAGTAGCCTTATAAAGATGAGATTCATATGCTAATTCTATAATTATTTATATTGAATCCAATAAGCCTGAGTCATTACGGTTTTTGTGCTAAACGGATAACCGTTAAAAGTATACGGGCGGTTTCGTTTAACCGTTTAATAATAATCTGAAAAAGTGAAAATACAGTATTTGTAATAGTGCTGTAGCTCGGAACCCTGCTGGTCTTTAGACTGTCAGGCTGAGCATTCCCAGCCGGACTATGGGTCATCCTGATAAACAGAGACCAGTAATGAACAACATAAAACATGTCTTATTATTCCTCATCTGAATCTGATATCATGATTAACCTTGCAAAGTTACTCTGTGAAGATAGCTTGATCTGTGACGTGTTTATATTTGCCTTTGCAATGCAATGTTTGCACGTTGTCAGGGAGAGAGCTCCCTGCATGTATCATTGCCATATGAAATTATGTGGAAGTGTGTATCACACACTGACCTAAGACACACCCTGCAATGAGCTGATCCAAGTTAGTGACCAATCAGGAAGGTTCTCTGGCTATGTGGGTGGAGTTTGATACCAGCATAAATTACAGGTTGGTGACCGCGCGTGCTTTCACCGTACCCAGTTCAGTGGGAGGTCAAGAAGCCACGCCCACATGTGTGCATGTGATAAGCATGCGCTCTCTATCTGTATGTATATGTACAGTGTATTTGGGCGCCGGAGGTTTGTGTGTACATGTGTGTGTGACTGAGAGAGCATACATGGTCTAGCATGTCCCTGAATGGACCAGGCATGCAGGGACATGAGAGAGTGCAGTAATAAGAAAAGGTACATGAGCGATGAACACATTGCAGAGAGAAGGGAATAAAGAGGGTGAGAAAAGAGATAAGGGGGTTGGTTGTTTTATTGTTTACAAATTCATTCATGGAGATTACTGCTGCCAGAAAGCTGGCGCGCAGCGGCCAGGGTGTAACATTACACTGCGGTTTCTTTGATTATCTTTATCACCAGCTATTAGCACATTCCAAAATGTATACAAATAACGGTTAAACGGAGCAAGAAATGCCAAACGGTTTTGATGAATGCGGTCGGATAACCGTCGGTTAAACGGATTGACTCAGGCCTAGAATCCAACTGTTTATATTCACATTTAATTGTAATATATATCATTTGAGTATCATGGCCCCCCTCTTCTTGTTACTTTGCCAATATTTTACAACTCATTTTTTTCTTAGCTCGGTTGACCGTCTACTCAAGCTTTTGCTTATAACGGCGACCTTCTGCTTTCTTTCTTTATACACGCAATGGCCCAACGTATACATTTACTCTTACTCATGTATTATACATTTGTTTCTATATTTTGTATATTGTTTGCATACCTTATGTTTTATATAATTATCCATATTTGTTGTATAATTATTGATTTGTTTGATTGCAGAAAATAAAGTCTTTTGAAATGAAATGAAAAAAAAAAAATGAAAAAAGAACCGATTGATGGATTCCCTCCAAACTTGGATCATGTATGTATCTTGCAGAGCTAATGAACTGATTAGATTTTGGGGTCACAAGGTCAAAGGTCACAGGACTCGTTATGTATGCAAAAATAGCTTGTGATCGCGTTTTCTCAAGAACCGATTGATGGATTCTTGCCAAACTTAGGTCATGTATGTATCTTACAGAGACAAGGAACTGATTAGATTTTGGGGTCACAAGGCCAAAGGTTGTGTATGCAAAAATAGCTTGTGATCGCATTATCATGAAAACCAATAGACAGATTACTATCAAACTCAAGACATGTATACTTGCAGAGTCAATGAACTGATAAGATTTTAGGGTCATCAGGTCAAAGGTCATGGGGCTCATTATGTATGCCTATAAATAGCTTTTGAATGCATTATCATTAAAACCGATACAGGGATTACAATCAAACTTGACTTTAAAAAAATTGCTTCCGTTTTGGTTTGTAAAATTGCGCTATGGCGGAGGCATCATTTTTTACTGCACGCAGTCGAAGTTCCATCTAGTTTCCTTCTTTCTAGGCAACAGAACTGAGTGCTTCGAGGAGAAAGACTGCCAGTATGCTGTGGACTGATGATCTAAATGCTTTAATGGCAGTGCTACATGTAAGTCAATAAACAGAGAGCCCCAAAACTTAGTCCAATCCCAGCCATTACAAATGCACATTGAATGAACATTTGTGATGTTGTATGATGTTAAGATATTTGTGTTACTCACGGTTGCAATGGAATGGAGGATAAGTGAACACATGTTTATCCCAGATTCCCCATAAACACGTACAACTACCCATAGTACTTCTTTGAGAGTATTTTGGACTGAGATAAACTCTGTTGCTCAGAAAAGAAAAGAATTGCCACATTTGAAAAGAAACTTGCAATGACAGATTCATATTCCCTTCACAGCTTGAATAATGAAAAATTAGGCAAAAACTAAGTATTATTGATAAAGAATTATTTATTTGATGTTCATCAGAGGGTGGAAGCTCAAGAGAGAGAAGATGAATCATCAGGCGTGGCAGGTCTCTCATCCAAGATGACCAAGGGTAAAGGAAGTAAGATCACCAAACCATGCAAGCAGAAGCTCCTCACAAGAGAAGAGACCAAGCCCTCACCGTACGGACGACGTGTAGAACCACGTATAGACAATCTCATCAAGAAAGCAACTGGTGATGGCAAGAGAGGAAGGGTAGGTTAATGAAAATGTGGGGGCCTGTTCCCACATGCCTCTGCCCTTTAATGTGTAAATCTTTACAGAACAAGATATAACTGTTGAGAATTTCGACTGGTACATCCAAGTTTGAAGCACTAGAAATAAGTAGATCCAAATCTGTGATTTCATAACATGTCTGTAGGTTTTCAGACGCTACTTTGTCCCACACTATACAATACAATACAATACAATAAAGTCATTTCTATAGCGCTCTTACAAACTAACTGTTGTTTCACAGCGCTTTACATAAAAAGTTATCAAAGAATCTATTGTTGATCATGGTCAAAGAGGAGAGTTTTTAGACATTTTCGGAAGACATCCAGCGATGGTGCTAATCGAATAAAACGTGGAAGCTCATTCCAGAGTCGCGGAGCACATGCATGGAAAGCATTGTCGCCAGCTTTAGTGTATGTTAGAGGAACGTGCAGCAGGGTGCTGGCAGTACACGAGCGAAGGCCAGGACGAGCAGATTGGTACGGTACGATGAGAGAATTGAGATACACTGGAGCCTTCTTTTGGATGCACTTGTAGACAACCGTCAGGATCTTGAACTCAATGCGTTGCTTGATTGGAAGCCAATGTAGTTCTTTAAGCAACGGGGTGACATGATCGTGCTTATGGGCCAAGTAGATCAGCTTTGCTCCGCGATTCTGAATCTTCTGGAGACGCTGTATTTGTGATGACTTGCTCCCATACAATAACGAATTGGCATAGTCAAGACGAGACAACACAATAGCTCGGACAGCATGCTCACATGCTTTCGCATCTATGAAAGGTCTGATACGAGCTTTATTTGATAGGTGGTAGTGAAGTCCACGACAGAGGGTTGACACATGACGATCCATCTTGAGTGCTGAATCAAACTCCACACCAAGACTTTTCTTTATCTGAACCTTCTCCCTTTTGATCAATTGCCTATATTTGGGTAAAAGATCCACGGTAAGGTGATCTGACTTGCCAATACTATTTCATTTTCATTTCATTTATTTTCCACATTAAAAACCAATAAAATATATACAAGGTAACATATTACATTGTACACATTTGACATATAGAGCAAGTGAAAACAGATACATAAGCATAAAAGAACAGTGAAAAACTACATCAGTTAACAAATATAAACATTAAAACATAAAAAGGTGAGTAATGTAGATGGGGCTAGAAAAAGCGAAGCTTATCGAGTCTAGCCCCGGTAGCAATGAAGGGGAAGTCCACCCTGAGAATGTGTGTGGCCAAGTAAAGGCGGAGTAAACCCATCCTCAGGGTGGACTCTCCCTTCAAATGTCTGGTTTTATAATTAGATTAAATTGACCCGATGATAACATAATTGCGATTTGAAACATAATAATAATTGTTTTTAAATTGATATGGCTATTTAGAATTGCAGAGATATTGTTTATATTTATACTTAAATTGTCGTAATGATGCAGATTGTTTTAGACTGTTATCTAAAGTAGACCATATAAGGTAACCCTGATACTTAACACTTCTTTGGCCAGTAGCAGTTCTGTAATAAATGCTATGCAAATTCTTGGAGTTTCGAGTGTTATAACAATGTACATCACTGTTGCATCTAAACCAGTTTTGAAGTGAGTTTGGTAATAGTCCCTTTTCAGACCTGTACATAAATTCTCCCAGTTGTAACCTACCTAATTCATATACAGTCAAAACCCTTAATTGTTTAAAGATATTGTTGGTATGGGCCAAATAATGAGACTTGGCAACTATGCGTATTACACGTTTTTGCAACAAATGTAAACGATTTAACAATGTATTTGATGCATTTATCCATAGCATATTACCATATTGTAAATGAGGAAGAATTAATGAATTGTATAGCAAAAGCAGTACCTTTGACGGTAATACAAATTTCAGTTTTGACATAACTCCAGTAATTCTCGAGATCTTCAATGCAATATCATTAATATGTAAAGACCATGATAACTTGTCATCAATATTAACTCCCAGGAAGCGGGCACTATGTACTTGCTTTAAGGGCTCTAGTGAATCAGCAAACTTAAGAGTAAGTAAGTTCTTATCATATTGTTTATTCAATGGTGCAAAATGCATAAAATTTGTTTTCTCAATGTTTATCCTTAACCCATTCACTTTGTACCAAATATTAACCTTTTGTATTTCTTTATTCATATTTTGGACAAGAGTGTCTAGTTTCTTCTCGCTTAAAGAGACATTGGTGTCGTCTGCAAAAATAATGTATGACAAAGTTGAGGAAACATTCGGCAAATCATTTATATATAGAATAAACAACAGTGGCCCAATTATTGACCCTTGCGGCACTCCGCATATAACTTCTTTTTCAAATGAAGTTGCATTATCATAAACAACATATTGTTTTCTTTCCTTCAAATAATCCTTTATCCACTGTAATGGCAAACCTCTCACACCATAGTACTCCAATTTGGATAATAAGGCTTGATGATTAATGGAATCAAAAGCTTTTGAGATATCCAATGACAAACAGAGTGAATGTTTGCTATCATCAAGGGAAGTAAGTATTTGGTCCAAAAAATATGCCAAGGCCAATATAGTTGAATGACCAGATCTGAAGCCATATTGAAAATTCGATAAAATCTCTCGTTTCTCAATGTAAGACAATAATCGAGAGTAAAATAATTTTTCCAAGATTTTGGAGAAAACGGGCAAGAGTGACACCGGTCTATAATTACAAAACTGCTCGAGGGAGCCTTTCTTATAGATCGGAGTGACCCTCGCCAGCTTCATACTGTGAGGGAATTTACCAGTGGAGAGGGAAAGGTTAAAAATATGTACCAATGGAGCAAGAATGAAATAGATTGATTCTTTAATGACAGAAACAGTTATATTATCATGACCAGGACTTTTACCTATTTTCAATGCCTTCACTATATCTATAATTTCATGACCTTCTATTGGTTTCAGAAACATTGACTGATGATATTGACCATTCATATAAGATCTACACTTCAGCATGTCAATATTACTTGTGTCTGTGAACATTGTCCCAATACCTATGAAATATTCATTGAATTTGTTTGCAATATCAACAGGATCTGTAAGTTTCTTATTATTTTCATCACAAAAACAGTCTTGGTTCTTTCTTTTGGTTCCCCTATTCAACATATTGTTAATAATATTCCAGGTTCGTTTACTGCAATTACTTTCTTCAAACTGCTTTGCATAGTAAGATTCTTTTGACCTTCGAATAATTGAAGTTAAAGTATTTCGATACTGTCGGTATACTTTTTTCCTGTATGCAGAAGGGTTCTTCAAATACTTTTTGTATAGCTCTATCTTTTTCTTACATGATTTCAATATAGCTATTGTAATCCATGGTTTAGATTCCCTTTTTCGGCAACGCTTTTCTTTCAAAGGAAAACAAGAGTTCTGTATGTTATTAAATTCACTGAGAAATACTTCATAGGCTCTGTCACATGACTCTTCATGCATCACATATTCCCAAGAATGTTCAGCCAGGGCAACCCTAAATTTTTCAAAGTTTGAGCGAGACATGTCTCTTGTATAAGTTTTATTACATTGATCGCGCTTAAGCCAATCACTACGTTTTGACCGATTGAAAACAAAAATTGGAAGGTGGTCTGAAATGTCTGCGAGTAAAATACCGCTTTTTAACACTAAACTTGTGTCATTGACAAAAATATTGTCAATGAGAGTTGAACTTGACTGAACTATTCTTGTTGCCTTTGTTATGAGAGGGGCATAAGAGTGAGAAAAAACCATTTCCAAAAAAGAGTTGACATGTTGGTCAGAGTGTACATCCAGTAAGTTTAGATTGAAATCGCCTAAAAAGTAACAGGTTTTATTTTCGCGACCAACTTTCTCTAGAATATTGTTAAGATCTGTTATAAAGTCAACACAGCTCTGAGAAGGAGGTCTATAAATTACTGCAATTATCAAGTTTTTACTATTACTGTGAGCTACTTCAATGAAGTAAGATTCAATATTTTCATTAAATACAGACAGATCAGTTCTTTCCTTAATATGAAATGAAGTTTTAGCAAACATTCCAACACCTCCTCCACGGGATGGTCGCCCTTTTCCATAATATTCGTAGCCAGCAAGTGACAATAGACAATCTGGACCTTTCGAAAGCCACGTTTCGCTGAGCAGAATAAAATCAACTTTACACTTTAGCAAATCTAGAAACTCAGACATAGTATCAAAGTTTTTATTGAGACTGCGGCAATTAATATGCATTAAGGATATGTATTGTTCATCCAATAACAAAATTTCGTTATTAAGTTGATCAGGTAAGTAATACTCCGTTTCTTTGTCTATTATATTGTTCATTAGGTCTGTGCCGAAGTTATCAATGGCACTACCATTGCATGATTCTAGTAAATCTTTCAAATCAAAATTAAAAATAGGTAGTTGAGATGACATAATGACAAGTACAAGTACGAACACAACTTATGAAAAAAAAAAAACAAATTTTAAAATACAAGAGATGTATAAAAATATCAGGATCCAAAAATCGACCCATCTGGAATTTTCTAAAAGTTTTTAAAAATTTCACAACTCGACACAATTATTTGCTTCTTTCCGTGCACAGTGTTCCGTACGGTATAATTTCTTCACAACAGTACTTACAGCATGCATGCTGAATTAGAAATCACAGAGCCCAGAGGTCTTCGCGACAGGTGATCAGCTTCTTGGCAGCTTTGCTCCCGTTTGTTGTTGGTATCGCGACAAATATCCTTCCCTCCGATGACCAAGCCGCAGAAACCCGTTGTTCCTTGTATTTTTTGTATGCTTCTTGAAGTAGAGCACGACTCCTTGCGGTAAGATCCTCTTGTATGGTGATACCTGTCGATTTCAGTTTTCGTCGATTTCTCAGAAGTTCCTGGCGTTTACGGTGTGATGTCAATTTCACAATGATTGGTCGCTCTCCCCTTTTCGCGTTAGAATCGCGAATCCCAACTCGATGACTGATGTCTATTTCAGCATGTTGCAGATCAACGTTGATTTTCTTGGCTACCTCCATGACGATGTCGTCCGTTTTCTCGTTGGACGCCTCTTTGACTCCGAAGATCCTGATGCAGCTCCTTCGCGAATATTGTTCAAGGTTATTCACTTCGTTTTCAAGCTTTCTTATCTCATACTTTTTCTCCTCCATTTTCTTTTCAAAAATTGCTATGCTTTTCTGGTGTTCACTTAGCTGGTTTTCAGCACACATAGATGACGACTCGACTTTCTCTGTAGATATAACAAGGCCCTGCATTTGGGCTGACAAATCATCCTGTATTTTGCTGATTCTCACATCTGTTTCACGATTATCTTTTTCGATGTTTTCAATCCTTTTGATGAGCTCCTCTTGTGATTGTTGAACTATCTCTACAAGTGTATGCCTGAAGTCTTCATTTCTGAGCAACTCTTTAACCACTTGAGTTATTTGCTTTTGAGGCGCCATGATGAATGTTCTGTAGGCTACTGTAGTCCACTGTCAGTGCTGTAGTCTCAAGACCGTTGGGCGTTAGTGAGCTAGTAATTATGCAACATTCAGCACACACAGGGATTCAATGGAAGCTTTAGCTATAATTACTGCTGTGCTGTGCCACGCCCACGATGCGAACAACTATTGTCCGTGTGCAACCATCCATGCACCCAGGAATTCCAGAGTTATCCAGCGATGGTTCACTTAGAGGGTGCACAGTTTCGGATATGTGGGACTGTACACGAGAAATGTCGCAAAACGACAACGAATAATCACATCAGTAAATCTCAGTTCTCCAGAAAATGGGTCAATAATTCAGAAAAATGAAGGTCTCTACATTACCGATGGTCAGTCACACAAGTGAAATACACGGATGAAATTTATGAAGTTCGCTGTAAATGTCACAAAATAAGAGATTTTGTTGTCATATACCCGCTGTTAAATGCGATGTTCACCATCAAGGTCAATTCCGTTTGCCTTATAGGCGTCCCGTATGGAGCAGTAACACTGATCCAGGACGTTGTTTCCTCGTGTTGCACAGTCGACAACTTGATGATAGTTCAGTAGGGTATTCTCAGGGCGACAGTGATTGAAGTCCCCTAATAACACCATGATTAGTGCGTCAGGGGATGCCGTTGATAAGGAGTTGACCGTGTCCGAAATCGTAGCTGGTGCGTTCTCTGCATCTCCATCGGGAGGGACATATACGAGCAGAATATGGACTTGTCCAAACTCACGTGTGAGATCAGATAGAATGGCCGGAATGATAAACATAGAAGTTTAATATTTGGTTCGCATACTTGAGATCTGATAGTAAAGTTTCTACACCACTTTTCATTCATGTAGATATCTCATCGATTTTGTTAGAAATAGATCTTAGATTCGCCATAGTGATAGTCTGTAATGGGGGCTTGTTGCCACGGCGACGCACGCATTGTCTAACGCCACCTTTCTTCCCTTGTTTACGTCCGCTATGGTTCGCTGCACAACTAACGTTTCCATCTTGATCTCCTCACAGGGGTATACCCAGGCCGGTAAATTAGGCGGTTGGAACTCCGAAGAATCCACTGTGTTGAGCTTGTAGTGACCAAATGTAACGATTTTAATGTTTATATGTATAATAATGTTTTATGCATTGATTTGTACATGTTAAGTCCCTTGCGTTGTTCCCTGTCTGGCTTTTCAGACATGTCCCAACCGGTTCTGTCTGGTTTGTTAATACATACTATTGTTATGTAGATTTGTTATTGTTACGTACAGCGCGTATACGTGCATATTAATTCTGTGCGCTTGTTTAAACCAATCGCGCTACACTAGCGATTGGGGCTTTTTTTGAAATTTCCATGTGGAAATCAGAGGGATTATTTTTGCCGGTACACACAGGTCGTTACTGTGTTTCGTTATTGTACCGGTCAAATTTTTGTCCAACATGGACTCAACGACTTCGTCCCCGGACCTCTCCCGGGTGACTTGTTCATCATTCGACTCTTTTTATATTTCATTATTTTGTGGAGAGACTTGAATCGCTTTTGCTAGCATATTCTTGGATTTGTTTTTTCCACCGACACTTATCGTTGCAGTGACACGATGAACGCCATCGTCACCACCTCACCATCATCTATTGTGTTGTGTTGACACGATAAACGCCATCGTCATCACCACATCATTGACATTATCTTCATGACCATCAATCCACCCATCGATTGATCGTCTCATCACCTTCATCAATAAGACCATCGTCGTCTCCATCATCGTCTCTATCATCGTCTCTGTCGTCAACGTCATATTCGTATCCATCATCGCCGCTGTCTTTGTCATCATCGTTGTCTATGCTTCGTCATCATCATCGTTTCGTAGCCATCATCAGCATCATCATCGCCTGACCTTGGTAATGCTGATTTGGTTTGATCGTTTGTTTTCATGGAAAGCTTTGCTGAACTAATTAACGATCCTTTTTGACTATCTTGAATTTGATTTTTGATGATAGACATTTATTGTTTTTGATGCTTGATTATATTTTGTTGTATTCAATTTTGAACGTGACAGAGATTATACCTCTGGGGTTTTCCCTCGAGACGATTCCGTTTACTATATGATTATGATCACTGTTAATTGTATGTAAATTCTTTGCTGTCTGAGGGCGTTCTTCCCTCCGGAAACATATGATTATTATGTGTACACGACTGATTATACGACCCTTGATGATTTGTGTTGATTATCTTTAATAAATCGTTGATATTAATTTTATACCTGATACCTGATTGTTTAATCATGGAGATATCTCCATGGTTTAATAGTGTAGTTTATTCCTCGTGAGATCGTGAAGTTTAAAAAGTACGACCCCCGTCAGGGGAGTTCTACAAGCTCATACATGAACTTGGGTTCATATGAGATCCGGTTTCCATGACCATAACATTCACATTTGGGCGATATGAGTATAGTTATCACAATAGCAATAATCCACGACACACACCAGACGTGTACAGACATATTGAAGAGGATAACGAAGAACAAGACGACACATGAACGTACGAAAACATTAAATTAACACACTTTTTTAGTACAAAAACAAGAAAACCAACTGGTCGCCACTGAGCAGCGCCCTCTACATAGTATTATACTTTGCCTCAGGCATTTTGTGAGATGGTTTGCAACATCATTTAAGAATGCACAAAAAGAGGATAGAACTCCAGTTAAAATATTTTTATTTAGAAGAATTTTTTTCTTTCTCTCAAATTTGGGCATACACAGAGTATATGAAAGATGTTACTGTAACGATCCGCTCCGCGGTCGTGACGTAACAAAGAGGCCTAATGTAAATAAGTCATTGATTGTTGTTTGAAGTGTGTCATTCACCGACACACAATGCATGTAGTGTCTATCTTTACATAACTAATGTGCATACGAGCGATTGACATTTGGATCTTTTATTGAGACTAGCAGATTTTACCCGTAACAAACTGCCCATAGGAAAGTGAAAAGTATGCCGCAGACCTGCCGCAGACCTGCCGCAGACCTGCCGCAGATCTGCCGCAGACTTTTAGTCTGCGGCAAAGAGTATGCCGAAGTATGCGGCAGAAAGAAATTTTGCTGCAGACTTGCCGCATACCAGTATGCCACAGGAACAGTCTGCGGCAGATCTGCGGCAGGATGAAATTTTGCTGCAGACTTGCCGCATACTAGTATGCCACAGGAACAGTCTGCGGCAGATCTGCGGCAGGATGAAACTTTGCTCCAGACTTGCCGCATACTAGTATGCCACAGGAAAAGTCTGCGGCAGATCTGCGGCAGGATGAAACTTTGCTCCAGACTTGCCGCATACTAGTATGCCACAGGAACACTCTGCGGCAGATCTGCGGCAGGATGAAACTTTGCTCCAGACTTGCCGCATACTGTCTGCGGCAGATCTGCGGCAGGATGAAACTTTGCTCCAGACTTGCCGCATACTAGTATGCCACAGGAACAGTCTGCGGCAGGGCGAAACTTTGCTCCAGACTTGCCACATACCAGTAGGCCACAGGAACAGTCTGCGGCAGGTCTGCCACAGAAAAGTGGGAAATTATACAGTCTGAAGCAAGGCTATAGGCGGCCATTTTGTAGGACATGCAGTACCATATGAGGTTGCAGGCTGAGCCCATGATCTTGTAAATTCCTGTGTTAATTAGCACTGTTAATTGTCTTTTTAGCTTCTGTCATACCAAACACTTTGCTAGGGCCAATTGAAACCAATTGAAACCAATCATCTCATGCATATTCATTATTACTTTACACGTGTGACAGAAAATACATTTATCATGATTTGTTAAGCAAATTAAGACAATGCACATCATTTTTGTGATTTCTATTTTCCTTTTGCCATTATTATAACCAATAGATTATTTTGTCTGATCATGTAACAATTACATTCACGTTTTAGCAATAAATTGATAGATTGATATTGATTATATGATTACTAACCAAGAAACAATATACATATTTAGTATATATATATGTGTACGAGCCTGTGTCACTTAAATGTTACTCTTGAATACACTTCAAATGATCTATGTGATGGTGTTAATACAATTGAGAATAGAATATACCTAATTGGTAATATCGATATTGGTAATATCGATATTGCCAATATCGATTATGAAGTATTATTCAGTTTATCACTGGTTCTATCTACATGCATACTTTATTGCCACGTACTGGATATGAAAGAGTATGCGGCAGGTCTGCAGCAGGTCTATATGAGATATGAATATTCATGATGAAGAGTCTGCGGCAGGTCTGCAGCAAGTCTGCGGCAGACTTGCCGCAGACTCTTCATCATACTGAAAGAGTATGCGGCAAGTCTGCGGCAAGTCTGCGGCAAGTCTGCGGCAGACCTGCCGCAGACTCTTCATCATACTGAAAGAGTATGCGGCAAGTCTGCGGCAGACCTGCCGCAGACTCTTCATCATACTGAAAAAGTATGCGGCAAGTCTGCGGCAGGTCTGCGGCAGACCTAATTTGCATGTGAAAAAGATGACTGTCTGCGGCAGGTCTGCGGCAGATCTGCGGCAAGTCTGCCGCAGGAGTATGCGGCAGGCTCATTTCTTTCCTATGGGTGACCTTTCATCTGAGAAATGTTCCGGGAATGATCAGAGGGATGAATGAAAAATTAAAATTAAACTTTTTATCAAAGGGATTGCTGTGGGGGGGGGGGGGGGAATACTCGGCAAATTGCCATTCTGACGGGGCTGTGCCGGTCAGAGGCCACCAAACCTGTACCCAATTTTAAGGGTCATTTTTGCGGAAAAGGGTACCTATTATCAGGGGGGGGGGGGGGGTATCCACAAAACAAATGTGTACCTTAGCGACACAATTGGCATCCAGTCTAAACAGTAAAATTACAAAACCATATCCCATGTTAAAGATATGTCCTGTTTGCAGCCAACAACAAATTATGTAGAACTTTGGAGGGATTAATATGAATAGGCTATATGTCATGTATGTCCTATCTGTGAATAAGTGTGAAATGTAAACATTAGCAGTGTCCTAGTATTCAAATTATGCAAGGAGATCCGTTTACCTTCTAGACTTCACTGTCATCAGACACCATCGAGTGGCTGACCGACATCTTTTTTTTCTTTGGTAATAACATACAACAAATGAGCTGTAAACGGTACCGATGAGCAATATTGTCTACATCAATAACCCATACTTGTAATGGCCAAAATTAAACTGATTGAATCTTTGTGCAGCACAAAACGTACGACCATTCGGTATAAGGGTCTGAAAATTAGACTATTACTTAGGCTATTGCATTTGCAATCACTTAAAGGGATAGTTGAGTTTTGTTGCAGAGGGCGCTACACAAAATAATTTTTGTGTGAGATAATGAAAAACTGAGTGTCAAATTTGAAAGAACATAATATTTAAATTACAAAATCATCTTTGTTTGATCAAAATCGGGTCACAGACGGCTGAAATATAACAATTTCTAATACTTGTGTACCACAACAAATATTAAATATTTTGACAAATTTGAAAAAACGTTGAAAAAACGAAATAACGCCTTTTACGTCGTAATTCAGCCCATGTCGATGTTGGCTTTTTTGTTGGCATTTTCGTGTTGCTTATATTACGCACAACCAGCCGGCCCATGTATTGTTATATTTAATTATATCATTAATTAACGGTCACCATGTTTTTTGGAAAGTGAGCTGAATTGGTATGATCGTATTGGCTAAATTTCACACATTTTGGGGTCTAATATTACCTTCATAGCAATTTTAGGTTCTAAAAGGGCACTAGAAATATCAAATATAAGAATAAGAGCAATAACCATGCACTTTGAAGGCATTTGCGGTCTGGAAACAGAACTTAACTATCCCTTTAAGTCGATTCGACAACTAATGGTCGTTATTTTCCCACTAAAAGCCATTTTCAAACCCTTTCGTTTTGAGGGAAGATCTAAATTTGTATTGTCTTTCAAGTGCCATTGGAATTTAACATTTTCATTTTTTGACTTACAAATGGGACATAGTTCCTTTAAAAGATTTTTCGGCCCAAAATCATACCCCGTGTTAAGGGATATTTTTGGGCGAAAAAGTCACACATTAGAGCGGCACATCCCCGTTTAATTACCTTTAAGGCCCAAAAGAAAATCATTTGAAAGTCGCTCCTATATAATTATGGTCTATTATAATGGCCTATTATTTTTACCAATAAAGCCGGTTAAAATCAAGTGTCCAGATACACAACCTGGCAAATACATCTTTTTCGATTGAGTGAGATGTTAAAACCAATTTGAACCACGTCGGTTAATTTGCCTACGACCCTCATACAAAGTCATGGCACACAATAATATCTATACACAAAATCAAAAATAATTAGTAACAAAAAATACATGGCAAAACTTTTGAACTGGTTGGTTCGTTTGCCAAGCTTGTCAAAATATAATCATGTAATTTAATTCCTCTCAGATATTAAAGGGATCGTTTAACAATGTTAAATCTGAGATACACTGCCCTACGTGTTATCAGTGTCTGTAATGTGATGTAATATTGAAGCCCTAAAAAAATTGCGCTTCAAAATGATCAAGATCGAAGTGCCTCAAAAAAATAAAAATCTTTGAGTGACCGGTTTTACCATACTCGTTTTCCCCAATAGACTGTAGTGTTATAAAAACCGTCAGGCGAACGGTTTTCAAAATGTGTAATTCCAATCATAAATATCTTGATAATCGGACAGGCGATCGGCTTGTAAAAGTCACGGGGTTCCTGACTGACCTAAAGGTTTATAATTATCATTGCATCATGAGCTAAATCCAGAATATGTTTTCAGAATCTGAGACAAAGTTACCGGATCCCTTTAAAGCCCCGTCAACTATTACATGTAGGTCTACACACTCGTGTGATTCTGAAGCAACTTTCAAGAGGACTATAAATTAAGCCTCTTCTCCATGCAGAGATTCGGTAAGAGCTGCCCGCTCACGTGACGTGCCGACCCGCAGTGATATGACTGTTTGTGGAGCACGTAGCTGCATCCATTGCATGCGAAGATCGAATCACTGCGTGTGCGCTGATCCTCATTGAACAATGTGCCTACAAAGCATTCCTATTGTCTGTTGGATCAGCGAATAGAACCTTACGTATTTTAAATTTAGAACCCCCAAATAGACAATAATGGTTAAAATAAACCTCTTCATGGCAATCTGGAGGTTTTAAAACTGGGAATGGACGAAATTCCGACTCGATTGAGTGGAAGACCACGGAGAAAAGCGCCGTCAAACAAACGGACAGACACACAAGATTAGCCAAATTATAGTAAGGATGCTTTAAGATGTTAAGCTTTAATTGTTAATAAGTATATCACATGAATTCGGATGAAAGTTGTTTAAGCAATGTATCTTATTAATATTTATTGCAACTGATATTTCATTCCGAGTGTTGTATATAATTAATGGTATTTAATAGATATTTTGCTCTGAACTATGTAAGCCGCGGATCTCTGCGGATGAGCGTACGGAAAGCACATGGACCCAGCGCTAGCTGTTTCTGACGCATTTTAGATGAATTTATGACTAGAAATACTTATGTTGATTTCTGATTATGCTCTGTCCATTGCAAAAGACATACTCTTTTAGAATGGTATGGTTTACTTTAGGTTTTAAAGTTTACTAATGAGAAATAACGAATAAATATATTACGGACTAGCACAGTTTTATGTTTGTCCATTATACGCTGCACGTGTGCTTTCCAAGATCGCCCAGCGCATCGTTTTCCCCCACGTCCGCATTGCGTCTTTATAACCTTTTACATTTCTGAAACGGGAGGAGTCGTATATATTTGGTCGTTCGTCGGGACAACATGTAATTAAGCTCTCCCTGGAAATTCCGCCATAGCCATAAGGAATTGTAATTGGAACTGGAATATGAAGGTACGGAACGAAGTCGACTTTAAGACGCTAGCTGAAATTAAGATGTACCACTATTAAGACGCAGGAAGATTTCTAAGTCCACCTCCTATGCATGATGCTATAGAAATGGAATTAAACTATGATGGGAAACTTCCAAGTTCCATAGTCCTAATGAATCATTGCCCTTCAGTTTATTACATGTATTAAAATATAAGAACGACAATTATATAAATTACTTAAGTATAACTATGAGCACAAGGCATTGTGACAGTGGTGATATAAAGATGTAAATATTTGAAATACATGTATTAATAAAAGTTGACCATTTCTTTTTGTCGTGAAACTAAAATTATGAGTCTTTAAACACTTGTCTTAATTCTTAACTGGTACACCTCTGTCATAGTCGTATATTTCAACAAAACAAACATAAATAAGTATTGTCGCTTCCCCCGTCTCTTTTCAAATAAAAGATAAGACCTAATTCCTTTGACCGCTCGGAAATAATTAATAAGATGTCGTTTGACGAATCTCCCCAGCTAGGAATGGGAACAATCCTGACGTAGAGGTCGAGATCGAAGACGGGGGCGGCCGCCACAATACATATACATCCACTTCAGCATCAGTAATGTTATTCATATACTTTTGATACATTTTGAAAATGATGGTACCCTCTCATAGAACAATAGTGTGTTTCTTGTAGTGCTTTGCAGCATCATTTTATATTTCATAATCATTTGTGGTAAAATCACATGATTTTTATTTAATTAAAGGCAGAATAACATTTCTGCTGATGATTTTACTTTTGTCCATAGTATAATGTAATTTATACATACCGGTATTTTTTTTTTTAAATAGAGCAAAGTTAATTACACCTTTCAGGACCAAGATATAGAAGGTGACTCCAGCTCCATATTGTAATTCCTTCTTTGTCACATCGACTTGCTCCCATTGTTAACTCCAGAAACCCAAAGACTTGGACATACAGATGGAGGAAGGATCTGAACTCTCAGGACCCATGGAGGATGACAAGGATTCAGTCGCACACTCAGACAAACCAGCTGGAGCGAAGCCTAAAACAAAGACTGGTATGCTTTCTCACAGCCTGGCTTGCTACATGCCACATAGAGCCATGCACATTTGTTGTAGAGAGCCATTGTCCCTTTCAACCAGCCCTTATTGTCTATAATTTATCTCCAGCCAATCTGTTAATGTAGCACATCATAACAAATTCTCAAATTTCAGGATTCAAATAGCCCAAAAATGAGTAACAAGACACGACGGAGGAAAATCAGCGGCTGTTTCTTCAGTTTTTCTACATGATTTTGAGATGTGAATCAGCTGGAGATGACAGAACTTATTTATTACTGTCATTAACGGTAATACAGTCAAACCTATCATAACGACCACCTGTCTGTAACGACCACTTAAAATCCCCTGTGAGATTTCATGTAGTTAAGAACCTGTACTCACTATGAATATGACTGACAAAGAAAGCGTCAAAATATACAGTTCCTCAGGTAGACAAAGGAACATCCCTTCACTGCTATTATGTAAAAAGGTGTAGAACAGGTGTCACATGCATATTCACCTTTTTACATAATAGCAGTGAAGGGATGTTCCTTTGTCTACCTGAGGAACTGTATATTTTGTCCGCTTTCTTTGTTCGTCATGTTCATAGTGACTCAACTACCACCTGTCTATTAAACCTGCCAGCCGTATAGTGAACAACAACAGCGCTTGAGCAATTTCGTTCACAGCTAGGCGATCGGCGTCCGCTCGCACAGCAGCAGTCTATAAAGCTAAATCTAACGATCATTTACGCAAAAAAAAAAGTTCATCTCTATCTTTTATTAAAACGTTAATCAAAACATTTAATTACTGACAGGATATGGCTTCTTGCACATTTCATTATGGGCTGTGCCTATTGAAAACATAACTTTCGTTTGTTCGTATCTCCTTAGATCAAGATTAATGTATCATGATCTTCGGAGTAGTTGCTACAACCGGCGGTGTCAGACACGTTGCCCTGGGGTGCGAGATAGGACTCTTGTATCGTGCCCCCATTCAAAACAATTATACGATAACTAATAACATTACATTTAATTAAAAGTATGAAACTATTAAATTTACTCTCATGTTACGGGAAAAAATATTATATATATACCCAATAAACAGAACGCTAAAAAATAACCTCTTTTGGGAGTGTATTTTAAGTGATTTTAAAGTATGGTGCCTTTTGAACTACGGTAGATTTAAACGTTATCGGCACGTGCCTTCATTTAAACAAAAAAGGTACTCCTGTTCACGTTTTCATCTAACCTAAAAACCACCAATTTATCACGCGACTGGAGTAACGTGATTCCACTTACCTCTGTAAATCAAGTAATTATGACCAAATAACTACTTGACCAAGCAACAAGATTTTTTAATTTGTTAACGATGGTGGTGATAAATAAGTAATTATTTGGTCTTTTAAGCACCTTTATCGATTGGATTCACAGGTTATCCAAGGCTGATGGTAATAATCACGTTACTTACACCGGCTAATCGTCTTATTGTTCTGTACGTGATTTTTTGGTGTGAAAAATTAGTCATTATTTATCTTAAGACACCTTTTTAAATGGTTTCAAAGTAACCATAACTTTCTTGGTGATGATCACGTGGCTCAAGCTGATTACTAATCTAAGCTGTGAATCCGTGATATTTAGGTGTGAAAAATTAGTTATTATTAGGTGTCTTAAAACACCTTTTTAAATGGTTTCAAAGTTACCATAACTTTCTTGGTGATGATCACGTGGCGAAAACTGATTACTAATCTAAGCTGTGAATCTGTGATATTTAGGTGTGTAAAATTAGTTATTATTAGGTCTCTTAAAACACCTTTTTCAATGGTAGTCAAAGTTGCCATAGGTTCCGCGGTGATGATCTCGTGACTCAAACAGATTATTAATATGAGCTGGGCATCCGTGATTTCCAGGTGTGAAAAATTAGTAATTCTTAGGTGTCTGAGAACACCTTTTAAATTGGTTTCAAAGTTACCATAACTTTCTTGGTAATGATCACGTGGCTAAAACTGATTACTAATCTAAGCTGGGCATCCGTGATTAGAGGTGTGAAAAATTAGTAATTCTTAGGTGTCTGAAAACACCTTTTTAAATGGTGGTCAAAGTTACTATAAGTTCCGTGGTGATGATCTCGTGACTCAAACTGATTATTAATCTTAGGTGTGAATCTGTGATTTTTTAGGTGTGAACAATGAGTTTTTCTTGGGTGTCTTGATGGTTTAACAGTTACCATTTAAGTTCAGTGGTGATAATCCCGTGACTGTCGGCATATTTCTATTTGCACCAGTTGATAACTGACTGTTGGCATATTTTCATTGCACCAGTTGATAACTGGTCTGTGTGCATATTTCCAGTTGCACCAGTTGATGACTGACTGTTGGCATATTTCCAGTTGAACCAGCTGACACCAATTAATTTGCATATTGAATATGGGGTGCGCGTGCAGATCTATGTTTTTTAAACAATTTATCTGAATTTACAGCATATTTCTTAATTACTGATGATTTAGTTATATGCAATTCATTTTGAAACTACTGCAAATATAAATTACCAGTTATTAGGACATTGTGCTACTTCTTATAAATTACATTTAATTAAACATGAATAAGGGAAACATTAACTATAAACTAAAAAAAATTCAATAAAATACAAGTATATGAACATTTTTCGATTAATTAAATTATGTATTAAGTCTACTTATTACTGATGTATTTACATTGGAAATACAGACGTACCAGTATTGAAGTGTTGTTGCCGTTCAACTGGTTGAAAGTTTTACCAAATGGTTTTAATGGCTCAGCTAGACCAATTGAATTCTAACTGGCCTGGATCAACTGGATCATTTAGCCCATTTCAATTTCCAGGGTTACCAGATGGCATTAACTGGTTCATCAACTGGACCAGTTGCAACTAGCTTTCTCTTCTGGGATGTTTTCAGCCACCCCCCCCCCCCCCCCCCCCCACCCCCCTGTGATCCCAAACTGATTCCGGCGCGCCTGGACGTACTTATGGAAGATCCAAAACACGATGTTCAGAAACAGGATGAGAACGTCATTATTTTGGTTCATTTATTGTGTAACATTTGCGTAATTATTGGGTTGAACGCGAGTTACAGTAACATATTTCCTCTTAAATTTCACGTGAATGAAGAACATGATTCATCTCAAGTCAGCCTCGTAATATTCAAGTGAATTTTTACGCAGATATTTGACTAAAACTATCACTAACGCTTCACGTGTTTCTGTGACGCGATTCTAAAACTTCTAAAGAATGTGATAATTTCGTTTATAAAGATGTAATTTCATAACCAAACAAAAACGGGAGTATTAGGTTTATAAACCATGGTCTCCAAGGTAGGGATAATCACATTATTATAATGGTGATATTGTATTGACAATTTCGTGATTCAGTGTACATGTGTTTTAAGTAACCTAGTGCAATAAACGTATTAACACATTTACGTAAATGTCAGGTGTTTGAAGAACGTAACTCTCCTCAAGTCGATACCTTGATATTGACATGATTTTCACGTGATTTTGTTTATTGGGTATAATATATATATATATATATTATGAATCAATTGATTTAGTTGATCCAGTTCGATAGCACAAACACGGCACTACTGGACAAAGATTCTAATAATTACAGAGCTTGGTCTTGTTGCTCTGTTCGCCAGCAGTTTGAGGATATGGAATCCTGTGGCACATTACTCACAAGAGTTCTAACAAGCCAAGCTTACAGAGCCTATAATAAGTACTGTTGTTCATGTACCACCCACTCAATCGATCAAACACTCAAAACTCAGAACTGAATAAAAAAATGAAAATAAAAAAACCGAAATGGTAACCATCTAAAATTTCATAATTGTGATAAATATCTACACTGTTGGTCATAATGGTGGAATAATTATTTTTACCCAAATTTATGAAATGATTTATTCCTAATAGATCTAAATAATAGTATACATTCTCAGATTTTATTGAATAATAATTTGCTAGTGTTTGTTTTGCGTGACTACTAAAGCATGTGTGTGGTACTATGCTAATCAACTAGTGGACCTACGTCCTTAAATCATAACTGACAGTAATGAGGATTAATGCCTCACAAAAGAGCACTTATATAGCTGATCGACACGGTTTTTATTCTGAGGCCTCATAGTATCGAGGCCATTGCTTAGCTACTGAATCATGACTGTACGCAGCGGGGGCTAGGATAAGTCGCTGCCCCCACAAATAGAAAAAAACAAAGAAAATGCAATAAATTATCAATAATTCATTGCATGATCTCCCCTGGTCCCCAACAGGAAAAAATACCTCTGTAAGGCCATGCATTATGGTTCAAGGCATGCCCACATAGAGGTTTTTTTTATGTCACACAAAAGAAACACTCAGGAATTATTATTCAATAAAAACTTAGAATGTATATGGATATCAAGATATATTAGGAATAAATCATTGTCAAAATCATTCCATAAATTGGGGTAAAAATAATTATTCCACCATTATGACCGACAGTGTATACAGATTTATCAAGCAACAAAAAGAAATATTATCATGTTCAAGAAAAGGATATATACACTTTGTATTCTTCTTTTGTGTCTATCATCTGACCTCAAATGCTCTGCCAGGCTTTTGCACACTGAAGAGCCTTCTCATTTGCTGCCACTAGGTCTTCCAGGCTACATTTGTCAATTAGAAGTGGGCATCTTAATAATTAAGTGTGACATTGATTGCACGGATGTTCCACACTCGCAGTCGGTGTCTGTGTCATCAGTGTATCCCCATTTATGCATGTTGTATTTACATCGCCCCACCCCTGTGCGAAGCCTATTGAGGGACTTCCACGTCTTCCAGTCACATATATGGCCAGGTGGCAGCTGTTACTTGGTCGGGATTGGTAGTTTTTCATGGTGGTGGTTTTCACAACGTTTCTCTTCCCACAAGATCACTCTGGATGAATGAGGAGGTTGTGACAGTGGCTGGACTGTATGAAGGAAGCTCTTCCTTGACTTCAGGCGGGTAGGGGCCGGTTGATGGGAGTAAATGGGATGGCGGGTGTCCTCAACTTGTCTGCTGCGTTCAGTCCTTCTTGCAACTGTTCTGCGGACATCGGATGGAGCAATGCCGGCCATGGTGTGCAAGCTGTCCACATTCATGGGCTGAGGCAGCCAACTTTCTTTGTATGAGATGATCTTCCCCATACAGGGCAGGCATATTCTGCTGCAGAGTAACACAACGCAAAAGCAGTTGATCTCAGCGTGGAGGAATTGGCACCCCAAGACGAGTTTGCCAGTTTCCGTAGGAGGTTGTTCCTTGTCCCAACTTTACCCTTCACCTTTTGAACATGCTGTTTGTATGAAAGGGTTCAGTCAAGATAGTGATTCCAAGGTAGACAGGGCGATCGCAGTGTTTCAATGAGACATAATTCCATTTCAGGGACAACTTCCTCCCAGCATTGTGGTTGCAGAGATGGAACAAGCTAATCTGGGTCTTGGCAGGGTTTGGATAGTTGCTTCTAATCATCCCCTCGCCGACGAAGTCCGAGGGGATAGAGAAACGCTGCCGTCCGTCCGTCCGTAACAAATTTGGTTTCCGATTGATAACTTCAGTAATGTTTGACAGATTTTAATGAAATTTGATATGAAGGTACATTATATCAAAATACAGGCTCAGTTTGATTTTGGAGTACGTAGGTCAAAGGTCAAAGGTCATAGCTCATTAAATATGCGAATCTGGTTTCCGATCCATAACTTTAGTATTGTTTGACAGATTTTAATGAAATTTGATGACGGTTCATGGTATCAAAACACAGCCTCAGTTCAATTTTCGAGTATGTAGGTCAAAGGTCATAGCTCATTAAATATGTGAATGTGGTTTCCATTCAATAACTTAAATATTGTTTGACAAATTTTAATGAAATTTGATATGAAGTTACGTGGTATCAAAACACAGCCTAAGTTCAATTTTCGAGTATGTAGGTCAAAGGTCATAGCTCATTAAATATGTGAATGTGGTTTCCATTCAATAACTTGAGTAATGTTTGACAAATTTTAATGAAATTTGATATGAAGGTACATGGTATCAAAACGCAGCCAAATGTCAATTTCTGAGTATGTATAGGTTAAAGGACATAGCTCATTAAATATGCAAATCTGGTTTCCATTCGATAACTTGAGTAATGTTTGACAGATTTTAATGAAATTTGATATGAAGGTTCATGGTATCAAAACACAGCCTAAGTTCGATTTCGGAGTATGTAGGTCAAAGGTCATAGCTCATTTAATATGTGTCCGGGTTTCCATTCGATAACTTGAGTAATGTTTGACGAATTTTAATGAAATTTAATATGAAGGTACATGGTATAAAAATTCGTGTACAGCCTAACTTCGATTTCTGAGTATGTTGGTCAAAGGTGAAAGGTCATCAAAGATGCAAAAAAATACCTAATTATAAATGTGAAAATGTGGTTAACTTCCTTGCCTAGTAATATAATAGCATAGTACAATGGAGGTAACTTGTTCTGACGTATACACTATGAACATGAGGGACAAAGAAAGCGGACAGAATATACAGTTCCTCAGGTAGACAAAGGAACATCCCTTCACTGCTATTATGTTAAAATGTGTAAAACAGGTGTCACATGCATATTCACCTGTTCTACACATTTTTACATAATAGCAGTGAAGGTATGTTCCTTTGTCTACCTGAGGAACTGTATATTTTGTCCGCTTTCTTTGTCTGTCATGTTCATAGTGATATAGGCCATTTGTACCCTGCGAGGGGATGCTATGCTTTGCGTTGACTTGTGTTTTCTATTGTTTCTTCTTTTCTCCTTTATGTAGGAATATCCGATTCGTGCATCATAAAAGCAAGTGAAAAACATAAATGCACCCAGTGCTCCTACAGTAGCAAGCGCCGATATGATGTCAAAAGACATTTCTCTAGAAAACATGGCCAGTATCTAGGTATATTAACTGGAGACACATTTGGTAATGAGATAGTTCAAAGAATAACAAGTGTTGAGTGCAATTGATAAGTACTTTTCCTATACTCTGTAAATTTTTAGTTACTAACATGTATATGTAAATCATATAGTAAGCCACGCGTTTAACACAATTAAGTTACGTTACATTTGTATGTATATTTGCATTTGCTTGGAATTTAAGAGGGTAGTCAGTGATAAATAATTTTCTAAAATAAACTGCAAATAAACACTTATATTAAACATGGATTCCATGTTATCATGATATAATTATCTAGTTATTACATGCTTGTAATATTAACATTTTACAGTACATGTATCCATGGCCATCTAAGCAGCATCTCACAGATTGTCATGAATGTAAACAGTTTGCTTTCATCAATTTAAATTCATGTTTATTTCATAATGTGCGTTTTAAATGGGATGTTCACAAATATAGATTTATGACGGTTTTATAAGACACTGTCCAGCACTTCAGTTATTTGCTTTGCTCTGCTTTCCTTTATTTGCTTTGGAATGGCATATTCACACTCGCCCATCTCCTTACATAACAGAAACGAAGACATCCATGAGTAACGCTCTGAAAAAGATGAACGCACCCAAGAGGAAAAGGGAATCTGATTCAGACTCAGACTATGGTGTAAAGAAGCATGCAGCTAAGAAATGTGAGTATATATACCATTCTACATTTTAGATTGACCTGTAACTACGGCATTGTTTATTTTGTAGGTGAATTAGAAATAGGCTCATTTTTATACAAAACAAACAAGAAAGTGGAATATGTAAATAATCTGATTTACCGGTACTTCTCAGGGATCCTGCCCCATGTTAATGGTTCAGTCTGCTTAGATGTGCTGGTGTTTTATGTCATACATGTATATAAGTGGGCTGCCAGGGCCATCTTTTATTTATCAGTAACACGGTCAGGGAGAAGATGAGACTTATACATGTTTTACATGCAAGCTACATAAATATGTAAATGCACATCTGTGAATGCGATGACATCAAAGATAAACTTTATCTGTATTTTGGACAGATAGTGAACATTTTCCATTGTTGTTCAAGCCCTTTGCCTAGCATATCCTCCATTATAATAATGCCTCCTTAACGAGTACCTTTAACCATTGCCTTGTGCATTTCTTCTTAATGTTGACAGCTCCTGCAAAGCCAGACTCTTCTAATGATTTTAGAATCTCCAAAGCTCCTCGCAAGGATTTTCCCAAAGCAGATGTGAGTTCTGAAATGTTTTGTTGATGCTTGTTATAAATATTTACTTTACCTGCCTACCATGAAAGCACTTTATTCAACCAGTAGACCTACATATTCCAACCATACCCAAAGAATATACAATGTTTCGGATCCGGACTAACTGACCGTTTTTCAGACAATTTACTCAAAACTCGTAATCCACATTGATGCACGTACATTCACTGTTCATTATCGGCTCAGACCCATAAATTTGAGCAGTGTTTTTGTCAGTAAATCAATGCAAAAATATCACTTTCATCGTGTAAGAAGGTCTATTTTTGATTCCTGAAACAAATTTCGTTATTGAGAAGTCAGATTTAGTACATGTTAGACGAGGTGGTTGATGTTTGTTCACATGCTTTTTTCCTGGCCGTAAATGAGCAGAATTGTATTGTGACACAGACTCGGCACTCGCTGCACTGCCCAATTTGAATTGAGTGAGTAAACTAGATCTTAATCTACTGTAGCTACATGCCTACATCATTATCATTATTCTTTCAGAGTAGAATATCCAATTTGATCGAGTGAGTATAATTAATCAAACTAGATCTATATCTACTGTATTATCATCAGTCATTCAGAGTAGAATATCCAATTTGATTGAGTAAGTAAACTAGATCTTTATCTTGATCTACTCATTAGATTAGTCATTCAGAGTCACTAGATCTATGTTCTATGAAGGAATGGAATTTGTTTTTCTTAATCATTCTCAATATAGAGTCTAGCTAGATCTAACGTTAAGGTCTAGCCCCCCCCCCCCCCCCCCCCCCACCCCCGGGCCTAGCCTAGGTAGTAGGTCTAAGCAGGGAAGTGAGCTGACGAATCACCTCCCTAACCCTGGTCAACACCTTTTTGTTTGGTTTTTCGAGGGGGAAAGTACTGCTGCCTAAAAAAAAATTACAAAAAAAAGGTGTTGGTTTCAAGTTTTTGTATATAATGCAGCTCCCACCCACCCCCACCCACCCCCACGACGAGCGGGATGGAGACGATGAGAGGGATGGTGACGATGAAAGGGATGGTGATGATGAGAGGGATTGAAAAGAGACAGGACACTAAACATGTTTTTGTTTTTTTGGCCTTGTATATTTTTCCTTTGTATTTGAAAAGAAAAAAGAGAAAGAAAGAAAAAATATTGTAAAAAGTATTACCAGTAAAGTATATATATACCGTATTTGCCGGCGTAAAGGCCGCAGTATTTTTGGAAGAGAAAATATCAAAAAGTCGGGGTGCGGCCTTTACGGCGAAACAGAAAAAAAAAAAAAAGTCAAAACCAGCACGAATTTGTACATATGGGACTAGTTCTACGAACGGTACAATAACTATACATTTCCACACATCTTACCGACAATTTTATCTTGCATTGTTGACATGAAGACGAAAATAAACTTCCAAAAACAACATCTGCCGATAGATTTTGATCTAAGTTCGTGCCAATGCATTGCAAAAGTAAAAGAAGGGCCCGTTTAACGGAGGTTCCGCGAAGCATCCAGCACGCGAAGTCGCAATTTTCAATCCATTTCAATGATTACATCACAGAAAACTGCAGTGTATGGTATCAGTGCGTGAAGGCCGAGCGGTTTAAGGCGGTGATTTTAGTCACATCAACATTTGTACGCAAGAGATCGAATCCCGACTTTGGCAAAAGATTTTTTTTTTTTTTTTTTTTAAATGTCAAAATCGGGGGTGCAGCCTATACAGCGCTGCGGCCTTATCGCCGGCAAATACGGTATATAGGATTTTATTGAAATCAAAACATCAAAAACCAAGAGCAAACAGTCCAAAGACTGACAACTGTCTCTGGTACAAAATAAAATTTAAATCAAATATACATAAAAAAAATAGCAGCAATGAATAAATACATAAGCTACATAAGTTAAAATATCAAATAACTAAACTATTATCAGTAAATATTGCAAAAAGGACATATAAACAATAACAACAATAAGTATACATCATTACAATTACATCAAAGGAGGGCTCTCGAGCTGTGCAATAACTAAATCAGGCACATGCAGACCTAGAGTCCAATAGAAAGAAAATTAAAATGCATAAGACTGGGTTTAAAAAGATCAATGGTTAAAAGAGGGGAATATGTCAGCTAAAGAATATTTAAAAATAAAATTAAAGTATTGAGATGGTACAAGTAACATACAATAAAGAAATTCCCAAGAGAGCATAGAAAGAGAAGAGAGTAAGATAGAGGAAGAGAGAGGGAAAAAAAGAAAAGGAGAAAGAGAGAGAGAGAGAGAGAGAGAAGGAAGGGGATAGGAAGAAAGTTAGGGAAATATCAATACCAACTGTAGACTCGGTAAAAACAGCCCAATTATCCAAACATTATAGACATTGCAAATCTGAAATACATGTAACATACAATAAAGAAAATCCCAAGAGAGCATAGAAAGAGAAGAGAGTAAGACAGATAGAGAGAAAGAGGAAATGAGAAAGGGGGAGAGAGAGAGAAGAAGATAGGAAGAAAGTTAGGAAAATATCAATAAGATCTGTAGACTCTGTAAAATCAGAACAAGTATCTACACATTGTAGACATTGTTGCAAGAATTATGAAAGAAACATGTGTAATCTACCAAAGAAGAATAGAAAAAGAAGGAGGAGGAAAAGAGAAGAATTTGAGAAAGAGAGGGGAAAACACAAGAAAGGAAATTAGTAATTGATAGATTTACACAAGTTTCATCATGTTGATTACCTTCACTGCCTGTGGTATAAATGAATTTAATTCTTATCCCTGTATTACATTCCAGAAGAGACATGCAGTAGTAGGTTAATTTTTTTCATTCCTGGTTCTTGTCATCTTTACTCTTACACTCAATTAGCCTATGTATGTTACACTATAATTTTGAAATATATTATCTAATGTTATTTAAAAAAAAATTAAATCAATAAAATTGAATTTGAATTTGAATTTGAATTATGAAATATCCCCACCCCCTCCCCACCCCCTCCCCACCCCCTCCCCACCCCCGCCTCCTACGCCTATATGATGAGGTCTCAAACATACAGATCTCAGAAATGTATATTTATTGGGGGGGGGGGGGGTGGCTGAGGTGATTTCCTCGTAAAATGTCTTTTTTCTTTATTTGTTCAGAAAGTTAGAAAGGGCAATATTAAGTCACAATGAGCACAAACATATACACATTGGTATCTTTTGATCGATTAATCTTGTCGGGACAACTGTTAAATGCCTATTGCCTGTTTACTAATGAAACAGCAGGTTCTGAAAAAAACAGGGATTTTTGACACTTAGTGTATAAGCGTATATTTTTAATTACCTTTGGAAGGCATGAATCATCAGAGTCTGGCTAACTCGGACCCAACCCGGGGACAACTCGGCCGCGCTGGAAAAACGGGGCCGAGTTGTCCCGACAAGATTAATCGATCAAAAGATACCAATGTGTATATGTTTGTGCTCATTGTGACTTAATATTGCCCTTTCTAACCACAATCTTTAATGGAATTGTGTTAAATGATAATATTGAAGATAATCTATAACTTCTCTTTAGGTAAAATGACAACAAACTAGATGGAACTTCGACTGCATGCAGTCGAAAATGATGCCTCCGCCATAGAGCAATTTTACAAACCAAAACAGAAACAATTCTTAAAATTCAAGTTTGAATGTAATCCATCTGTCGGTTTTAATGATAATGCACAAGCTCTTTATAGGCATCCTTAATGAGCCCCATGACCTTTGACCTGATGACCCTAAAACCTAATCAGTTGATTGGCTCTGAGATACATGGAGCTGCGAGTGGGGGCGGACGTGTTTCTGCTGAGCTCCCTTGTTTCTCATATTTTTTCCGTTTTGGCGTTTGTTTCTATGCTGTGATTGGTACTAAAGTGATGATCTGGACGCGTACAAGCCATTTCTTGGATGAGTCTTTTGATTTAGCTTTTTGATTTTCATATATTTGGTGATTTAGTGATCAAATTTAGGTTTTTTTGATAGTGAAGGAAGTCAAAATTGCAGTTGTTTTTTGCTGCGCGTAGTGCTAAACACCTGTTGTCAGTGACAACATATTGCGCACTCTGTTATTTGTTTTATTACTTCCTTGTTTTTAATTGCGCATATACACCTGCGCCAGCGCCTTTCATTTGTAGTACGCGCAGAGGAATTATCCTTTATTACAATGTGAACATTTTGTGTTACTATTAATATGAAATAATATGAATAATAAATAAATAAATAAATGAATAATAATGATAATAATAATAAATAATTATATTACTGGATTTGTAAAGATATATATATTACGCTTTGTACTGATATGTGCGTTGGGTGTGTTTGAGTGCTGATAATATTATTATAGTTCACAATTTGGTATTTATTCAATTGTTGTTTTTATATTTTCCTGTTTTACGTGATTAACTTAATCATAATTTGTTCTTGAATCGATTGGGTGAGTGGTACATACGCGGTATTATTTTATTTTACTTTTAGGCTCTGTATAAGCTTGGCTTGTTAGAGCTCTTGTGAGTTGTGTGCCGCGGGGTTTCATATCCTTAAACTGCTGGCGAACAGAGCAACAAGACCAAGCTCTGTAATTGTTAGGTTTCTCCAATGGTAGGTTTGTCCAATAATGCCGAGTTTGTGCCACAGAACTTAGTCTAACAAGTCGATTATATTAATTTTATGTTATACGTTTTTATATATAGTTAAGTGTAGGAGAACAGTAAAAACAGTAAAATCTGTAACTCGCCACGATGGGAACAGATAGACGTAGGCCTAGGCCTACTCCCTTCCTTGTATTTGCGACTAGACAGTGTACGATCCTACTCATCCTGCTCTTTCTTGGCCAACTAATCAATGTTTTATGTGGAGAGGATGGAGATTCAAATGTCAATGTGTCTCACACCAAGACACCCTCATTTCTTAGTCTTAGATTTAGGCCCACTTCTCTTTTGATGAACTCTACATGGCAACCCCGTAGGGCGGGGCTCCCAAGAATAAAACCGATGTATAAGAGAAGGAAGGAAGATACTGTCATTCTCCTGATGATAATTCTGTCTGGAGATTGCCAACCTAACCCAGGCCCAGTAAAATACCCCTGTAGAGAATGCCACAAGGCAGTTGCCAAATCTCATAGAGCAGTGCTGTGTGACTTATGTAACAAAAGGTATCATATTAAATGTGCCAACTTATCTGGAGACCAGTACAAACTAATCCAAAACCAATCAGAACCTTGGTATTGTGATGATTGTAAAAAGCTAAATAAATGTTCCATTATCAACAAGGTACTGCAACCTCGACCTCCACCGAATACTAAACAACCTACAAATAAGGACAGGAACATGCGTCCCCGCAAAAGTATTAAATGTATCCTTGTAAATTGTGATGGACTTTACAACAAAATTCCTCACTTGGAAGCAATGATAGACGATCACAAACCTGACGTTATCATTGGAACAGAGTCGCATCTAAAACCAGACATCCTTAATTCTGAGGTCACTCCAATAGGCTTTACCACATACAGAAAGGATAGGACATGTGCTAGAAAAGGAGGAGTCTTCATCATGATAAGGGATACTTTCATAGCTACTGAATGCAGCATTTGTACATCGCAGACTGAGTTGATGTGGATCTCTCTACAAATTCAAGGTTTTAAGCCATTACTCATAGGAGTCTTCTATAGGCCTCCCAACTCGGACAGAGAAAACCTCCAACACCTCTCCGAATCCCTGCAGTACATCTCCAGTAGCATGAGAAACTCGACCATACTTGTTGCTGGTGACTTCAACTTACCTCACATCGATTGGTCCAACCGCACAGTTAAGCCCTATGCTAACGAAGGAAGAAAATGCTCTTGCCTTCTTGACATATGCAACGACTTTTACTTGGAGCAGATGGTCAAAGAGCCTACCAGAACAGCAGGCGCTACAAAGAACATCCTTGATCTTGTTCTCACTACCCACCCAGCCTTCATTGATGAGTGCAAAGTCACAGCAGGTATCAGTGACCACGACATCGTGAGCTTTAGAGTTAACCAAACTCCATCAATTTCAAGGAAGAAAGCTCGGAAAGTATTCATGTATGATAAAGCTGATACAACCGGCATGCGTGCAGATCTCCTCAAGTTTCAGTCTTCTTTCCTACGTAGCAGCCCAGAACCTAGAACAATACAGCAGAACTGGGATGACTTCAAAACAGAGATTGGAGACCTCATGGAGAGTTACATTCCAACAAAGATGTCTGGAAAGAAAAGAACCAGTCCCTGGATCACAAACACCATAAAGAGAGGAGTCAGAAGAAAGCAAAGACTGTACAATAAAGCTAAAGCTTCAAAAACACCAGATGATTGGCTTAAGTACAAGAATTATCAGAAAGAATTAAGATCTTAACTTCGTCATAACTACTGGACTTATCAAAACAAGATGTTCTCTCCTGATGACAAGAACAACAAAGCATTCTGGAAGTTCATCAAATCCAGAAAGCAAGAGTCATCTGGAGTTGGATCCCTCAAGTGTGGTGAAACGCTTGTATCAGACAGTAAAGGGAAAGCAACTGCACTGAACGACCAATTCCAATCAGTTTTCACACTGGAGGATAACTCGAACATTCCAGATCTTAGACAACCCGTGTTTCCTTCAATGGATCGCATTGAAATCTCTGTGGAAGGCATTGTCAAGCTACTGAAAGCTATAAATGTAAGCAAAGCCACAGGACCAGATGGCATACCAGGAAGGATCTTGAAGTTCTTTGCTGAAGACATTGCACCGATCGTGACCTTTATCTTTCAACAATCTCTAGATACAGGAACAGTACCATCTGACTGGCGTCTTGCAAACATCTTACCAATTTTCAAGAAAGGAGACAGGAGCAAGGCCTCCAACTACCGCCCTGTATCAATCACGTCCATCTGCAGTAAACTGCTCGAACATGTCATTTTCAGCAATATCATGGATCACTATGACGAAAATAATATTCTCAATGATGTTCAGCATGGCTTTCGTCCTGGCCATTCATGTGAGACCCAGTTGATCATTACATCTCAAGATGTTGCACACTCTCTAGACCAGAAAGAGCAAGTTGATGCAGTTGCATTAGACTTCTCCAAAGCCTTTGACCGTGTACCCCATAACCGCCTCCTCCATAAGCTCCATCACTATGGGATCCATGACAACCTTATCAGATGGATCAGGGTGTTCCTAACTGAAAGGTTACAATGTGTTGTTGTAGATGGAGAGTCATCTGAATGGGTTCCAGTCACCTCTGGGGTACCGCAGGGCACAGTTCTCGGCCCACTTCTGTTTATATCCTTCATCAATGACATAGTAGATGGGATCTCTTCCAAAATCCGACTCTTTGCTGATGATTGTCTTCTATACCGTCCGATCACTGATGTCACTGATAGCCAAGCCCTACAACAAGATCTCAACAGGTTGCATTCATGGGCTAACACATGGCAGATGAAATTCAACACCGAGAAATGCTACCACATCACATTCTCCCTACGTCGGAAAGCCATCACCACGACATACACGCTAGGAGACACTACTCTTGCGTTGGTAACAGATCTCCGGTATCTAGGACTGACTTTCTCATCCAACTTGTCCTGGCAAGGCCACATGAACAACATCACATCCCGAGCCAATCGGATGCTGGGACTAGTCAGCAGAAATCTCCGCAAAACCTCACAAAAGATCCGCCAAAAAGCCTACTTCTCTCTTGTTAGACCTCATCTGGAATACTGTTGCTCGGTCTGGAACCCTCACACAAACAAGCATATATCCAAAATCGAGGCAGTACAAAGGCGAGCAGCAAGATTCACCCTCCAGAGATATCGTCGTATGGCCAGTGTCTCGGCCATGATTCAAGATCTGAAATGGGAGAGCCTGGAGAGGAGAAGAAATGCTGCAAGCCTCCACCTCATGTACAAGATCCAAAACGACACAGTAGCCATCAATGCACACCATTACACAGCCCCCATGATTGCCAGCAACACACGACAGTATCACTCAAAGAAGTTGCTGGCTATCCCATCCCGCACCCAGCTCTACCAGAACTCATTTTTCCCTCGGACAGTAACTGCGTGGAATGCACTTTCAAAGATCACCCTTGACGCTACTTCACTGGAGGGCTTCAAGGGAGCGCTTCCACCAAGCATCTAGACCAAGAACTAGATAGTTTATTCCTCAGCACTACATCCTGACTTATGGATCCTGCTGAGTATCGTCGTAGAAGTAGAAGTAGAAGTAGAAGATACATATACACGTCTTGAGTTTGATAGTAATCTGTCTATTGGTTCTCATGATAATGCGATCGCAAGCTATTTGTGGATACATGAGCCCTATGACCTTTGACCTTCGACCTTGTCACCCCAAAATCGAATCAGTTTATTGGCTCTGCAAGATACATACATGACCCAAGTTTGGCTGTAATCCATTGATTGGTTCTTAAGATCAGCGATCACAAGCTATTTTTGCAAATATAATGAGCCCTGTGACCTTCCACCAGTGTGCTTGACAACAGTTTACTTCATACTTTGACTTTTTGGTAGATAAAGTTAGCCGTTGGGTCAACTAGGTTATAATGTTGTTGTTGTTCTTTTTCTTTTGTTTGTGTGTTAGTTTATTTTTAATTTTGCATAAAAGGCTATAAACCAACAATTTTTTCAAAATACTCTTCTGATTACAGTTTGAAAACATGACACTGAAGGAAATTAATTTCTCGCTGTTCGGCTCTGATGACGATGACGATGAGGTTGATGATGACAACAAGGTCAGCCCCAAAAAGACTGGAAATAGCACCATGGACTCTTCAAGAGGAGGTACTAGAAAATCCAAGACCACAATGTAGTATATGTACTTTAATAGACTCAGATAGCGATGATTAGTCCAACTACCTTGACCTTCATCAGTTCACATGGATTTATGTGATTTAAGCTCACAAGATATATGTGAGATATTTTTATTTTGAAGACGTTCTAGTTGCAAAAGTGAGACATGGTGCCGCTTTTCCAGTGGCGGCGGCAGCTATAATATCTAAAACTTTAACTTGGGTTAAGTTTTTGAATTTTTAATATAATTTTGAAAGTATACATTCCTCTTCCATGAAACTTGAATATAATAGGGGTTATGAAGTATCCCCAATCATGTGGGTAGAATTTCAGGTTGTAAATTCAACGTCAAATGTCATTTCAGGTCTGCAAACTTAGACTTTGTTGGGGCATCAACATCAAGATTTTGAATATTTTTAGCATAATTTCAAAGGTGTTTGTTCAAATTCCATGAAACTTGAACCCAAGGGTTATCAAGTATATCAAATCTTGGATGCATGACATTTTAGTATGAAATCCCCAATCAGCTTTTTATTGGAATACTCAGATTTTAAACATTTTCAAATCGGTCAGAGGTTGCAAAATTAAGGGAATACTAGCTGTTTGTGCTGTTATTTATGTTTTCTGATATTTATATACCACTCTGAATGTCCTTGCCGACATATTTTATCTGAATAGAGCAATTACATTCCTATTAATGTCATAAATTATGACATCGTGTTTCATATTAGATATTACTTTTTTCATTTTCAATCTCAATTGCTAATTAATTCAATAATTTTTAAAATAAGTCTGGAATGTGTGCCGCCTTGTACAGGTTTGAAAGCAATCACTTTTTTTTAATAGAGATCTGCCTGAATGGCTGATTTCTTTTCTGTTCTCTAGGCCATCAATTGTATTAGCTGATACTGATAACATTTTCATTAATTAACTGGATGTATGTATCATGATTATATGTTGGTACATCTCATTCACATTTTAATGTAATGTCCACTTCTGTGATGGAAGTTTATCAATGGGTCTATTTTCTTGGCTTCTTCAGCATTTCAATGTAAATTAGAAAATGTGTAGGAATGATAGTCTTCTCTGTAACTTTGAGAAAAGGGCTATAAATTTTTTTTTTTTTTCTTAAAGGCAAGAAAAAGAATGACATCAATATTTTTATATCTGCAGTTTTATAAATTTTCCAATGTGGATTAATTAGTGTAACAATGTATCAAGTATTTAATTCCACTTTTATTATCCCCTCGCCGACGAAGTCGGAGGGGATATAGAAACGCTGCTGTCTGTCCTTCCTTCCATGCGTGCGTGCGTCCGTTCGTAACAAATTTGGTTTCCGATCGATAACTTCAGTAATGTTTGACAGATTTTAATGAAATTTGATATGAAGGTACATGGTATCAAAACACAGCAAGTTCAATTCTGAGTATTTAGGTCAAAGGTCATAGCTTATTAAATATGCGAATCTGGTCTCCGATCCATAACTTTAGTATTGTTTGACGGATTTTAATGAAATTTGATATGAAGGTTCATGGTATCAAAACACAGCCTAAGTTCAATTTCAGAGTATGTAGGTCAAAGGTCATAGCTCATTAAATATGCGAATCTGGTTTCCATTCGATAACTTGAGTAATGTTTGACAAATTTTAATGAAATTTAATATGAAGGTACATGGTATCAAAATACATGTACAGCCTAAGTTCGATTTCTGAGTATGTAGGTCAAAGGTGAAAGGTCATAGCTCATTAAATATGCAAAAACACCTGATTATATATGTGAAAATGTGAAAATGTGGTTAACTTCCTTGCCTAGTAATATACTAGTATATGGTCCAATGGAAGTAACTTGTTCTGATGTATATAGGCCATTTGTACCCTGCGAGGGGATGCTACGCTTTGCGTTGACTTGTTGTTTTCTGTCTTCATGTTTTCCCTCAGATGAGTCGAGTGACCAGATGTCAATCAACAGTGATTCGGATGCTTCTCCAGTACCAAAGACCAAAGCTAAAGCCAAGCCTGCACCCAAGCCTAAAGCAGCTAAAAGAAGTAAACTTAATCCATGTTATTAATTGAAGCAACAATGTTTAAATGATCATACAGAGGGTAGTCAGTGATAAATAATGTTCTAAAATAAACTGCTTATAGACACTTATATGGATTCCATGTTCATGATATAATTATCTAGTTATTACATGCTTGTAATATTAACATATTACAGTATTCATATTACAGTATTCATGGCCATCTAAGCAGCATCTCACAGATTGTCATAAATGTAAAAAGTTTGCTTTCATCCATTTAAATTCATGTTTATTTCATAATGTGCGTTTTAAATAGGATGTCCACGAATAAAGACTTATGACAGATTTGTGAGACACTGCCCAGCATTTTATTATTTACCACAACAAATCAATGTATCTACCTATTATTTGCTAATTTATCTAAACTACGCTACCATCGAGAACTCTTTAAAACGTCACACTTGCACATACCCCACCCCAATACATCGCCTTCCCAGGAATGATGTGTGCATCACACGCCCGCCATTCATCCTTTTTCTATTCTCGCCTACCGGAGAGACATCGTATACAGCCGAGTCACATTTAAAATCAAGGATTTTGTCCTTTTTTCGATAAGCTTAGCTCTTTTTACGCATTGAATTCCGTCCTCCTTTTAAATTGCTATTAATTTGGTGGTGCGGGTTCCCAAGTCACATATTTAATTTTGCGGAAATTTGAGTATCATTTCTGCGCCACATATTTCATTTTTCACGACCCTAAATTACAGGCTTCGGTACGCCGCTAGGTTAGGGCGTTTGCTACTGGCGTTAAGGCCTTCGCTTTTGGGATTGCCTACGTGTAGGTTAGGCGATTAATTTATTCATCGCCTTAACGTCCCGTCTTGGCTCGTTACGCTTCGCGGACATTGCTTCTGCTTTTCAATCTTTTGTCTGTTCGTGAATGTTTGAATTTAGTTTTTCGTGCATGCTGTTGGGTTCAGTTTGATATAGAACATTTTATTTGAAACTGTTTGGCTGGAAATATAGTGAGCATGGAGTTTATTTCAACCTCGCTCCTTTTGTCTGGCATTTCTCATTGTTTACTTTTTCTTTGTATGCATGTTCGTGATGGATATGTCGGAGCCGGGTACCTGTGTCTCTTCCCCAGCTAGTGCAGCTACTGCAGCTACTGGAGGTTTGTTCGACAAACCGACCACTAGTTCATTCAGTGTGGCGGTGGGTTAGCTAGGGTGCGCTACTACCGTCTCTCGGACAAGATCGTTACTGTGTGCTGGCTTGACTTCTGTCGGGCCCGGTATGATATCCATTGTTGGGACCCGTGGTCCCAGCAAGGGGGCGATCGGTTTACTGATCATTAGCCCCCAACGCAAGATAGAGACGAGCGTCGTTGGCTTGCGGCCTCTGACGCTCATGCTCTGGGGAAGAGTGTCGCCATTGCGGCCACGGACACTCGGAACCCGATCACTGGCCTTGCTCCCACTAGTGACACGTGCAACTTGAGCGATTCTGCAGTACTTGAGACTAGCTTGGATCCTCAGGAGCCGGCCTCCTCCCGTCACAGACGGGTTGGAAGTCGTAAGAGACTGTCTGACCCTCCCATCCAGGGTACACCGTCCATCAGTCTCAAGTGTTGACTCCAGTGAATCCATTGAAAACTCAGGAGTACACTCTTGCTAGCTCTCTCGCTCCCGTCACAGTTGGGTGCTTATGAGACAAGCAAAATATATATATATCTGCCGCCTGCTCGTCAGTGCCGCCCGATATATCCGTATTCGGACCCGGCGGTTATCTGAAATCCGCCCCCGGTTTACCGGTTTGGTCCCGGATACCAACTCGGTTTCGGATTCGGTCCCCCTTTTGGTCCCAGATTGGCGATTCGGTTTTGGATTCGGTTTACCGATACGACTTCGGATCTGACGGCGGATTACTGGTTGGCTTAAAGGGGCATGTTCCCCGTATTCCAGACGGCACTCAAAATACGTTCGCGCTTGCGGACGGCGCTATAGCTGCCTATTGACACCAACAGAATACGGCTCTTACGCAGATGGCATGTTCCAATAACTACACTGGCGGGAACGTGCCCCTTTAAGCCCCGGTTACAGGTTCAGTTTCCAGATATCCGATTCATAGATCTGACTCACGGTCGCCCGTGGGGTTGGGTGCCTCTAGCCCGTCAGGCTGACTGGGGCTTTTTCTCGCGGTTGTCTTCAGCATCTGCAACAAGGTTTCAGTCGGGTTCGCCAATTGACAGAAAGTTGTCGACCACACGTAAGCCTTTTGCACCAAGCTCTTGCAGCCTCTGATGCGGTGAGGCGTGGTCTAGTGGTGACCATGCTGACCCTATTTAGCCCAATAGCAACTAAACCGCCCGAAACCGCCCCTCCTTTTACTCACTGAACCGCCCGAAACCGCCCGTCCGTTTTCGTACGTTTTCAACGCGCTATAGTATCCGTTGTAGGGCCTACCGTTATAATGTTATACGTGCGTAATCCTTACGATGTATACAGTAGGATTTAGCATAGAAAAATAGCGCACGTTTCATATTCTTCAGAAAAATGTCAAAAAGAGAGAAATATTGCAAGTTCTTCCAGTGAGTAATAGGCAATTTTTACAAAATTTCTAGTTGCTAATGGGTTAGCTAAACCTTCCAGTTTTAGCAAGGCCCTAGAGCAAGCTTTGTCACCCAACGCTTCGGCGAGGGGTAAGAAGTTTGTAGTTGGTATTTTATGGCGTTTATTGTAGCCTTCGAATGTCAAGTCTCCGACTGTGACTTGATGGGGAGGGCCTTGGTGATTTTTAGACCTCAGCCTGCTTCTCTCCAACCGCTTTGCGCGGTGTCGAAGCATTTTGGTGTGCTGTCTGTTCGGGGGTTGGCATTTCCCCTCAGGTTATTTGCCCCTTGGTGATGGCTAAGCTCTCTTCTCCAGCTTCTTTTGCTACCCCTCCAAGAGAGGAGTGGGTAGCTGGATTGGGACTCGCCCTTCCCCTCTGGGGTTTAGGGTTTTCCCAGATGACGGCTATGTCTGGAATTCTTCTTACAGATGGCTTCGCCATCTGTGATAGGCTCTCGTTGAAGCCTAGTCCTACGGCTGACCAGCCCTTGAGGGTAATCAGAGTCGCTGATGTTTGGGGCAATGGGCTCCCCGGCAGGTTTTTCGGTTTTCCGTCCCTTTTGTTGTGTACATCTGTTCCCTCTCTCCCGCTGAGTCCGGACCAGTTGTCCCAGCCTCTTTCGGGGATTCTCCATCATCGTCCCGCGGTGCATACTCTCTCTGACCGCCGGACCGGTGTCTGGGAGGATGCTATGACTTCTGGACCCTCAGAGCCTCACAGTTTATAGTCTAGAGTCAAAGGGATCCCACGAGGACCCTTTACATCTCTCGTTTGGAGCCCTTAAGACCTTAGGGTCTCACCCGTAGACTTTGGTAGGTGTCATAGCTGATTTTTGATTTACTTGTTTGACAAGGGTAAAGTCCTTTCCACTTTTCGTGGTTACCGTTCGACCCTCGCCACCACTCATGTCGGGTTTTCGGACGGCTCGGGGTATTATCTCCCATTTCTTGTCCAAGTTACTGCGTTCTTTTTCTGCAGCGGCCGGCTATCCCGGAGCTGGGTCCTGCTTGGATCCTACCGAAGTTTTTGGAAGTTTTGGCAAAGTTTCCTTTTGAGGAAACGGTTTTCCTTATGGCAATAGTTTCCGGACAGCAGAGGAGTATGCTCCATGCGCTGTCTTTCCCCCTGGCCACATCAGGTGGGAGAGGCGGGGAGTTCGGAGACCTTCCTTCATTGCCAAGAATAATTTGGCGTCCTTCGGACCGGTGGAGGTTTTCCTCAGTCCTCTTTTCGGATTATCCTCCATCGCGGAGGACTAGGTCTGGTGCCCCATCAGGACACTCAAGTGGTTCTTAGATGGAACTAAGGTTCATCGAAAGGATGACCAGTTGTTCCTCTTTTCGCGGGAGCCCTTTTCTCCTGCGTCTCGAGAATCCATCTCTAGATGGATAGTGGACGCTATTCAGGCGGCGGGTCCTGAGGCCCTGCTCGCAGAGGGCAGGGCCAGGGCCCATGATTCCAGATGTAGCTTTACTTTCTGGGCGTTGTTCCAGGGAGTGGGTTTGGATGACATTCTGAAGGCCGCGTTTTGGCGGTCTCCCAATTCCTTTGCGTTTTTTTATCTTTGTGACGTCACCTCTGTGGAGGTGTTGTTTGCAACTGCGTCCCTGAGGGCGGTTTCGGCTGCCATTGTTCCCCAGTAATCTCCTTCTTGTTCGGGACATGCCTCCCGGTCCATTTGTGTGCTGGTCTAGCAAATAATAGGTAGATACATTGATTTATTGTGGTAAATCAGAAAAATCAGAACTGATTTTATTATTTACTATATAAATCTATGTATCTACTATATGTCCCTCCCTCCGTCCCCTCTCCTTGCGGGCAACACATCCAAAACTTTGTCTTTGGAGGCTCGTGAAAGAGGATGTATGGCGGGCGTGCGATGCGCACGTGAATCCTGGGAAGGCGATGTATGGGGGTGGGGCATGCGCGAGTGTGACGTTTTAAAGAGTTCTCGATGGTAGCGTAGTTTAGATAAACTAGCAAATAATAGGTAGTTACATAGATTCATATACCGTACTAAATAATAAAATCAGTTATGATTTTTTTGGTTGTTTGCTTTGCTCTCCTTTATTTGCTTTGGAATGGCATATTCTCACTCGCCCATCTCCTTACATAACAGAAACGAAGACAACCATGAGTAACGCCCCCCAAAAGGTGAAAACAACCAAGAGGAAAAGGAAATCTGATTCAGACTCGGACTATGGTGGTGTAAAGAAGCATGCAGCTAATAAATGTGAGTACATACCATTCTACATTTTAGATTGGCCTGTAACTACGGCATTGTTTATTTTGTAGGTTTATTAGAAATAGGCTCATTTTTATACAAACAAACAAAAAATTGGAATATTTAAATAATCTAATTTACTTCTCAAGATGTTTTATGTCATATGCCTATATAGGTGGGCTGCCAGGGCCAACTTTTTTTATCAGCAACACGGTCAGGGAAAATATGAGACTTATACATGTTTTACATGCAAGCTACATATGTGAATGTACATCTGTGGATGTGATGACATCAAAGATAAACTTTATTTGTATTTTGGACAGATAGTGAACATTTTCCATTGTTGTTCAAGCCCTCTTGCCTAGTATCCTCCATTATAATAATGCCTCCTTAACGAGTACCTTTAACTATTGCCTTTATATGCATGTTCTTCTTAATTTTGACAGCTCCTGCCAAACCAGAGAGCGAGTATATTGACTCTGACTCTGACTCTGATGATGATTGTAGAATCTCCAAAGCTCCTCGCAAGGATTTTCCCAAAGCAGATGTAAGTTCTGAAATGTTTTGTTGATGCTTGTTACAAATATTTATTTTACCTGGCTACCATGAAAGCACTTCATGCAACAAGAAGACCTACATATTTCAATCATACCCAAAGAAATTAGTATAAGATAATTCATGCCTTCCAAAGGTAATTCAAACTATACGCTTATACACTAATTAGTACCACAAATCCCTGTTTTTACAGATAATATAATAATAATAGTGAACATTTATAATGCGCCATATCTGTCAAAAATGACACTCCTGGCGCAGTTGTGTGGAAGTTGTATAATTGTGGGCAAGAATTCAAGAAAGAAAGTAAAATACACATAAGTTACAGTTTAACATACTTCCGGACATAATTTGCAATAATACAATAATACAATACAAAGCATATTACAGTAAATCAAGTTATATAAGGGTATATGCTGTGATATTAGTAAAACAGGCAATAGGCATTTAACATCACCAGTTTACTTTATACTTTGACTTTGTGGTAGACAGGGGCGTTGCTAGACCTTTTTCAGTGGGGGGGGGGTGTAGAGGCCACCGATTACCTAACTAGCCACCAATTATCAACAAATTCATTAATGCCAATGTTTACAATTTAACGGTAACCCTATAAACCCGGGGCCAGGGGCTATTTTTCCGACAAACTATCTTTACCTGCGTATGCGCACATGGTCATTTTCCTTAACCTCATAAATAAACGGTTTATTTTGTCAAGACTAGTCAGCATCGTTGCTATATAAAAAATGTGCAACGTCGATGTGCAACTTCTTTTGTGCGTGATCGGAAAGAGCAATGCGCTTGTACACAAATCTCCTGGGTTCGAAATGAGATGGTGCAATTTTTTAACCTCTTTTTTTTCTTTTGCTGATATCATTGTAAGGTTGACAATGACAATTGATAATGATTTTTAATGATTGCTGGTGAAACTTTGAGAAAATGCAAGTATTATAGTTGTAGTCTCTCTTGTTTTCGTCCTCGTGCTCTTACCCCCTCTCTCACCCCTCTTTCATCCCCCCGTTTATTTTGTTTCACAATCTCTTTTTTTTTCCTCTTCTTCTTTTCTTTCTTTTCTTCTATTTCCTTTCTTTTTCCTTTCCTTTCTTTCTTTTCCTTTCCTTTTTTTCTTTTCTTTTCTTTTTATTTCCCTCTCAATTTTTACTGACGGCAGCCCAATTTTACTGACAACATTCTGATAGGTGTGGGGGAGGGTGGGTTGTCGCAGTTGGCTATTGGTTTAACTTGGTTATAACTTGGTTAGTACTTTAGTAAAGTACCAAGAGTACTGTGTTGAAGAGTGCTTTCTGCATGGTTGCTTCATAATGCATATGCATGGCTGTTTAGTAATGAGCACATAAGTTATGTTCAAATTAGGAGTGCTGTATAACTTCAGCTCATAACATTACAGTTGTTGTTGTTTTTCTTTCGTCTGTGTGTGTTAGTTTTTTTAATGGTGCATAAATGGCTTTAGGCCATCCATTTACTCACAATTCTCTTCTGATTATAGCTTAGTTACCAGGCACTAGAGGATCTCTATTTCTCGATGTGTGACTCTGATGAGGATGACGATGAGGTCAATGATGACGTTGACAATAGGATCGACGGGGACGTCAAGGACAGCCCGAAAAAGACTGGAAAATGGCACCATCAACTCATCAAGAGAAGGTACTAGACAATCCATGCAAGACCACAATAAATTATACGTACTAAGACTCGGATAGTGACGATTAATTAGTCCAACTACCTTGACTTTCATCAGTTCACATATGAATTAATGTGATTTAAGGTCACAAGATATATGTCAGATTTTTATGCTTCCACAACGAAGTAGCCGGAGGCATGTTTTGGGGATGTCCATCCGTCCGTACCTCTCGTTCTCATGATCCCGTTATCTCAAGAACTGATTGATGGATTCCTGCCAAACTGGGGTCTTGAAGAACCAATGAACTGATTAGATTTTTGGGTCATGACGTCAAAGGTCATAGGACTCATTATGTATGCAAAAATAGCTCCTGATCACATTATCATTAGAACCGATTGACGGATAACCATCAAACTCAAGACATGTATGAAGCTTGCTGAGCCAATGTGCTGATTAGATTTTTGGGGGCATGAGGTCAAAGGTCATGGGGTTTATTATGTATGCAAAAATAGCTTGTGATCGCATTATCATCGGAGCCAAAGGATGGATTCCCGCCAAACTTGGATCATGTATTTATCTTGCAGAGCCAATGAACTGATTAGATTTGGGGTCATGAGGTCAAAGGTCAAAGGTCATGGTGTTCATTATATATGAACGAATAGCTTGTGATTGCATTATTTTTAGAACCGACAGACGGATTACCATCAAACTCAAGACATGTATGTATCTTGCAAAGCCAATGAATTGATTAGATTTTCGGGTCATGAGGTCAAAGATAAAAGGTTCATACATGTATATGAAAAATAGCATGTAATCACGATATTCTGAGAACCTGTTATAAATGGATTACGATTAAACTTGAATTTGAAAAATTGGTTTTGTTTTGGTTTGTGAAATCGCTCTATGGCGTAGGCATCATTTTCGATACTGCGCAGTCGAAGTTCCATCTAGTTTTTATTTGTCCTTCTTTTTATGCTTATAATATCTTTTATACTTTCATTTACTGAAATGTTTAGCTCAAACTCAGTGCAATTAATTATTAGGAACAATAAGAATTGTGATACTAATACTGGTGCCCAACCCTAGCTATTGAAAGCCCATCAAGGAATTCATGTATGTTTGTTTTTACACTGAGATTGATGCATACCATTACCTGATGATAGGTAATATAAATTTATTTAATGCAGAAAGATAGGATACCAAATTATGATTATTTGTGTTTGCCTTCTATATGATGCTGAAGGCTTTCCTTAAGTGTTTAAATGATAAAACCAACACCTAAATATTGTTTTTACTGACTGTTAATGGTTGATTAGACAATCAGATCAATTATAAGGTATTTAAGTCAAGGTCTTGCTTGACATCAATTTTAGAGTTCAATGAAAGTGAGTTTTAAAAAAAAATATACTTTTCTAACTTCATATGGAAGTAACTTCAAATGGAAGTTGCCAGTCCTGATGTGAGGAGATAAATTGACAAGAGGGCAAGTCAAATAAAATGAATTTTATTTTTGACCATTGGAGGGAACATTATGAGAAGTTCTTAATAAAAGCACCGATCCTTTCCATTTCGGTGTTGTTCTATCCAATGAATCATGCATTGTTTATGATAATATAATCATACTCTTTGCAACAGTAAGTAGGTCATTATCATTATTAGTACCATGATGTGATGTAGAATATGAAGGTGTAAATCTTAGGAAATGATTGCTCTTCATCTGTGACCCCTCATTTTTATCTCTTTGTCTGTCTCTCTGTCTACTCGATCTCTCTTATCTTTCTTTACTCTCTTTCCATCCCTAACTCATCAACATCTTATCATTTTATTTCCTCAAGCACTATTACCACTTTACTATATGTAATAACAAATTTGGTTTCCGATCGATAACTTCAGTAATGTTTCACGGATTTTAATGAAATTTGATATGAAGGTACATGGTATCTACATACAGGCTAAGTTTGATTTCGGAGTATGTAGGTCAAAGGTCATAGCTCATCAAATATGCGAGTCTGGTTTCTGTTTGATAACTTTAATAATGTTTGACGAATTTTAATCAAATGTGATATGAAGGTACACGGTATCAAAACACAGCCTAAGTTCGATTTTGGAGTATGTAGGTCAAAGGTGAAAGGTCGTTACTCATTAAATATGCAAAAACACCAAATTGTATATGTGAAAATGTGGTTAACTTCCTTGCCTAGTAATATAATAGTGGTCTAATGGAGGTAACTTGTTTTGACATATATACCAGTAGGCCATTTGTACCCTGCGTGGGGATGCTACGCTTTGCGTTGACTCGTTTCATTTTCAATCTCAATTGCTTAATAATTCAATAATTTTCGAAATAAGTCAGGAATATACGCCGCCCTGTACTGGATGTATCTGATTACATATTTTTAATGTAATCCACTTTTGTGATGAAATTTTATCAATGGGCCTATTCTCTTGTCTTCTACAGCATTTAAATGTAAATTAGAAAATTTGTAGGAATGATAGTCTTCTCTGTATATTTGAGTAAATGGATGTAAATTCAAATATTCTAAAAGATGACATCAATATTTTTATATCTGCAGTTTTATAACTTCTCCAATGTGGATTAATTAGTGTGACAATGTATCAAGTATTCAATTCCACTTTCATTCCGAGAATTCTATGTAACAATTATTTTTACAATATTTTTAGATTGGCCTGTAACCGTAGCATTCTTAATTTGTAGGTGTATTAGAAATAGTCTCATTTTTATACCCAAAAAACAAGAAAGTTGAATATTTAAATAATCTGATTTACTTCTCAATGATCCTGCCCCATGTTTATGGTTCAGTTTGATTATAGATGTGCCAGTGTTTCATGTCATACATGTATATAAGTGGGTTGCCAGAGCCAACTTTTATTAATCAGCAACATGGTCGCGGAGAAGATGGGACTTATACATGTTTTACTTGCAAGCTACATATGTGGATGTGATGACATCAAAGATAAACTTTATCTGTATTTTGGACAGATGGTGAACATTTTCCATTGTCGTTCAAGCCATCTGCGTAGTATTATAATAATGCCTTCTAAATAAGAAGTACCTTTTACCATTGCCTTTTGCATGTTCTTCTTAATTTTGACAGCTCCTGCCAAACCCGAGAGCGAGTATATGGCCACAGACTTTTCTGATGATTTTGGAATCTCCAAATCTCCTCCCAAGAAATTTCCCAAAGCAGAGGTGAGTTCTCCGAAATGTTTTGTTGATGCTTGTTACAAATATTTAATATTACCTGGCTACCATGAAAGCACTTCATGCAACCAGAAGACCTACATATTTCAAACATACCCACAAAATTAGTATAAGATAATTCATGACTTCCAAAAGTAATTCAAACTATACGTTTATACACCAAGTACCACAAATCCCTGTTTTAACAGATCCTGCCATTTCGATTCTATTCATTAGTAACACAGGCAATAGGCATTTAACATCACCAGTTTACTTCATACTTGTTGTAGCTAGGTGAAGTTAGCCGTTGGTTCAACTAGGTTATAAGTTTGTTGTTGTTGTTTTTCTTCCGTCTACCATTTGTCGTCTTGCATGAAAGGCTATACTGGTATACAGACCAACCATTTATTATCCCCTTGCCGACGAAGTCGAGGGGATATAGTAACGCTGCCGTACGTCCTAACTTTAGTAATGTGTGACAGATTTTAGTGAAATTTGATATGAAGATACATGGTATCAAAATACAGCCTAAGTTCAATTTCGGAGTATGTAGGTCAAAGTTCATAGCTCATTGAATATATGCAAAAAAAATACAAATCTGAATCGAAAAATTAATCATGGGGAAATAACAGCATTTACAGTAGCTCATTAAATATGCGAATCTGGTTTCCGTTCGATAACTTAAGTAAGGTTTGACTGATTTTAGTGAAATTTGATTTCAAGGGATGGATAGGGGTAACTCAACTGCTCTCCTGCTGCTAGACTTGTCCTCCGCCTTCGACACCGTTAATCACACTATCCTTTTGAACACACTTAGTTCACTTGGTGTCAAGGGTGAGGCATACAAATGGTTCAAGTCTTATCTGTCATACCACTCTCAGATCGTTTGTATTAATGGTTGCAAATCAGTTGCTTTGCCTCTCTCTTGTGAAGTACCACAGGGTTCTGTGGGCGGGCCTACTCTCTTCTCAATTTATTTAATTGGATTGCGACAAGTTTTGTTACAACATGGCATAGATTATCATATTTATGCAGACGATATTCAACTTATGATTTCCTTCAATTCAGATCAAGCCGCTGCAGAACGAGCCGTTCATCGCCTTGAATCTTGCATGGCTGATGCTCATGATTGGATGCTCGCACGTTCCTTGAAATTAAATTTAGACAAATGTGTATTCCTTATATTTGGTTCCAAAGTACAGCTTAGTAAAGTTAATATCAATTGCATTTCATTTTCTGGCCACATAATTCACTTGTCACAAACGTGTCGCAATCTCGGTGTTATGTTTGACTCACATATGACAATGTCTGACCAAGTTTCTAATATTTGCAGATCAGTAAGGTACCAATTGCGTAATATCGGTTTTATTCGTAAATATTTGTCCAAGTCTGCCACCGAAAAATTAGTTCATGCTCTGATTTCCTCCCGTCTTGATTTTGGCAATGCCCTCCTAATCAATCTACCCCAGAATCTACTGTCCAAGCTCCAGAAGCTTCAAAACGCTGCAGCTCGTATTGTTTCTCTGACCACCAAGCGTACCCACATTTCCCCAGTTTTGCAGTCGTTACACTGGCTCCCAGTAAAAGATCGCATTGTTTTCAAAATTTTGTTGCTTACCTTTCATTGCGTTCACGGCTCTGCTCCTCAATACCTTATCTCTCTAATCCAAAACTACACTCCTTCAAGACCTCTACCCACATCCACTTCCAATTTTCTTGTGACCCCCAAAATTACCAAAACGTGGGGGGAAAGATCATTTGCATACTCTAGTCCTAAATTATGGAATGGCCTTCCTGAAGACATCAAAAAATGTTTATCTTCCGATTCTTTCAAAACTCATCTCAAAACATTCCTTTTCAAGTCTTGATCGTTTTTCCTGTTTACACGCGCCTTGAGCACTCCACAGAGTGGATTTGGCGCGATATAAGTTACATTATTATTATTATTAAGGTACATGGTATCAAAACACAGCGTAAGTTTGATTTTGGAGTATGTAGGTCAAAGGTGTAAGGTCATAGCTCATTAATCGAGGTGGCAGGAATAGCATTATTTTCTGAGAGGCGTAGCTCCAAAGAAAATAGTGCTATTTCTGTCGCCAAGGAATCCATAATTTCACTGGCTTGAAATATTCATTTTTCTTATCGGTAACATCATAGCGATGTTATGTTTGGTCACATGATGCTATGTTGACCAATCACTGAACAGGATTTCATTGATCAAAAATATAATATAGTCTAATGGAGGTAACTTGTTCTGACATATATAGGCCATTTGTACGCTGCGAGGGGATGCTAAGCTTTGCGTTGACTTGTTCAAAATTCTCTTCTGATTACAGCCTAATAACCAGGCACTGAAGGAAACCAATTTGGAAATGCACCATCTACTCTTCAAGAGGAGGACCCAATCGCAATGATATACTGGACAATCCGAGACCACATATGAGTAGATGAATTCAGATAGCGATGATTAGTCCAACCATGGACCCTACTTTCCAACTACCTAAGTTTTCATCAGTTCTCATATAGATTTATGTGATTTAAGCTCACAAGATATACAGTACGTGAGGTTTTTTTAATTTTTAAGACGTTATAGTTGCTGAGGCTGCCTAATCATTTTTTTTGTTGTCCTTCTTCTTATGCGTATGATATCTTCCATGCTTAGATTTACTGAAATGTTTCGCTCAAATTCAGTGCAATGAATTATTAGGAACAAGAATTCTGATATTGAGTCAAGTCAGGGCTAGGTGCCCAACCGTATCTATTGACATCCTATCAAGGAATGTATGTTTGTTTTTACACTAAGAGAGTGATGCATAATACCTAATGATAGGTAGTATTAATTTATTTCATGCAAATGGATAGGAATATCAATTCTAGGGCCACTCCTTTTTTCTATCTACATAAATAGTTTACCCAAATGTATTCATGATGGCATTGTTGATATGTATGCTGACGACACAACTCTAACAGTCAGCGGGAGTATGTCACAGAAGTAGAACAAAAGCTAACCAAAGGTATGGAAAACATATTTTCATGGGTAACAACAAACCGTCTAGTTCTTAATGCGGATAAGACAAATGTGATGCTTATTGGATCACAATCAGTTCTTAACGGAGTAAATGATTTTTCTGTCACAGTAAAAGGCAGCTGTTTGAAAAGAGTAAAAGTGGCAAAATGCCTCGGTGTCATGATTGACGAGGAGTTACGTTGGACGGAGCATGTGGAAAAAGTTATTAAAACTGCTCAAAGAAATATAAGTGTAATTAAGCGAACCAAAAGTTATGTTCCAACAAGATCTCTAAAACTTCTGTACAATGCAATCGTACTTCCTCATTTTGATTATTGTTCCTCGGTGTGGTCTGAGCGATTTCAAAGACAAACAATAAAATTACAAAAGGTTCAAAAACGAGCTGCACGTGTAGTGCTGGGAGAAGGATTTGAAGTATCTTCAAATGATATGTTTAGTCGCTTAGGATGGATGCCTATTCAGACACCTTTCCAGTTTGGACGTGCAGTGATGATGTATAAACCAACATACTTAAAACAAGATTTACATCATGTTCATTATACATGATCACAACACAAGACATGCTGTAAGGGATGCATTGTGTGTACCCAAATTTAGGATGGACACTTATAAAAATAGTCCTTTAATTTCTGGAATTAGAGTATGGAACCAACTTAAAAGTCCTGTCAAAATGTCACCTACTTTGAACAGTTTTAAACACGCTCTAAAAGCCCTGTTATCTGTATATGATGTGTAAGTGAACTTTTGGGGGTTTCGTGCGAAGGTAACCATTTTTTCCCTATTTGCAAAATTATGAAATTTGGTTGACATGGTTATCGTTATATCATGTATTCATACATGTAAACAACCTAAGTGTATTAGTTAAAGAGCAATTGAATGTAAATATGTATATAACAATTTTGGTATCCCATGCGTTAAGCTATATCAGATTATTAAATGAACGTTTTTAAAAATTGTATTTTATTTGGAAATTCCATTCACCTATTTCTTGTAAATGATCAAGGATGATTCTTGAATGATCAGTTATTTCATGGGGATACCAATTAATTTGTATTTTACCTGTTTATATGCTTGTGTATTTATCTATTTTGTTTTTGATGCTGTTGTTCGTTTTATTATTACCAAACAGGGCCTCATGGAAGACCACCAAATTGGTGATATGTGCCACCCTGTATAAATATTAGAAATAAATAAAAATCAAATCAAATCAAATTATCATTATACCTTCAATATGCTGCTGAAGGCCTTCCTTAATTAAGTGTGTAGGTGATTGCAACACTTAACTTGGATATTTTCCCTGACTTTTTAATGGTTAAGGAGACAGTTAGATCAAGAATAAGATATTTAAGTTGAGTTCTTGCTTGACATCGATATCAGAGTTTAATCAAAGTGAATTTTAACATTTCTTCAAGAAGAGATTGACAACAGAGCTTGCTGCTTACAATGAATTGTAATCATATCATTTTTGTCATGATTTTGTGATGTAGAATAGGAATGTGTAAATCTTAGGAAATTGTTTTTCTCCATCTGATCTGTGACCCCTCACTTTTATCTGTTTCTCTTGCTCTCTCCTTCATCTTTCTTTTCTCTTTTATCTCTAGCTCATCTCTATCTTATCATTTTGTTTCTTTAAACACCATTACTATTTTACCAAAATGTAAATATTGTACAGATATGTAAATATGACTGTAAAGGTTCAATGCGGGTCAAAAAGTATTTGATCGTGATATGATCTTATGCTGTATATAAGCATTTTTACAAAGCAGTGGGTCGATCCACACAGTGTGCATCCCACCAGTTGCCCATTTTACATGAATCTTACATGTAGCTCTTGGATGGAATGATCTGACATTTTAATGAATATGAAACCCCCCTATCTGCTTTTTATTGAAATACTCAGATTTTGAACATTTTAAATATTGATCAGAGGTGTTTTCTATTTTAAGAATCTCCATTTGTAAAAAACAATGAATACTGTTTTGCTGTTATTTATGTATTCTAATATTTATATACTACTCTGAATATCCTCGCCGTCATATTTTTATCTGAATAGTGCAATTGCATTCCTTTTCACGTCGTAAATTATGATGTAGTGTTTCATATTAGATTTTAATGTTTTTATTTTCAATCTCAATTGCTAAATATTTAAATATTTTTTAAAAATAATTCAGGACTATAGGCCCTCTTGTACATGTAATTATTGGAGGTTTGAATGTAATCACATTTTCAAAGAGAGATCTGCCTGAATGGCTGATTTCGTTTATGTTCTCTAGGGCATCAATTTTAGTAGCCGAAACATTTTAATTAATCAACTGGATGTATGTATCATGATTATGTTGGTACATCTCATCCACATTATAATGTTATGTCCACTTCTGTGATGGAAATTTTTCAATGGGTCTTCTTCTTGTCTTCAGTATTTTAATGTAAATTATAAAATTTGTAGAAATGATAATCTTCTCTGTATCTTTGAGAAAAAGGCTGTAAATAATAAAAAATAAAAAACAAGAAGGCAAGGAAAAAGATGATTTCAATATTTTTATATCTGCAGTTTTATAACTTCTTCAATGTGAATTAGTGTGGCAATGTGACAAGTATTCAATTCCACTTTTATTTCGAGAATTGTATTTAACAAATATTTAACGTTTTTAGATTGGTCTGTAACTGTAGCATTGTTAATTTTGAAGATTTATTCAAAATAATCCCCTTTTTGTCCAACACAAACAAGAAAGTGGAATATGTAAATAATCTGTTATGCTCCACAAGGATTTTGACAGCTAATTGTTAATGGTTCAGTCTGCTTAGATGCGCCAATATGTATACCGGTATGTATAGATGTATATACATGTACATGTGTGGGGATTGCCAGGGCCAACTTTTATTTATCAGCAACATAACATGTTCACGGAAAAGATAAGACTTTTACATGTTTTACATGCAAGCTACATATCGAGGGGTCAGTGACACAAAGATGTAACTCTATTTTGAGAAAAAGTGGTTTATGTGTCACTGAGCACTTGGGCCTTAAGGAGTGAAGTCTATGTTTCACTAGCCATTGACTTCAATCCTGACTTCAATGGGTGTTGGGTGGAATTAAGTCGTTGTTTTTCTTGGAAAGCCCACACTTTTCTGAACATTTGGATATCAAATACTCATTTTGGCAAAATATGGAGTTACGTCTTTGTGTCACTGAACCCTCGATATGTGAATGCACATGTGTAGATTTATGATTGTAGTCATCAAAAGTTCGAAAGAATCTTTGCCCCTTCAATGTATTTATACACATCTCGTAAATGAACAAAGATTTTGCATTCAAAATGACCGTTTTGTGTTGTGTGGTCGTTCCTTTGTAAAGGTATTATCAAAGTCAGGTTGTGAAATTTAGTCAAAGATAATCAAATGAAACTTACGTCAAATGTTGACTACAAAGCAACATGTGCCAACTGATTTGGGAGGAAAATTTGAAATAGCATTCATGTACTGAGGAAAAATATGAAAGAAACGACAGAGGAGAGAGAACAGGAGAAAGAGAAAGGGGGAGGGGTAGCGAAAGGAAAGAGAGAAAGAGGATATGATGGAGAAAAAAAGTGATTGCAAAATGAAGAATTGGACAAGTTAAAGCACATTACAATAGGTGATACTTTATCCCAAGCTATCCACTTTTAATTATGGTTTCTTTTATTCTTTTAATTTCTTTGTATCTTACAATCTGTATCTTTCTTGCTTTTTACCCATAACACCAACTTTTATCTTTCAAATTGCCCGACTTCCTTATGCCATTTAAAGATGTAAAGTTTTAGTGTGTGTTTAATATATTAGTGTCGTGTTTGGGATCGGTGTCTTAATAGTTATTGTAATATTGCAAGGTACATCAGTAAAGAGGTGCTGAGACTTTCTCTGAAGGGTAATACACAACTCTAAAAACGATGAGTCACACAGTCCAGATTCACAAGTATATTTACAAGATGTAAAGCAGCCAAAGTATAGGTGCTAGCTTGGTGATGGTCTGAACTCCTCTCCTCTTCTCATGAGGGGTGCACACACATTATATTCCCAAGTTCATTCTCATGGTCATCTAGGTAACACATGTAATCTGTTCTGGAAAAGGGTCTTATCAAACAAGGGGGCTTTAATTATTGGGAGGGAGACAGGAAGTCTTTTGTTTCGAAGGTTTGGGGTTCTTATCAGATGTAGGTATACAATTTGGGGTTTATATGGCTGGGATTATTTATTAAACAAATGTTCTGGAAGGGGGAGTCTGGTATATCACAGGGTGGGTCTTATTGGGGGCATACTGAGTGATATCTACTATTACTGAGGGGGTTGTAGACTTAGTACTTCCAATACATATCATTAGGATCAATAGAATCAAGTACAAATTTCTAACTGTAATAAATGGACACAAAACAAATGAATCTTTATGTAGAAAATATTTCGTTTTATTATCAAACAACTTTCAATATGAAAAAAAAAAGTTTTTTCTTTTAAAGCCACATTATTAAGAGTTGTACACCAAATAAACATAGACTATAACTACATAAGACAAGTCTTTCAAATGAATCAGTTTCAGCCAAGTACTGTACCAACCTCTCATTATGTTTTGTTGGATAGAAATAGTTAAGTAGTACTACAGTGGAACAAGCTAGACTGTTCTTCAAACAAAAGCATAATTATGTCAAAGTCATGAGGTAAACATAAATAGCTTTCTCTAAGTTCAAGATGATGGATGGGAACTATAGTAATCTAGAGGCAAAGGTTTTAGGACAACCGACACTTGACATACAGTAAAGGAAAACATTGATAATTTACAAACAAAAATTACAAAATAATACATATTTTCTAGACTTCACCTGAGCACACTGACAAAAAAGAACACATTGACCTGGCAAAAATTAGAGTAGATATTGTAACATGTATGTAGAGTTAAGTTAAACGAAGAAAAAAATGAATACTTATACAAATTTATATTCAACTAAATTCTGTTCAGGCTTTCCTCATAATCTTTCTTTTTCTGAAACGTTTCCTTCATTCTTATGATTTCATGTTGGAATGTATCTTTGCAAAAATTTCCACAACAAATAAAGAGACAGTAATTATCATAGTCATTACAACTTCCTACAGTATTTTGAAATAAAAGGCAACACCCACACTCTGAAGTCCTAACTTAAAAATTTGTCAATATGTACTAAATGAACATTGTAGGACCTACAGAGGAATGAAAAACAAATTGCAAAATGATAATTGTAAATCACGACTCAAAACTTGTAGACCGTCTTGAATACATCACTGGAAGATAAAGGACTGAAACATTTCCCGATATATTTTCACTACTTCAATACCATTTAAGGAAAAACCTAATCACAAGATTCTTGCTAGTTTTGGTGCCTATCTGAAAATGTCTGAATGATTATTGTAATATGACATAGACTGCTTTCAAAGACTATTTGGATAGATGATGAATATACTTTCAATGGTACTACCGTAACTTGATTTTAAGAGACCATGATGATGTCAGTACATTATCTGGTTCACCAACCTATATTTCTCCTGTCTCCATCAATACAACTGTTTAAAGCCATCACATGACATTCAAAATGTTTATCTTAACCTATCTAGTTCAAGGGATATTTTGTTTCTGTCATTATTGAACAAACAAATATATTAGATAGCTTAGACAGATACCGAGATGTGATTGGTCCAGAGCTCGTCACGTGATATCAATTGCGAGGATCCAAATTGTTATATTTTCCTGGCCGGTCACTTTTCGGTGTTATATTAACCGGCCGGTGAAATGAATATATTTTTAATCAGTGTATGTCGCCCTCTTGAGGACTGTATGTCACCAATTACACACGTTACACCATTACCGAGGGTCATTTAATTTTTTCAATATTTTTTTTCCCTTGAAATTATTTTTTCCACATTTTCTTTTTTTCCCAAAAAATGCTTTTTTGGGTAATTTTTTTTTTCCCGAAAAATGCTTTTTGGGGTAAGAATTTTTTTTTTTCGATTTTTTTTTTTTTTTTTTCCCCCAAATTTTTGTATAATTTTTTTTTTGTAAGGTTCTTTTTCTTTCTTGAACTATCTCGACAGATTATTTTTCCGTAATTTCCGAAAAAAAAAGGGGAAAAAAAATTTGGGGCAAATTTTTATTGGACCCCCCCCACACACAAAAAAGGGCTATCTAATATAACAGTTATTGACTGGCAGGGGGTATATAACATTCTTTGGACCTGAAGGGAGTTATATTTCCTCTCGTGACTATATTTTCCCTCAGCGCTGCGCGCTTTGGGAAAATATAACCACTTGGGAAATATAACTCCCTTCAGCGGTCCAAATAATGTTATATTACACCCCCTGCCAGTCAATAACTGTATAATACTACTACTTCTACGGCCATGGTCAAAGACAGTAACTGTAACAATGACCTACATTACACATGTGCATCCACCTTATAAAATCATGTTGCATTTATAATAGATTTGCATCATGGTTGGTTATATCCACACAAGACAGGTTCAAATCATGTGTAACAGCTCCAGAAAAATGGGCGTTTTTAGTTGACTGAACGGTGGAGATGCCCAAAATGACTTGATTTGAGATCAATTTCTGTGACAAAAAATCTTTTAAATTGCATATTTATTTTTATTAAAAAAAGTGTCATGATATTTCCCAATATAATGAATTAAATATTGACAACAAAGGACGCTTAATTGAAATTTTTGGAAATTTAGAATACTTACAGACTGATAACTAAAATTACAAGGCACTTTAAAGAACTTAAATATAAAACAGTTCCTATCACCTGGTTTACAAAAAGGTCTGCATTAGAGCTGCAGAACTGTAGATGCATTTGCATCTTTTTTAGCCTTAACTATAAGAACTTCGCTTCCTTGCACATATGCAAGGGCCTTGTCTTTCCAGTTAGCCATGACCATACAGAAAGAGTTCTGGACTTGCAGGTTGGCTTGCAGTGTCTGGAGTAGACCTCCGTCCTCAAGAGAATGCTTCTTGATCGTGACAACATTTGGGACAGAAGCCTTTTGAGAGGCAACATACAGAAAGTCACTTTGGTGACATGCCACCGCCAGATAGAGGGTGTTTTCCTCTGCGATTACAAACTTCTGTACACCATCAGAACGTAGCCTCTGACAGCGTACACCCCTTCGATCAGGGTTAATGAAGATTGCATTCTGACTCTTATCAAATCGCAGGTAGCGAACACCACTGATGTAGGACGTGGCAAGTGTATTAACCAGGTTGCCTTCGGTGTCTACGAACGAGATGTCTTGATCATGGAAGTTCTGGTCAGCTACCACTATCAAGTCTTGCCCTTCACTTGGGCAACAAGTAACAGAGACCCACTTGCCACCAAATCCATGCAATATGTTGCTTGAGTTGTCAACAATTTTGAAGATTTCCTTTTCATTATTCTGGTACACTATGATGCTGCCAGCAAGCACAGTCAAGTCTCGAACGATTGTACCAGCCACAAGGGTGGTGATGTCTGAAGCATGTCGAGGAGACACAGCATCGATTCCATTCCAAGTATCGGCAATAAGCAGTGTGCCATCGTTCATGTACATCAGCTGCGATACAGAATCATACGTGGCGTCAACAAGGTGGGAGGGTTCCCAGTATGGACTCACTTCCAATTGCCCCAGCTCACTGCCACTGCATGATGCCTCTAGGTATAGCTTGCCTGGGATGAACTGCAAGCCAGGATTCTTCAAGGCTATGATGAGCGAAGAGCTAGGAGTCACATCTCTGGCCTTCAGGAGATCCTTCATCTTCTTCTCTATACTTCCATGTTTCCTAACCATCTCTGCATCACTAGAGGATTCCTGCAGAGTTTGCCATTCCGTTACAGCGGCTTGTAGTCCATCCTCCAGATTGGAACACTTGTTCTGTTTTTCTTCCTGTTCCATCTCTACCTCTCTCATAACCCCTTCAAGATACTGCATTAGCTCCTCTTCTTTACCCTTCACCTTTGAAATCACCTTCTCTGCTTTTTGACGGATCTCTACAATCAGTTTCTGGAGAGAGTCCACAGCATTCTCTCTACTCATGTTAACTTTATGGTGAGTTGTCTGAATTCCGAAGCTCTTATTGCTGCATTGGTCGACTAGCCCCTGCATCAGGGTTCGGACAGTAGATGCTTTTCTCTGCAGAGGAATTATGGTGTTTGCACGATGGTTGCAAAGATGACAGCACAGCTTAATACACCCAACGCAGAATAACTTGGCAGGAACCCAGCAATGTACTTCACAGTTCTGATCAGCATCAGGTCCAGACACAGTTTTCTTATGGGAATGATGCTTCCGACCCTGAACACACTCCAGGCAGAGATGCTTCTTGCAGTCATGGCAAAAGTACTTGGCATCCGTCCGGGGCTTCTTACAAGATTCGCATGGCTTGGATCCTTGCCCCTTAGAATCTCCTTTAGAATCTGACAAAATATCGAGACAATGACAATCCTGATTGGTACTAAGAAGTAAGCACTATGAAACATGACGGACAAAGAAAGCGGACAAAATATACAGTTCCTCAGGTAGACAAAGGAAATTCCTTCAATGCTATTATGTAAAAATGTGTGGAACAAGTGAATATGCATGTGACACCTATTCTACACATTTTTACATAATAGCAGTGAAGGGATGTTCCTTTGTCTACCTGAGGAACTGTATATTTTGTCCGCTTTCTTTGTCAGCCATATTCATAGTGAAGATTGCATGGTCCCCTCTCTTTAAAGGAATCAGTTTTAGATGAAAATCCTGAGCTGAAATCACCAGCTTTTTAGCCACTTTTCTTCAGATCTTTTTCTTCCGGTTTGAGTATACAAGACAATAAAAACTGCAATCTTGAGCTATAAATAATAAAAATCAAAACAATTTCAAAAATTCATTTTCTAAGAAATTTTGCATTTTTTGACATGTATAGACCCCTACAAATGATTCAAAATTTCTGCATTTAATTTTAATACATTTTATGATTGTAGACTGTAAATAGGATAAAACAATTAGGTTTAATTTGGTTTATATCATATTTTAAGAACATTCTGTTCAGTAAAAAAACAAAAAAACATCCTGCTTCAAATTTCAATGACACTGAACAAATCATATTTAATTCCCGTAGCTTGGAATTATCAATAATATTTAGATCTATAATAATAATGTATATAAATAGCAAATTTTCCATATTGTATACATGATCATGCGCTTTACAACTATGTTATCAACAGAAGAGGTGAGTTTTTAGATATTTTTGGAAAGTATTGAGAGATTGCTGGTTGAGAAGAAATATGGGTAGTTTATTCCACAGTGAAAAATTGTGAAAAGGGGGATGCATGTGACCAATGACTGCCACTAAATGGCACTAGATATAATGTTTCTATTTTAAATATAAATGAACAATTAATAAACAGCAGTTATTTACTTGGGCCATGATTCTTGGTTTTGTCCCACTCTTCCAGTTTTCCCAGGACACTGTTGATGAGCGCATTGCCCTTCAGTCCGGCCACTCCTTCCCGAGGTAGACGGGTCACTACTCGGCACACAGGGCAGGTGATCACGCTCGCTGCTTCGCGGCCCGACTGCACGCAACTTTCCAAGCAGTCGAAGCAAAATGTGTGCTGGCAAAAGAGACATCTTGCATTTCGAAGCCTGTCCATGCACACGGAGCATTCAAATTCTTTGTTCAGTGAGTCTATCACATCGAAAGGAGCTGCCAAAGCCATGGTGAATTTTCCCTTTCTTTTCTTTTCTTTCCAGAGAAAATGTTCAAGACAGTCGACAGCAGCACGCAGAACGCGAAAGCCGTGTGTACAAATTGAGCGTCTTATTTTGACAAACACATGTTTTAGGCTTTATTCCAGTTGTCATGTACCTAACATAATTTATTTATCGAAATCTTCCGAGACATATTTATGATTGAAGTGCATGAAAAAGTATATTAATCAATTCTTTAAAATAATTTGGTATTATTAAAAGTCCAAAAAAAGTTATATCCAATTATTATAATTTGATACATTTGCTAAATTTACCATACCGACTTGAACAATCCTATTGTTTACAAATAGAATGATGGGTGAGTGCGACAATAATAATGAACGATTATAAATTAATCATAGGGTCTAGTAGCTGTTTTCCTGCCGACTCAAAAGCTATAGCTACAATTGTTCATTATGCATCCTTATGTTAAATATTTCACCTTCAAAGTGAATAATTTGATTCTTTTAAGACACGTGTAATTGCGTGTGGGAGTGGTATATTCTCTTGAAATAAAATCGCGGCCGCGGGCCAGTTGCCTAGAAAAAGTTCGAAAAACACTAAACATCCTCAGGTTAGATAACGATAACAATCCCGTAAGTTGTCTCCGTTATTTTTTTCAACCGCATTATCATGGGTGCAACAATTATGTTGCAGGTGAAAGACTGTATGATTTCCAGATCTTTATAGTAGAGATAAGTTTTAAAACAGATAAGATTCAAACTTGAATCTTAGCTCTCATTTTGTTTGTGGTGTGCGCTTTTTGAATTTCTGATCGATCCCAATTCGTTTGCTTTCATCAAAGATAACATTTTGACCACTCTCTCAGCCCTCCTGATACACGTTTGCGCCTTTATTCTCAACAGGCAATAATCACAAATGGAACATCCCCCAATCTGGATTTATAAGGCACTTACATGTAATAGGTATGCATCATCTCCATTATCTAGGGTCGGGAGTAGTCTTACTAGACTCCAACTTTCTTTTCAAGTTCTCACGCTCATCTCATATTCTTTTCTTCAACATCACATCTTTCTATGTACACCTTCATATACCAGTAGTGAATAAGATAGAAAGCAACATAAGAGATCAGTTAACAATTTGATAGAGTTTATTTTCATTTTTTATGACATCGAGAGAATTTCATCTGATCTTAGTCTCTCTTGCACATTCAATATTATAAACAATATAAAAACATCTTAACCTAGTGTGCAACTATAACAGCCACAGTTCAATATCAAATAGACTCAAATAGACAACAAGAACTAAGGAGGATTGGCAACAATATATTGCTGCTCTCATACCTTTACTCCAACGCAAATCTGCTGTCATTATGTACAAGATTTGCATAAGTCAACCGTAGTCTCCTCTTTCATTTCAAACAAGGATAAGATCAATTTCATCATAAATCTCACTAAAACATTGGTAAACTGTGCAGCACAGCATAATCTGAGTTCTCACACAGTACGTTTCACACACAGCACGGGACTACCGTTATCAAAGTTCATAAGAAGTGCGGCACAAATATACAAGATGGGCTAGACATCCTCCTCAGTAGAAATATAAAAGGTGTTAGCCAACAGGGCCATGTTTTAGAGGAACCTTAATCTAATAATAATTACAGCATCTTTTGGAAGTACTGTATATTAACATATCTATAGAAGGTCATGCTTACAGTGTATATTCCAACACATTTTTGTTGGCAGCAGAATAGGTGTATTCCAAGGGTGGATAGGTTTAAGAAAGCATAATTTTCTCATCATTTCAGTTGTGGTCTGGGTCAACTATGTAATGGTCAAGCCCTGTTCAAGGTCTAATACAGTGAGCTGTCTGCATTTACATCATCAACTAACCTTATTGATTCGATATCATTAATGGCTTTTAAGAGCATTTTGTAACAGAATTTAGTACTCTGCTATTCTTTCCAAACATGATTTCAACCTCTGGCTCTTCTCTCTCGTACAGATGTCTTCAGCAATTTAACACTGAATATGATTACATCTTTTTTTATCTTTCATGACATCATTATGTTCTATAGATCATCTCTATTAGTCCCTATAGCAATCGTTATGTTTATACCTGGCTTTAAAGCTTTGAATTCAAGTGAATACAGCATTGGATTGAGAAATTCTTGAATCAGGGTCATTAAGTACGAAGATACTCTACTGGAAGAGGAAGGGTCATTTAAACACTTTTCCATGGCTTCCACTCATTTTACAGTACTATAAATAAGGGGTCATTGAAAGAATACAACCAGATTTATGCAACATGTTTGAAGAAGCAAATTTAGCTATGAGGGATTAGAAGAAGCCACTTTCAACCATTTTTTTCAACACAAAACTCCTGTAAGTACAATCATGTATACGTCCAAGTATCAAATAAATGCATAGTTTATCCACAATCAACAAATAATATCAGAAGACCATGTGTGAAGACTACTTCCACCTGTGTTCCAAATTACATTACATATCTTGTATCTTATACCTTTTATGCACTGCAGTAACCATGACAACGTTTTTGGCACTAGTTATATGGAATCTCAATTATACATACATTATTTCAATTTGAATCTGACAATAATCAAAATTCAAAGACACTAAATCAAGAAATTTGTATTTTACACAATTTAGTACAATGGAATTCAAACACAAATAGAATCATCATAGGTATGTTGGCACTTTTTTCTGTAACAGGGTTAAAATACTAGATATCTTCACCTGAGATTGGAACAATTGTGCAACACTTTACTCTTTTATCTGTAATAGGGGGCCTGAATTTTCCTGGAATTAACTCTTCGGGATCTAGCAAAGAAAAGGTAGTATTAACAATATGCACACCAATAGAGCAGAGTAGAGGTGTCGTGGTCGTGTGGATATGTCACCGGACTGTGGATCACAAGGTCTGCGGTTCAAGTCCCGCCGCAGCACTAATATCCTTTGGCAAGACATTGATCTACATTTGCCACTCTCAACCCAGGTGTTAAATGGGTACCCGGCAGGATGCGAAAGTTAATGTGGTAAGATGAGCAAGTGTGCGCTCACAAAACTGACACCTGACCGGGGTAATAAAATATATCTGTAAAGCGCTTTGAGAGGGCCTGCGGTCCTGAAATGCGCTAAATAAGAACGAAAGATTATTATTATTAATAGCGGGTTCGAACTGAACTCATTATCAGGCAACGCCTACACTACTAGTAAATAATGATCATGTTTTTCGATGTCTGGACTTTCGGAAGATGGTATGCCTTTTTTTTCAGGAACAGTTTTACCTGGGACATTACAAGACAAGATTTCTTCTCCACAAACAGGTGGTTACTCTTCCATAGAAAGCTTTTCACCGAGGTGTACAACAGTGTCCCAATTCGCACTTCACTCTTCTAAGTCATTTTTTTGGAGGAGCTTGCTATACCATCACATTGACTGTACTTTTCATCTAGGAATTGCATTTGGATGGGTCCGACAAACCTACATGTCGGTATACAAAAAATAACAGCGTGGACTTTGGCAGTAAGGTCTTTTACTACTCTGCAGGATTGATCAAACACCTCATGCTGCCTATAGGAGAAAACTCCTCCCCTCCCCCTTCCTAACTTGTATGGAAAGGAAATTTGTCCCCTTCTTCACATATATTTAAGACAGTGGGCCAGTGTAAGCTTTATCAAATATCAGTGTCAGCTGGATCTTTCTTGTAGAGCTTCCCATAGCGTCCCATGTACTTTCTGATGTATTCTTTGGCTTTATGTTTGACATTCTCGTTGACCTCTAGATCCTCAATGTTTCTGCAGTGCTTCAGCTCCTTGGCCATGATGCCATGGGTTAGCTTCCTAGCCAGATGCTTGAAGTCTTCTGTGTTGGTGATACGGCCCAGCTTACAGTCTGGTTTGCGGTAGGCGTTGAGATAGCCAACAACATGGTGGGACATCTATGACAGGGTAAGTAATGGAGAACAAGGAAGTAGAAGTGAATGACTAAATTATAAACAGGTCAAAATAAGATGAATGTCCATGACAGATACATAAATTTCAGGGATATTGATATGTTTTCTGGTTGTCCGTCCGTACGTACGTCCCGTTCTCGTGATCGCGTTATCTCAAGAACCAATTGATGGATTCCCTCCAAACTTGGGTCATGTATGTATCTTGCAGAGCCAACAAACTAATTAAATTTTGGGGTCACGAGGTCAAAGGTCACAGGGCTCATTATGTATGCACAAATAGCTTGTGATCGCATTATCATGAGAACCAATAGACAGATTACTATCAAACTCAAGACATGTATATATGTATTTTGCAGAGCCAATTAACTGATTAGATTTTAGGGTCATCAGGTCAAAGGTCATGGGGCTTGTTATGTATGACTATAAATAGCTTGTGAATGCATTATCATTAAAACCGACAAATGGATTACAATCAAACTTGAATTTTAAAAATTGCTTCCGTTTTGGTTTGTAAAATTGCTCTATGGCGGAGGCATCATTTTTGACTGCACGCAGTCAAAATTCCATCTAGTTTTTCTTACTTTCTTTCTTCCTTTCTTGTATTTTTCCGTTCTTCCCTAAATGAAAACATAGTAAACTAGCTTTAGACATCTCCTGTTCATAAATCTATATTATAGGTTTTAGAGAATGATATAGATATTCTGGTAATAAAAATGTTATACACATTCAAAAGGTTGAAATTGAGAGAGACAGAGACAGACAAAGAGAGATGGAGAAAGAGAGAGATGGAATGGGAGAAGGAACACTATTATAAGATTGAAAGAGAAAAAGAAAGTGTCATAACTTGATGACCGTCCTAGGTAATGTGTGTGCACAAGGTGACAAAAAGTCTACAACTGTTATGTGACATGTTTATTGTTCAACAAGTAAAATAGAACTCAATGTTTCGGAGCGCTCTCATAGTCTCATTGCAAGAATATAATTTCAGCATAGTATTGTAGCAAGCATCTAAAGAATTTAAAATTCAATTTTATCAAACTTGGAGCAATAGATTCCAGGGGGTGTTTCACAAAGATCCTAATTCAAACTTAACTCAAAGTTGGACTTTAAAATTATGGAGAGCCATAAAATAAAATATATTCAAAAGTGAAAATTCAAGTATTTTAGACTATTTATAAATTCCACATCAAGAACATGAAATATCCTTGATAATAGAAAATATGAATGATTTGAATCCACATTTCATGCCTTTTAAAATAACTTTTGCAAAATATTTTCATAGATGCTAACAGCTTTCCATAATTGTTAAGTCCAACTTAGGATCTTTGTGAAACACCCCCCAGGACATTCATTCCAGGATATCATCCTACAGGCATTGCTTACCCTTGATCTGAATGCCTCCTTGAGCCTCTTGGCAGCTTCAGAGGAAGTGTCGGCTAGAGCAGTAGTGGTCTTTGGTCTACCCTTCTCATCGTATGTAGGTGTATTAGATTCTCCACCTGTCTCGTCATCATACATATCATCTTCATCCTCGTCCCAAGAGGGCAACTCCCACTGGGTTTGTCTGCACAAAGGATAAACAAATTAAATCGCATCATAAGGCAAGACCAAGATATTAGATCATTAAGTGTCACTTACATTGCTAAGTATGTTGGAGTTCTAAACATAACATGGTAATATGGTGTGTTATATGGTAATAAGAATAGTAATAGTAAATTACGAGGCATCTTTGGCATATTTGGTCTCATCTGAACTCTGGTATGGCTGTTAAATTCATGCAGGAATCAGAAATTAAAATCTTAGATATGGTCAGTAATGCATGGGACATCATTGACCGGACTTGCCTAAGAGCTCCAATACTGACACACCCCCCCCCCCCTTGCAATGTGCTTTGTATCAAGTGGAAAGAGCACTCAGATAACACCAATACCAGTTCAATGATAGTCTACATTGATTAAATAAATAGCTAAGAGGTTAATGTACATTACCTTGTAACAGAGTGGTAGTAATAGACTTTTCCTTCTGCGTCCTGGGCTGTCTTCCAGTTAGCGGGAAGCTTGGCAGTCTTTGGTTTCGCAGGGGGTGAAGGAATCGACTCTGTAACCTGAATGTAATCACACATTTTGAAAAAATAATATGGGTAGGTTATACCACCAAATGGCTTCATATAATAGTGAAGATAATGATGATGGCTTTCTATAATAGTGAAGATAATGATGATGGCTTTCTATAATAGTGAAGATAATGATGATTTCATTATTTTACAACACATAAAATCAACAGGTTCAATAAATGGATACACAATCAACACGTATGTAATGGTGAAAGGAAGAAAATTCCTAAGAGTGTAGGATGTGACGCTGAGAGGGATCGATTGCACTCGGTATACACATCTCGCGATCAGATTAATGTAGATTTTAAACTCCCTCCCCATCCAAAAGTTGAGGCAATCCACACATCACGTTGGTTGTACAACACATTGGTGACAATTGCTTTGCGGTCAAATACCATACACTGACCAAATTCCCAAGCTCAACTCAGGACCAAACACTATATGAAACCCTAAGCTTAAAACTAAAACCTAATTGGAACCCAAACTCAAATCCTACATCTTTGACAAAATATAGCCCAGGGCAATTCTTGTCATAATGTTGGAGTCTCGGACCACCACCAAGTACCTACCTGTGGTTGTTGCTGCTGTTGTTGTTGCACTCCAGCCATTTGTTGTTGATGTTGTTGCATGGGCTGTACATGAGGTGAGATGCCCTGCTCCGTAGCAGCGAGAGGAACGATGGTCTGAGTCACCAGCATGCCGTCTGGAGTTACGAAGGTGAAGGTCGTTTGGGCAGCTTGCTGAGGCTGTTATCATAGAGGGGTTTAAAAGATCTCAAATGTACATGTCTTCATAGGAAAATGCTATCTAGTTGGAAGAAATATTCCAATTCTTTCTTTGCGCTACAGTCTTTTTCTTCAATCCACCCTGGAATATGTTGACGATACTAAATCAAGATATTCAGACCATCAACAAAAACAGGAACTATAATTACATCAGACGGCTCCTATAAAGTCTGATTATCAAATGAGACATCATCACTTTTTAGGAAGGTACTGTTTAAGACAGACACTGTTACTCATTTGAAAATTAACGAGGGGCTCTCGAACTTAACATGAACTGATTTTGATATGAAGACTTACTGCTTGAGGTAGTACTGGCGTTTGCAAGACTTGGGGTGCCTGGGCCATTGGGATGATCCCTGGTGCAGCCTGGGCAAGGGGGTAGCCCTGTGGGTTCACACTAACCACACTGGAAGAGGGTACGTTTGATGATAGTACTGGAATGCCACTGCTGGCAGGTGCAGCAGGGGCGACATAGGTGGTAGAGGGAGGGCTCGTCTTGGAGGACTGCTGGTGGATGGGAAAATTTTGGCACAAGTTATGTTATATTTTTGTGTCAAAGGTGGGTTATACATCCAAATCCTATTTATAATTCGAGAAGCATATGCCAGTACTGATCCTAGGATAAAATTTGGATGTACAAGTAAAAATGTACAGAACAACAGTAGAACTTAAAAAAAAATGTATTTCCCAACAAGCAATATTTCATTCAGTAATATGCTTTAAATGTAAAAAATCTATTTAATTCAGCTCATCATATAAACTCTAATGACCATCGAGTTTTTATAAGACTTGTATGTATATTGAGAAATGATGCGCAAAAAAGAAAGAAAAGCAAAACCTAGTATCATGATTAAAACTATAACTGGAAATAAATGTATGATATGTGACTAAGAAAAAGTCACATAGCTTTTGACTCAATAATGGAAAAAGGGAGATAATTTCGGTGCAACAAACCTTGGCTGCACTCTTCTGTGATTTAGACTTCTTTGATTTCCTACTTGGGAGAGGTAACATGGGTGGAGGCATCAAATCTTCCTCACGTGGTGCAGATTGGCTCGGTACCTGGGCAACTCCTGCTGCAGGAATGGGTACCACCTGTGGGACATGCACCTCCTGAGGGGGTAAAGCTTCCAACGGAGGTTGCATCATGTGTTGTTCAGGGGGATACATATTAGGGTCTCCTGGATGGGGCTGACCCCCTAACAGGTGAACGTCCATGTTAGGATGGAGATGTGCCCCCATCATGTGTGGGTCCATATTGAGATGCTCGGCATGAGGGTGCACCATCGCATTAGGATCCATGTCAGGGTGCATTTGGTAGTCCATACCGGGGTGTGGCATCGCTCCAGGGTGTGGCATCCCTTCGTGGGATGGCATCCCTTCATGGGGTGGCATACCCATCATCCCTGGATGCATGTGTTCCTGAGGTGGGATTGGAAACCCGCTATCATCGTACATAGGCTGTCCTTCATGAGGCATCATGTGATGTTCATGCATGGATGGGTGGTATCTTTCCTCCATGCCCATGTGTTCATGTTGCTGCATGAGTTCAGGAAACTGCCCTTGCATGTCTGGATGCATGTGTTCTGGTTGGAAGGCCATGTCAGGATGAGGCATGTCTGGATGATGTCCCATGTACTGCTCCCCCATCGGCGGCATTCCACCCATGTGTCCAGGTATGACCTCGATGGGCATACCATGTTCATTGACCATCATACCATGAGGAGCATTGGGGTCTATAGGGAAGCCGTTAGCATCGATGTACTGAGCCATTTGCTGCTGTCTCTGCTGCTCACTCTCCTGCCATTGCGCCATCATCACAGCCTCTTGCTCCTTACGAGCCGCATCTTCCCTATCCTTCGCTTCCACCTGCATTTCAAATAAATGTCTTCTCTCTTCCTTGCTCATTTTTTTGTTTTCCTTCTCAAATTTCACATCCTCTTTAGTCACTCCCTTGCCTTCCTTTCCTTTAGCATCTTTCCATGGTTTCCTGAGCTTTGGAGGTGTAGCATTAGTGTCAGAATCCTTAGACCAAGATGACTTGGTCTCTCGCTCTCTACTTCTCGATCTACTTCGTTTTCTCCTTGATTTATCATCACTTTTATTATCTCTATCTTTCCTATCTTTGTCTCGATGGCGATCTCGCTCACCATCTCTACCTCTGTCTCTGTGATGTCTATCGTCTCTGTCCCTACCCCTATCTCTGTCTCTTCCGTAATCACGATCTCGATCTCGATGATCTCTATCATAGTCCCTATCACGGTCATGTTTACGATCCCTATCCCTGTCATGTTCACGATGTCTGTCTCTTTCTCTGTCTTTGTCTCTATCTTTTTCACTCTCCTTCTTTGGTATCCTATAAATTTCCTGCACAAAAAAAAAGGGATAGAGTTGAAAGTTATTCATAATTGATGCTCTTACAGATCTGATGTAAGAACCTTTCATTTTCAATTGTCAAACACTTCAAGAAATAGAATTACAAAATGTGTACATATGCTGCAACTATATGGTTCGCTATTTCAAAGAAATTTGCCAAAATTTATACAAAATTTAACTTTCATTTCAGTAAAGTCCTTTTTTTTTTAATTCATGAAAATATAATAGAAACAGTACATACAATCTCTGTAACTCACGAAGCTAAATCCTTATCTTTGTCACCATGCCTCTAAATAATTTGGCCCAGATCTGACCTTCAGCAAACAAATATATCTTTAATTTTTACAAAGGCTACATTGTTATAAATAAATACAATGATACAGATCTATTGCATATCATGTAATAATTTACTTAATCTGATGTAGCATAAAGTATAAAACTTACTTTTAGGTCACTCCAAGAGTTCAATAGAGATGAAAGAATGATGGAAAGTTCTGAATCGCCACCCTTTTCTCCTTCATCAGTTTTGCTTTCTGCCTCGTTATCCATCTCAGCTGGTACACTGGGTAGCTGCTCAACATCTATAGTCCTATCTTCAGATTCAGAAGTACTGGGCATTACAGATTCTTCTGTAGGTGGGGCTGAGAACTCGCTAACAATATCCTCTGATTGTGAGATTGCTTCATCTGCCTGAGCATCAGTTGAAGAGTTTTGAGATTGCACTTGTTCTGCAGCTAATGATTTGAGCGTCCTAACTTCCTTGGAACTATCGTCAGACGATTCTTTGGTTTCTGGAAGGCCTGTTTCTGTGCTATCAACAACAGCACTATCAAGAGCTAGTGTTTCACTCGATGAGGTTTCCTCAGGGTCTACCTTGTCCTTGCTAACTGATTCTCCCACTGTGGTAGAAGATGTCGCAGCATCCGATGCAGAGTCCGGTTGCCCTGGCAACACATCTTCCTGTTGCTCATTCTGAGAATCCTCTCCTGCACTTGACGTTGGTATCTCCATGGCTTCCCCTTCACTACCAGTGGAAGTTGGAGATTCCATGCTCTCTGCTTCTAGCCTTTGCCGGAGGGCAAGAGGTACTCCCGAAGGCGTTTCACTGTCCATATCACTCTCAGAGCTTGTTGCTTCTGCTATCGATTTGAGCATCTCAATACTGCTGTTGACATTCAGACTTGATGCCATGGCCGCTGAAATGGGTGTATCTGATCGGGAAGGTGTCTCGCTTGCACTGGACGAGTCAACGTCACTGTCAGCCTTGGTTGCAGATGTCATTTCTTGGGTTGGTCCTTGGTTGGCAAAGTTTCTAGCCCACCTCTCAATGACCGATAGAACCTTGCTGTCTTCCAATGCATTCTTGTTTGGAATAGGAAGCTTGGCTAAGGTAAGGAGGATCTGCAATGAATAAGGGAATCAGAATTCTTCAAAGTTAGAATGAAACCATTAAGATGTTTGCATGTGAGCATATGTTTTGAATGTAGCTAAAATATAAACAATGCCTTGCAAGATCATGTTGATAACATCAAATCTCACAACTATCTTATAGTTTCTATTACAAAGGAATGAATCTCTTGCAGTCAAAGATAGTGTCACTAATCTACTTCTTATTTTCAATCTATAATCACTGTACACCTTGCGAATGTTCTTTACCTGCATTTGTAGTTCAGCAGGGCTATCTCCCAAGTCAACCATCCAGCTCCATATCAGCTTGAGACCATGATGGGTTAGGAAGTACTTCAAGTAAGCCTGTTCAGTTGTTTCCTGTATACATGGTAAAAACAACATGAAGAATGAAACTGAAGGTGTGGAGTAGAGGTGTCTTGTTATAGAACTTGGAATATTCATTGATAATAAATATTATTAAACAAGGCCCTAGACCTTTCACGAAGACAGCCCTTGAATCATTACATTATCCGCAGTGAATTTAAGCTAGCACATTTCGTCCTTGTTTTCACGAAGTGACGGTAGTGAGGAAAATCGTAACGCAAAGTGAATGCAATTTTGTTTCACTACCGTCACTTCGTGAAAACAGCGACGATTTATGCCTTTCCTTTTGTATTGTTCTGACAAAGTGAGTGAAATACAATTTATTATATTCAACAAGGAAAAACTGCACCACAAACAAAACTTGCATGATTGATGCTCTTCTTCTCATCCCCTAAACATTTTTTGTGTGAAATAATATGCTATTTACCCATAACCTGTAAATACCAATTGATTACAAACTACTGAATTAAAACCCTGACATCTATCCACCGTGTTAAGAGTACCTTATTGAAATTTAACCAGATGTTTAAGCCACTATAAATACCACAATACATGAAAATCAAAAGCCACCCCTCATAAATACTGTAGTCAACACCTCTTACCTGTAGCAATTGGAGAAGTGCAAGCCTCTGTTTGGGTTGATCGGCTCTAACCATGAACCTTGAGAGAGCGATGGTGTGGTCATTGGACTCTAACCCACATTCATCACACTCATCTACCATCTGCTGGATCTCATCTTCCAACTGTCATGGTGAAAAGATAAACAGTATTCTATTAGGAACAATTCTGATGACTACCTTAAATGAATACAGTGCATCAATCTTTATTAAGTCAGGCCTCCACACTATTTTTGTTTGTTAAAGTGATTCATTACAGGGTCTGTTTAAAATGAATTCTAGCGTTTGTATGCACTGGGTCTGTTTAAAAATCTAGAACTTTTTAAAATCCATCCATGAGCCCAAAAATACAGTTAGCGTCGAGCCCTGATTTAGTAATAATACAGAATAGAGCATAAAATTAACTAGGTTATTGGAAGGGTAGGATCATAAAATTTTTCTTCTTCTGGTTCTTACTAACTTGCCTAAAAATAATATAAATGGAAGCAAAGGTCAAAAATTAAGTTGAGGGAAAGGAATATGCCATGAGATATCAAGCAAATAATTCAGTTATTAGTAAATTGTATGTGTTTATAAACAGTTACAATATATGATAATATGCAAGGAAGAAGTATTTGCTCACCGTGATATCTGTGAAAGCTTCTTTCCTTCGTTTCTCTCCAAAACTGCCTCTTCTCTTGGGTGTTGTATCTTTGCCTTCCTTCTGTTTCTTCTGTTTGCCAATCACACCCCTGCACTTCTCGGATCCACACAGACACTTCTGAGCTTCTTGACTGAGAAAAGATGAACCAAGGGCATACTTCATCAGCCTCATCATTAAACTAGATATGTTAATAAAACTTTATAATAACAAAGTTGTTCAGAATTCATGACTGAACTTGGACCTTGAAAGCCTTCAAATCAATTACTCAATCATGTTTTTATTCATGAAACAAAAAGGAAAAACACAAAGGAACGGATAGCTCTCCAGCAGACTATCATTTAAACCCGCATATCTTTAAATATCAAAGCACGTTAATTAGGCCCGAGTCATGTCGGGATTTTCATAAACCGGGTCCCGACGGCCTTGCACCGATCGGGACCCGGTGTCCCGAAATCAGCTCGCAGGATTTGTCACTTGCCTCGAAAAAAAAGCGCATATCATCAGTATGTCCCTTAAAAGTGACCTTTTTTATCAGTCAAATAAATCAACACATGCATACCTCGGCACAGATCGGTATATTCTTCCATTTGACATTATTTTTATCCATGATTGGTGATGTTTAGTGCTATTATCGTGCCTCTAAAAGTAAAAAAACTGGAGCAAAAATGGAAAGACAACGATCGAGCCGCCATTTTGATTCATGCAGGTTGAATAAATCGGGTCAGAAAACATTAATGTTTGAATAATAAAACGGCTTTCTAAAAAGTACTCCTTTACAACATACCGATCGAATAATTTTTAAAAACAAAATAGATATTTTTTCTTTGATTTTGAACACCGCATGCTTCTTTTAAAAGCTGAAAATTACTTGGTAATAGTTGGTAATCACAAGAAGTTTCGATACGGATAGCTGTTGCAAGGCAAGTTCAGACTAGTCTCGGAAAAATGCGCAGTGCTCCTTGTTAGCTGTAATGCGTGCCAGAACGAACCCAAACAAAGACGTGATCGTAACGAGAAAAAAATCATTAAAAGCTACAGTACAGTAGCTAGCTAGCACCTGGCAACAACAACCCCATGGGGCGAACTGCTTTGCAACCCATATTTATATCAGCAGTTCGGATTGATTCAGGATGAGCTAGAATATGATTGGTAACAATTAAATACTTAAGTTTCAAGGTGGAATGATTTTAGTGTTGTGCAAAACTGCAATTTCTTGCATAATTTCATTATTTTTTTCGGAGCGTCGGTTCTCAAAAAACGAAACCGGGACCCGACGGCAACGGTCGGGTCCCGGTGTGATCGACCGTACCGACTCAAGCCTAACGTTAATGTCAAATGTCTTGCTCTAAATCCCAGAGACTCAGATAGATATTGTCATTATAATGGTCAGGCAATGTGATTTTAACACTGTCTGTACAAGGCATTTCACTTACCCATAAACTTCAAACTGGTAGTCAAACGTTAGCTCTTCCCCGGGTTTGACTTGCCTCTTGGTGAAGAATCCTACTCGAAGCTGACCGTTCACTGTCCACTACAAACAAAACGTTTGAAAACAAAATAAATTCAACGTAGAAGACATGTCTGTCATCTCTTTTCTTATGGCACGCAATATTTGTTTAATTCCAACATAGAAGAGGCAATTTGATACTAAGAATGGGCACAACATAAGACAAAAACATTTGTGTAACAATAGTCTAGCATAAAGGATTAAACATACACATCTCCCCTATGTTCTTCATCAATCGGTACTATCAGTAGTAACAACTAAACTGACCATACACCTGCTTAAACAAGTTGTGTCCCAATTCTATTTCCTTTCAACTATCGTCCGTAAGTTATGCAACAATTAAAAAGGGATTGGAACACAATAATCACAGGGGGAAAATCCACAATATAGACTTTTTACAAGGGATATATATACCTTTTGTGTTTCACAATTAGGATCACAGCTGTGGTTCATGAATCGAGATACATTCCCTTTCTCGGTAGCATCGATGATCTGCAAAATAATGGAAGATGTTGATTAAAAGTAATAAGCATACATCTAGCACATCTACAAACCCTATTATAATAATATTCATGTGGTTCATAAGGTTCATCTCAATTGTCCATTTAGCAACAGAAATGTGTTGTATCTAATTTGTGGTATATGGATACATAAACAGAAATATACACATTCATTCAAAGAGACAAATTCAATAAAGGACATTTTGAGTAAAAAATATAAAAAATGGACTAATCTTAATTAATGTGATCTCCTGGCAGTTTGCCACGGAAGATCACTTTTATTCGCATGAATAATTGTGATTCTAATTAACAAGGCTCAATGGACAAAGGGCCTAAAGTTGGCAAAAACATATAATGATTTTAACAATACAAAAAAGAACAAAAAGGTTACAATCAATTGTGAACATCATATAAAAAACACAGTTTGACTTTCAAATGATCAGAAAAAAGCATATTTATTACCAACATTTGATGTAAGTGATAACATTTCTTGCAAGAGGACCCTTGACAGTTTGAAATCATTAAGCAATATTTACAATCTGGGGGGCATTTCATCAACATTTGTCCACCGACAACTAGGCTACCGACAACTGTCAGCGCTGACAAAATTCGACCAATCAGAGGCCTGGAAAATAGTCGAAGACAATAAAATTGTTGGTGAAAATCTCTGATTAATTGTTTCATGAAACGCCCCCCTGAACTGACCACCATTACTCACCTCATCTGACTTGAGCGCCATAAAATAGAAGTGTAGGTTCTTGTCCTTGCTGTACTGCTTGGCTCGATGCTTGAACTCATGGAAATTCAGCACCTCTCCAACGTATTCCATCACAAACTCATTACTAATGAAAGAAAAGTACAAATTAATGATGAAATGAAGTGTGTGTGTATATTGGGTTTTTACAGACGTGTTTCAATCAGAAATGATTATTTACGTCTGGGGACCGACCTTTAAACGTCACCATCCGAAAGACGTGACTCAGTTTCGAACCTGCGTCCTCGGCTGAATCAGTTTGTAACTTCCATTGTTAGCTGGATTACAGGCGCATGCCACAACGCCTAGTTAAATGATGTGCATCGCACCCTGCTGTAAATACCAGATTTCTGGTGTTCCAGATTCTAGTATAGCTAGTCATTTGTTTTTCTTTGCTAAAAGACTCCACATCCATTAAACTATTATCTTCACAATAATATGCTTTGATTGAAATTTGTTCAAACAAAATTCCAAGATTGGGTAGTACATTATGATATCCGTAACAATTCAATCTCAACAGCCTAAATATTGTTACTAATTCACTAACAAAGAAAAAGAATCAATAAAAACGGCTGACAAAATACCTGGTTATTTGTTATCATTTCCTATCACAAACAGAATTTATTTCTCTGGAATTCATTTTACATTAGGAAAGGCTAGAATAGATGTGGATAAGATTTTACTTGGTGAACTTACTCTTTTAGTTCTTCTTTAGCTTTCAAACCATGTCCCTTTTCTTCAGTGTAGAAGACTCCTACTCTGGCATTCTCTCTCTAAAAAAAAAATTAACACAGCACATAAACAATCAAAACGTGAAATCATGTGACTTAATAATCCTTCAAAAGATACTTTATCACTACAATCTGCGAGATTAAAATTTTATTCTGAGCAAAAGTAAATGTTGCATTTCAATTAGCATATTCGTGTAGTTTAAACCGAGGAAAGGTCATAACTTACTTTTTGGAAGCGCCTGTTGGTACAGTAATCTCCACATGGACATCGTGAACCACTGTTTGGTAGAAGAAGAAAAAGCAGAGGCAAATATATTTGTTAGCAAGCCTCTAAAAGAAGAAGAGGTATTCTTTATTGTGAGGACAGGAAATACTGTTCGACTATTACATCAACTTTAAATGGAAATATCATGACGAGTCTAACCTCCACAATAGTTCTCAGATCACATCTCAGAGTTATTTTTTTGTGTCGACAATACATTAAATGTAAATGGTCAATCAATCCGTATTCTCATCCCAAATCTTCCAAATAAAGGACAATAAACAGCTTCAGATATTTTGTTTGTACAATTTTGGACCATGAATGTCACATTTTTAAAGGCTGAAATGTTTCAACAGTCTCACACAGATAACACTAAAAGAAAGATTCTTAACATGCCTCTCATAAATTATTCTTGGACAATAAAGATATTTATTTATATATTTATATCGATAACCATCTACCACCTCCTTTAATGATTCTCCTAGTTTCCCAAAAGAAATTGTTTAATAGTCTCACACAGATAACATGAAGAAAAACATTTCTTAACATGCCTCTAATAAGTGATTCTTGGACAATAAAGATATTTATTTATATCAATAACCTTCTACCACCTCCTTTTTAAAACAATTCTCCAAGTTTCCCAAAAGAAAGACTTACCATTCAAGCATGAGGACTCTGTTGAGACAGTCTTCCCCACAAGCCTGAATGCCACGCCTTCTTTCCTCTCTAGAGGTAGCACAGCAGCATACCATTCTCCTTGCTTCCTTACCAGCTTTTGATCTTCGCCTGCAGGATAGATACATAAAGAAAGAATATGACGAATTTGCTGGGAAAGCCATCTGGGATTACATTGAACAAATTAAATCAGAATGGTATTTTGAAAGAGGTCACCCACCTTTTTCTTTTGTTGGGCATCAAAGATGTGCTATTTTAGTGGTAGAACACCTGTTTACAAGATATAATATGCCTGGGTATGAATATATCACTTATGCTACTGAGAAACTAAGATACTCCTTTGACTTGGTTAAGGAACAATATCCAACACAACAGTACATGGTAACATTTTATCATGAAGTAGAGGGACCTGTCTTATCAGAGGGCATCATTACGAGTGATTTTATGCTATTAAAATAAATACCTTTCTGTTAGGTAGTAATTCTCGTTCAACTCCACAAAGCGAGGCATCTTGCTCCTCTCGACGATTCCCCACTCTGCGTACTGCAGCCTCCGCCTCTCTTCTCTACTCTCTCTCGTCTCCTCCTTCGGCCTTTCCCTCTCCTCTCTCTTTCCTTCCTCTGCCCAGTACTCGTCCTGCGGTATATTCTCCTTGTCCTGCCTCGAGTGTCTGGACTTCTGTTCTTGCCTCCTTTCTTCAACCCCTTCTTCACCATCATCGTCGATCTCTCCTTGCTCCATGCCCATGACATCATTACATGGTTTCTCGTCAGTCTCCTCCTTGATATCCGAATCCAGTTCCCCTTCTTCCATGGAGTCCTCCCCTGCCCCAGGCTGTGGCTTGATAACCTCTCCTGCATCGCCAATTTCTTCATTGGTGATACCTGCCTCATGGTTGATCTACATGAGAAATTGGGTAAAAAAGTGTAAACCATGAAAAACACTTAAAGACACATAGAAGTCAGCTTTCATGGGGAATTCGACACCGTTTGGGTGTTTACCCCAAAACAGGTGTTGTCAATCACCAGGGTTAGCCCTCAGTTTTATGACCATTAGACCTTATGTAATGCTTTGCTTTTCCCTCACCCTAAGCATGGTAGGTCCATGCCCGAAGATTCTACGAGAGACTAGGGGGTAATTCTTGATTGGCCTACGGGTTTGCTGTGTGCAGATTTGTACTCCCATTAATGGTATTACCACCAATTCTGGTGTCAGCTAATTATGGCCTTCTGCACATGGAAACTGACGAACCACTCCCTCACTCCAAAATTGGAAGTGCACATACTTTCAAATTTCATATTTACCTTTCCTTACTACCGGTACGCACAGTTTTTTGACAAACAGCAATCTCATTCAAACAAAATATACAACTCTAATTTTAAATAAGATTTCATCAAGTTCTAGAGGACTGTATATATAAAACATATTAATGTGAACAAAGAAAGTATATCTTCTGATTATCTAAACATGCACAATGATAATTAATTTCTTCACTCTTCACCATGGATATTTCAAGTGAGACTTACCATTGCCTGATTATCCCCTGCACCATTCACCTCCAGGTCAAGTCCGGATGACAGGTAGGTAGCTTCGGTCTTGCCAATGACCCATGTGTCAGGTGTCATGTTGTGAGTACTGTTATCATGGCTAAATTGATCTGCAGTTGCAACAATCATTCGATCTAGATTTACCCTCACTCTCTTTGATGGGGAGAAGGTTTCTTCTTCTAACTTGGGCGAGTCCACAGACTGCTCTTCTATGTGGCTTTCAACCGTTCTTTTATCATGTGCAGATTTGCTTTCTTCTGGACCCTTCACTTCAACTCTGGGTTCCTCTGTCTTTGGCTGAAATACTGAATTACTGGACGCGTTGATCATGGATGGATCTCCTTGTGGGGTTTGAACTACACTAACATCCATCTGACTCAGAGTTGGTGGTTTTACGGGGACCTCTGGCACAAATGCCGCCCATCTAGACTTCCTTTTCCGTTTACTACCTACAGGTCCATCTTGGACTACATGTTTAGCTGGTTGTTCATCGACTGCAATAACAGGTTCTTGAGTACTGGAAATTTCTGTGCTTTCTGCAGAAATAGGAGGTACCATCTGAGTGGTTAAATCATCATTTTGGGCAGATTGGATGTCTGATGGTGGTATGATATTTGTTTCCACAAGTTCATCATGATTTATGGCAGATTCTTTGTTAAATACTTCAATGGTGCCCTTTTCAGAAGGAAGAGATTTATTTACAATTTCAATGGAGGGCATAATCGTCTCATCACTGACAGCAACTTCTGAAGAAGCTTGGTCTTCGTCTGCCTCCTGGACGGTTGTATTTTGATCACTAGTACTGCGGTCAAGAACGATTGTTTCAGCGTTAACTTCAGGATCTTGAGAGTCACTGATAGGTGGTTGTGCAGGCTGTGACACTGCTGTCACTTCTTCCAGTAACATTACAGTAGAAGTCTGGTCACATATTGTCTCCTCATCTTTATCTGCAGTTTTTTCTGAAACATCTTGAATGGAAGTATTCACATCAGATTTTTCGTTTGGTAAATTAACAGATATCTTTGAAGTTTTATATGATGTGCCTGCCATTAGGTCAATGATTTCCATTGACATTGCATCTTCAGATTCAGACTCTGTTTTGCTAAAGTCAGATGTCTTCGCCAGTGAGAGACTTTCCACATCGCTTTGTTCAGTTTCAAATGATGTATTTGTCTCAGGTTCTGTCTCTTCAGTACTTTCCTCAGCTTTTTCAGAGCAAACTTGGTAACAGGGTTCATCGGGAGCTGGCACTATTTTTATCTCTGGAACAATAGGCATTTCATCGATACTAATATCTCTGTTCTCCTGAAGACATCCATTTTGGCTCTGTTTCTCATTTCCATCAATCTCTGATCTGGTCTGTTCCTCTGGAGCAATTGGCATTTCTTCAGAAGAAGTTCTACTGTTCTCCAGAGGACTGGGACAAGGACTAGGACTATTGCTCAACTGTACATCAGTATCTGTACCTTCCTCATCTGGTATATGTGGGGGTGAAGAAACTACAATAGTACTGGCATCATGCAGTTGTTCATCAACTTCCATGTCGACATCCATGTCAACATCATCACTCTCTTCTTGTTTTGGTGAATCATCTTCTTCCTTTCCTTCCATTACAAAGTTATCACTTTCCCCAGTTGTATCCAGTACAATTTCTGTCTCAGCTTCGGTATCAGTGGAAGAAAATGCATTTGCCAAGAGTTCCATTTCAACTTGGCTTTCAAGTATATTTTCAGGATAAAGACTTGGGGCATCTCCAAGACCCATCAAACTCAATTCTGCTCCACTATCCGATTCTGATTCTTGATCTATTTTGAATTCCTTCCTTAGAGTATTCTCAAACAAAATTTCTCTATTCTGACTGCTTTTGGCTCTGGTTGTGCTTGTTTCAGTATGAACAGAAGATAATTGACTGACTTTGTTTTCTTCCAATGGTTCTTCCACTGGCCAGCCTTCTCTACTCTTACTGCGAGTAACAGGAGGAGCTTGATCTTCCTCTGACTCTGAAGCTGTTGGTTCCTTCTCATCACATAAAGTCTGCAATTCTGACAGTGGCTTATCTTCATCTTCATCATCTTCAAATACTCCGCCCTTTGCCTTCACAGCACTACGAGTACTCCTTCGAACTGCCCTTGAAGTGAAATTGAATTTGATAGGTATTCTCCCAGCATTCTTATCGGAGGTATCTTTTTTGGAGTTTTGGTCCTTCTCTTGAATAGTGTCACTTTCCGTAGCCTTTGAATCTGCTTTGCTGTTTCCTGGTAACTGGTCACCTTCTCTTTCATCTGCCTTTTGCGTTTTCTTCTCTGCAGTTACTTTGCTTTCCCCCTTGTTCTGATCTACATCTTTCTTCACATCTTTATCATCCTTTTCCTTCCTTCTCCGGTCAACCCTCTCCCTTGAGACACTTCTTTCATTCCTTCGATCGTCCTCCCTGGATCTCCTGTCGTCTGTTCTGTCCATGCTTCGTCTATCACTCCTTCTCTGCCTACGTCCTCTATCGTACCTGTCATATCTGTCATCATCATCTCTATACCTTCTTCTTTCTCTGCTGCCGCTTCTTCCTCTCCTCTCTCGGCTGTCACTCCTACCCCTCCTCCTCCCCTCTCTACTCTCATCATCAGAGTCATCCCTGTATCTGTCTCTTCTCTGTGAACGTCTCCTAGTATCCATTCTAGTTCTGTCTGACTCTGTTCTACTTCTATCAGATTCTTTTCTCTTTTCATCATCAGAATCATCTCTGTATCTTTCACTTCTCCTTGATCTTCTTCGGCTGGAATCATCATCCTTTTTATCACTTTTGTGATCAGCATCTGTTTTATTCTCACCAGAGTCTCTTCTTGCTCTCCTGCTTGATTGTCTTGTGCTCATCCTACTTGAATTTTCTTCTTCCTGTTCTGACTTTGTTTTTGTTTCTTCCTTATCGACTGTCCCTTTTTGCACTTCCTTATCAACTGACCCTTTTTGCACTTCCTTATCAACTGACCCTTTTTGCACTTCCTTATCAACTGACCCTTTTTGCACTTCCTTTGTATCTCCATCCTTTTGTGCCCCTAAATCCTCAGTGTTCTCAACAGTACTACTTTCGTCAATTTTGGTATCTCCTTTCGGTTGGGTGTCTTCAAGTCCAGTACCTGACTTCACATTCTCATGCGGAGCACTCTCCTCCAGTACCTTTTCCACTTCACCTGATTCCTCCTTTTTCGTCTCTCCTTCCAAACATTTTGATTCTACATGCTGAATGTCATTGTCCTTTGAACTATTAATACCACCATCATCCTCGGGGGCATTTGCTTCAGGTGTTCTTCCTATGGAATTAATGTCACCACTTGTATTTTGATCACTTTCAAGTTCATTGTCACTAAGAGCAACTGCAGGTGAAGTCATACCCGATACTTCAGATGTGTCGGTCTGACTCCCATCCCCTGAATGCAGAAATTTCAGGTGTTCAACTTCACTCTCATCATTCCATTTATGCTTTGTTGTAGCCATCAACTTTTCGTCGACTGGAAAGCATTTGAAGTCTTTGATAACATAATCCTTCCTGAGAACGCCCAATCGCCATTCAACCAGGGGCTTTTTGTGCTTGCCATGCGAGTGTTTTTTCTTTTTTTCCTTCTTTCTCAACCATTCTTCAGGAAGGAGATTTTCTTGTTCTGATTTGTTTCCTCCTTCATTGTTAAAAACATTGTGAGCTAGTGTTGCATCCGTGTCTTCGCTAGTTGCGTGATCCCCTCCCTTTTCAATTTGTCCATGATTCTCAGAGCTACATGTAACTGAATCTAACTGGAGTTGAGGCATATCAGCTTCCACTTCTGATACCTCTGTCTTAGCTTTTACAGAGTCCTGTAAGACCATTGGTTCATCTGTGGGCTGCTCTGGCTCATAGGGATCAGAATCTTGAAGTGAGGGACCCTTTGCAGTCTTGTCATTGACAGCACGGGTTGGTTGGTCAGGTGTGTACACTTCTTCAACTGGAGTTGGTTGGTCTGGTTCATATGCTTCAGGTGATGTAGGGGTCTGTCCACCTTTGGAAGGTATCATTGGTGATGTTGTTGGCTGTGCTGGTTCATAGGGTTCTAGAGAGGTGGTCGGCTGGTCAGGAACATATGCATCTGCCTCTACTGCTGGTTTTGGTTCCTCTCCCTTCTCGTCCTTTTGGGCGTCTTTGGTGTCTGAATCAGCTCCTTCAGTTGAGTCAAGCTGCATTAGTTTTTCAAACTCTTCCATCTCCTTCGCCAAGATATTAGGATCTGGATGCGGGCTGGCAGCCTTAGGCTTTGCACCAAGAATACCCAGTTGATCCTAAAACAGAGAAAGGAAAGGAAAGGGTACATGCATTTTCTAACAAAAAGACCACTTACAAAATAAGTTTGCATGTATCTAACCGAGGTTGTAACCCTAAAAGGACCGAGCGGGGGGAGAAACCACCCCCTTGCTACGATACATTCCCTAATTAATTTTGTTGGGGCCACAAGCTTTAATGACTTCATCACCTTAAATCTTATGCATCTTTTGATACCATTTTTATGTAATTTTGACCAAAGGGTACAGCGCAGCAGCACAAATTGCAGCGCTGCAAAAATTTGCAAAATTGTCACTTTGTAAATAGTTAATTAGCAATAACAAAAAAACATTTGAGACATACATTAGATATGAAACATCATGGGCTTATTCTTTATGAGACCCCCCCCCCCCTCCCTACTACTTAGAGAGCACCAAAATAACCTGGAATTTTTAGTGTTAAACCCAGACAATACATACATGTACATGTCCAAACAAAAAGGATCATTATCAGAATAAATAGGCAGACTGAAGTACAATCCACAATCTTTAATGTGTATGCCTCAAATGTTAACATTGTCATTTCGGGGCACATGGCCTTTGACCTCAAGGCTACATTCTTTCACATATGTACCCCTAAAATCTTGTCAAACATGAGTATGACTATGCAAACTATTACTAGTACAGTTTCTAAATAGCACTCATGTGACAAGTCAACAACAACAAACCTCTAAACTTCTGCAAAATGAACTCCAAACTTAAATATAAAGAGAGTTTGAAACTCTAGACTTTTCCATTAGATTTTCTTTATTTAAGAGAACATAAAATTGGGTTAATAAAGATTGCAATTTAAGTGTTAAAAATTCAAAAATTATCCTGTAAAGAGATCAGGGTTTCAGATCACAATTACTGGGCGTGTAAATGAGGTGGGCTATTAACATCGCTAGCGGTATGGCACTCTTGCTAGCAGGCCCTGCGCGAAACATGTGGCTGATTAATCAAGACAGCTTTTCCTACTTAATGCTTTGTGATACACCTGAATGATAATGGTTTTCCTTCAAATCAGGGTCTCATTGCTTAAAACAGGTTGGCCACTGATGACATAACAACACAGGTCTTGCATTGATGTTGTACCTAAACTTGGCTTGAGCAGGTCATCAAAAAAGGATAGAATTTCACATTCTACATCAAGTAAATATTTTTAGCACAGTTCATTCTGCAATAAAAGACATTTAAGACTATCTTTTGTTGGATTCTTGTTCTTAAAAGTCCACATGGTTAATTTCTCTGAGTGTTTTGCTTCTCAAACATGTATGGTCATGTTCGCAATCACAATATCAAATTTGTGATCATGATTGCAAACATGAGCTCCGATAATCATAGAAATTCACTATTATGAAATGGACTTTAAAGATAAAGACTAGTTATGGTCATGCGATTGCATTGTGAAAGAAACGTGTGAAATCGATCAGAAAAGGTTGATCATCTAGCATATAAGTATTGGTGTGTACTGCAAGGTTCTGGAATCATCAAAATGATAATAAATTTGTCCCAGTCTTCATAAAGTTACAAGCACTGTACACAGAAAGATGTATATGGGACTACGCACACGGTGCGCAACACATGCTTTTTTATCTCTCACACACCAATAGATAAACTAATTTACCAAATATATCAATTAGTAGGCGGTTTCCCGGTAAAATTGTTATCATCGTGTATTATTCAAAACATATTCTTTCACATGATTGGTAATAAGAGCTTCCATTTCATTTTTTGAAATTGGGGCGTTTCCAATACTGGTCTTTACCTAAACAAGAATCCAACAAAGTGACAGCATACATGTACTAATATCTTTTATTGCAGAATGTGGCATAAAAATCCACCTGGTGTACAAAATGAAATTCTATCGATCTTTCTAACTAACCACAAGCCCAAGTTTTAGGTACACTGTATATGTACATGTATGATTTCAAAGCAAAGTTTATACTGTAAACCGTATGAGAAGAAATATCTCTAGGCTCTGATCAGTCTGATGATCACAATCAGGGCCTGATATATATACAAACTGAAAAAACTAGGGCCTACTGCTATGCTATTACTCATCTTTTTAGGTTTTCTGGTTAGATTTGGGGTTTTCAGAAAAAAATTGAGGATTTTTAGGAAAATTTACTCTTCCCAATCATCCTGGACTTTGATCATTGTTTCAATCACTAGTTTGTATAATTAAACACACAAATGCAACATATCTGTGACCTCCTAAACGGTTCTGATGAAGCTCTCTTTTTGGTTCAATTTGCAATTTCTTTTCAAAATTAAAACAGTTTACCTAATAGCTTTTTTCCTCTTTTGCCACATATTCAAAAGCACTGCCACGCAATTCATTTGTATGGAATATTATTATTATTACTTATACAGCGCTTTTCCCATGAAGCCCAAAGCGCTCACAGTAAAAAACAATGACATATGACATAAATACATTGACTTACCCCTTTTTCGTTGACCTCTGGGGCTTTCCTGCTGCTTCTCAGCCATCGCCTTGTAGGGATGATTCTGAAAGGCTCCATGGTGTTCTCTAAGCTTTCCTTTCCAGTATCAGAATGTCTAGTACCACACGTCCGTCAAGCACCTCATCTTCCTTCAACAAGCCACCACGCCTCTGACTGCAGGCAAGCGCTGGAAAATGAATTACATGAGGACATGAGATATACAGCAATATCATTTCGCTTTTTAGAAAATAAGGAAAGGGTGCTTCATTTTTTATGTTTTGAATTTTAACAAAATGGTCACACATTAAAATGCTAGGTAATAAGTTTTAATGCAAGCTACCAAAATGAATTATCATCAGTGCAATGTGCTAAAAATGCAGCAGCTCAAAACAATTTAAGCTTGCATGATATCAAACATCAGTGACTAGTATGACCTCGTTGTCTATATTTCTACAAATTAATGATTTTATTACAAAACAAAAACATCATGAAAATCATCACTCCCCTTTTGTTCATGGAGGAGGGATATAAGAATAATGAATGAGATATATAAACTAAATAAGAGGTCTTTAGACTTTAGATACGGCTATGCAGCAACGATAGACAATGCTCAAAATCACAAGATTATATTATAGATAGACCTGTACGTACACGTAAGTATCATGAAAATCTATTAAGTTCATATCCCCATCATGATTGATCTACATCTAAGAAGAATTATGTTCATGCCTCGAACAATTATCAATATATTGAGATATATTGAGATGACGAGAAAGCGGGATGGACAGGATTCACAGTAACTGTCAACCGGTAAATTAATATGCCATTGGCACCTCCTTTGTTGGCAGAGGCAGAGAAAGACCTCCTGCAGGCAACAACACAAATAACTTTGTCAAGCCATGATGTCATCTATAAATGTACATAGTTGGACACATCTTCTCTTGGTTGAAATTTCCATTCTTCTGGATCTGTCTTACTTCAAATACTGGAAAATATTTGAAATACTAGAAAGAAATCAAATTACTCTAAATTATATCTCCCACTCAATGATAATTGAAAATTAATGAGCCCCATCCAACCACAAAAAGGTGATTGTTCAGTATTCAATCTTGCAGAAATAGATGAAAGATATCAAAATAAAATCCAAGGACAAAACACTTGTTGGTTTGGTTAAATCTTTTCATGATCAAAACTGGAACCATAATCTCTGTAACAATGGCCTATGTATATATCAAAATGGAATCCATATGAAGGTCAAAGTATGTTCAGCATCCTTCATCCCCTATCACAAAGACATTGATACAATGTGATTTTGCCAATCTTTGCGGCTAAGACTTGAGTTTACAGCACGTTTTAGAGCCGTAAACGTACATGTCTTTCAGACTCTTTCCACCAAAGTAAGCCATGCTTTCATCTTCCTGCAGATTAAGACAAGCTTTCTTGTAGCAATACAGGTAATGAACTGAAATCAACCAAACAAGAATTCAGTGACCATCTCAGCAACATGCCCCCCAAAATAGTGCAAGATTAAAGTATCATCCCTGGATTAGGTCAAGTCTAAACTAGAAATCCATATCCAAAAGAGCATGCATGATGTCCAAGGCAGGCAACAGAGGGTATGTGCATTAGGCCTAAAATAAAAACTTGTTGTATTGCCCTTTGCGACCGACCCAAAAATCTGAAAATCTACGGTCGGCATTTTAAAAAAGTTTTTTTTTTTAAACAGTTTTTTAAAGATTTTTTTATTAAATTAATGAATAAAATAACATGTATTTTGTTTGTTTAAATGGGATATAAATGCATAAAATCAAATTATTCCAAAATTATCACTCGTGCAAACCATGGATAATTAATTATGAAATGAAAAAGATATCAATGGAATGATGACGATGTATTAAAGCACTAAAACAACTGAGAAATATCAGCCAAAAGAGGGCGGGTAAAGAAGAAGAAAAAAACAACAATAACATTCAAATCTGAAAAATATCGGCCCAAACAGGGCGACAAAAAAAAAAAGTTTAAAAAAAAAAAGTTTTCTGACCGATCGACCCATGTTTTGGCACCCAAAGGGCACTATAACAAGTTTTTATTTTAGGCCTTATGGCAGAATGAACACCAAGTTGTTTACAGTGCAATGATAGTGATCTTGGTCCCACTTTTACATGCCGTAGTCTTCTTAGAGAAAGTGCATTTTGAGGAAACCGTCCGGTAAAAAAAGTCCAGGTCTTTTCTTCACAAAATTGAAGATATCTTCAGCCTAAAAATGAAGCTTAGGGAGAGGACATTGAATTCCTCTTGTAAAGCCTGTTTAAACTTTAAAATAATCTATACATAATGGATGGACAAACACGCCCACACAAAAAAAAATGTGAAAGAAAAAAAAACATCTAGAAGGTTTATGAAGAATGGAAGTTGATGATCCAGCTATAGTGTGTGTATAATTGAGATTTTACAGACATGTATCAATCAGATATATCTGGGGACCGACCTTAAACGTCACCATCCAAAAAGACACTCAGTTTCGATCCAAGGCCCGTCTGAGTCGGTTTGTAGACAGTGACAAGACTGTACCACGGACATTACCGTTGGCCCAACTCACATCTCCCATACATGTGTATCATGTTATTGCCAAGAGAAATGAAATGAATTCAAGCACCTCGGTACACCGATAGCGAGCTGCAAACATGACGTTTATTATGTTTCTATTTTGTTCTCTTGGTGATAGTACCTTCCGTTCCAGCTGGTGCTATAGCTGGATCTTCTTGAGTGCTATAAAAATCAAAGTTTTATTCAATTCATGCTCCTATGAACTCATAGCATACAATTAAAGGAGTACCTATATTTAACCAGCTTACTTCGAATCATCGGGCCATCCCATCCAGTCAAGTGATCGCATATTACATGACCTTTCATGAAACAAAAGATTATATTTAAGGATGTAGATTTGCTGTACATAGTGTTTTCACAAAGTGTGGGATAAATTGGACCAGACCATTTGTAGATGAGGATTTATTTCACAAACATAACCCCCAATATTTCATGAATAAAGGGGCATGTTTTCGCAAAAGGCCAAGCAACGCGACCGTCAGACTCGGTGCGACGACCCGATGATTCAAAGTAAGCCCATCATACCGTCTGCTATGCAGGCTTCAGATTCATCAGACTATCTATAGATTCTAGATCTACAAGTCTAAATAATGTGCATTTGATTGAGAGCCTATAACAATTTTAAAAGTTAACTAAATAAATACATTGTAGACTATGATCTATGTATAACAAATCAGAGGTCCAGAAATGAATAGACAATTTACTTTTAAAAACAATGCTCCTTCAATTCCAAACTAAAGAACTCTCTTATTTCTGAGCACAAACCTTCCAAGACAATCCATCACAAAATGAAAAATATCCCAGGAAGTGTGGTACTTCTCATTACAAAAGTGTGTCTGAACATATCCAAAACACGGCCAGGGAAAGCACAAATGAACTACACGGCCGTCAATAATGCCATGCCCATGCACGGTCGCCATTTGCAACCGACCAATCTCACAAAATACTGTGAATGCACTGACAAGACCAACACGATTGGAACTAAATTTCTGCCTCATGTTACACATAAAAATTACATCAAATTAGGGTGTAATAATGTGCTGATAATTATGGAACAACCTTTGTTCCAATACAATGGGATTTTCGTTTGATATTGTTGAGATAAGTTTGAAGGGTACAACAGTTTTCGGAACAGAACCAGCACAAGCGTCATCTCGCAGCAATGCGCACATTACCTTCGCCCAGAAGTTCGGGCGGAGGTCATGTGTGCAAGATGCCGATGGGTCCCGTACTACGAGGATTCCCCGCCTATATAATACACACGCTGGTTCCGTTGCTGTGTGTATACATGTGGAGTGGACGCGTGTGTATATCAACGAAAAAATCTTTAAATCCCTACACCTGCAGTGCGAGTACCGTACTCTCTTCGACGAAAGCACTTTCAAAACACTCTTAATAATACATAATTTGAACTACACACACCCTGTAAATGTAGGAACACGAAGTAAAAGTATCCTTCCCTATGTAGACGATACCGCAGAAAAGTTCCCCCACCACAAATCCGAGAAAAGACGCTTACAAGCCATCACTACACGTTTAGTTTCGTGTCAGAAACCGCCTAAAGAAAAAACAACACGGGAGACTCTCGGAACGGAGATTCTCAGTATCGGTGCATTAAATTGAAGATAACCACGACAAAGCGATGTTTTTCACTTTTAAAACACCTTGCAACGGAACGAAATTATTATCAGAAGTATAATTAAATACTTACTCTACAAGGCACTATCCGGAAAGGTGTTTTATAGGCCCTTGTTTGACTTGCTTTTCGGATAAATTGCACACGCACGTATATTCCCGAAATCCTCTTATGGAACATATAATCACGTGATAAGTATACCGCGGCAGTGCAGCGGATACATCGTCGATCGAAGCACTCTGCAACATCCACACACCCAAACAAAATTCGGACTGCAGATAAAAATGGTTGACATCTTTTGAATTATATCACTCGGGCTTTATAGTTTATCTTACGATTGCATACATAATCATCTAATAAATTGAACTAATAGAATTTAGTAAACAACAAAATACTAGTATATCTTTGGAGGTCATTGATGATAAATTAAAAGGGAGAAAAGTGTTTTTTCCCCCTAAAATATTTGGCATCAATATTCCAAGAGTTTAGCCTTGCATTGTGTCACCAGGGGTGGGAGTGGTTGGGGGGGGGGGGGGGGTTGCTTTATAAATCTGTATCTATTCACCTTTCTGGAAATAGGCGAGACCACTTCTAGGACTCCACCACTTCCTTGGGAGAAAAACTGCATTAAGATTCATCTTCTTTTTTCTAAGGATTTTAGCTGCACCTCATTTTTTTCCACAAATAGGAAAAGAAAGAAAAAAACATTTAGAAATGTTAGGATCAAACTAGTTTTTTTTCCATTGCATGAGGCAATTAAAAATAATCAAAATGTGTTTTAACCGAGGAATCAGGCATAAGTTTAAATAAGAGCTCACTACTGCCGTACATTAATTGGCTTAAATTCTTTGTTCAAAATTTAAAACCGAATGGGACAATACTAATAAGAAATAATGAGACAACACCATTCTATAATTCGAAATGTCTATTTCTTGACATCGTTTCTTCTCTAAACAGGTAATGGGGGATTACGACTGTGGAAACGACATATCCTACCAGGTGTCATCCGAGAAGACCCGACAAGCCCACGAGACCGACACGCCACAAAGAAATATAAAATAAAATATAGAAAAGAAGGAAGTACCAAAAGGTTCAAGAAACTGAGAGCCAACAAGAAAAATTCTAGTGAGGCATTAGTCTCTTGGGCAGTCGGTCTAGTAAACCCTCAAATAAGTTGTTGGAAGATTCACAAGAAAGGCGCTTTCGGTGGGCTGTCAGTCTTGGAGGCTATACCCCCGCCCCCTCCCCCATCCTTGAAGGCCCCCCATGACTACATTTTTGGCAGGTCTATGACCTCTGATACACCCAAGTCCAAACCTTTCTCGGGGGGGGGGGGGGGGGGGGGGGTCCCTTTGATAGGTCTCGGCGTACAAGAACACTGCATTCTTCTGCAGAAAATTGTATGCCCCCTCTGCTTATACATTTCTGGTTACACTACTGTCTTTGAAGATATGTATGTTTGTGTAGAAAATATTTAATGGGTTCCTTTGCTCGTCAATATACTGGACTCCTTTCTGTTTTAATTCCAGAATTGGTCTTGAAACCCAATTTCCTTTGAATTCTAAATTTTGGCTACATCTGTATTTGTATCTATGGTATGTATTGAACACAAGCTCTAAAATCGTTTCTATGAAATAACATTTTTGAAAAGTTGTTTAGTGTTGATAATACTTATTAGATGGGAAGCATTTTTTACTGAAGGGGAGGAGTGCCCTCTTCCCCTCCCTAGATTCAAAGGTGATGATAGCCAATGGGCTAAATAAGAATATATTATCTCACATTACTATTCACAGAAATGATTGTATTATTTCTGATAGATCTTAATATCAAGTTTGAGAATTCCCAAAGAAATACAATGTACCAGGTGTTAAATGGGTACCTGGTAGGATGCGAAAGTTAATGTGGTTGGATGAGCAAGTGATGCTTGTAAAATGGCGACTGGCCAGAATGCTCCCCTGCGAGTGGAGAATGTGCGTACATTGTGTGCGGGTAAGCCTGATTCTGATGACCGGGGTAATAATATGTACTGTGCCTAGAAACATAGTATTAGACGCATTATAAATGTCAGCTATTATTTAATATTATGGCTTAGTAAGAAAGCTGATGACTGATTTTTCAGAGATCAACAATGCATCTCAGCTGCTGTCTTTCTCTAAATATCAGCTTTCCATATTCTCAATGTCAAAGCAGGTAAGACAAGAGTGCTATTTCATGTTATGGCAACAGCCACATAAGACAGGAAAATCTGTCGGACTGGAGGAGTTTGATAATATCTTTTGACTTTCTCCTTTGAGGCTCTCCTCTAACACATGTGGTCTCAGCAGAGCATATCCCTGAACAAATACCCAGTATATGTTTTTTTACAGTCTATATCCAAATCAGCTTTCCATTTTCAAAAATATTGTAAATTAGCAAGAGATTTTGTTTATAAAGTTAATCCTTGTTTTTTTTATTGTGATAGCCACTGATGGCGTATTTTTATATCATATTATATCATATAACTTTAAGTACTTCCATCTTTGAGGTGTATTCGACAAGAAATTTAGCATAACAAGGAGAGCACCTTTCTGTCCAGAAATGAGGTGATGCTTGCTGAATTTTTTTGTTGAAAATTCTCAGGTGAGATGAATGGAGGTTGGACAGAGGTTGTACAATACTTGCTCCTGAGAGTGAGGCAAACACTCCGCATCAATCTCCTGCACCAACTAAATTTTGAACCCTGGACCCAACACTATACTTAACCTAACCCTGAACCTAAAGCTTACCTAAAACCCAATTGTCACCCTAACCCTATACAGTGAAACCTGTCTATAAAGACCACCCTCGGGAGACAAGAAACGTGGTCTTTATAGACAGGTGGTCTTTATGTACAGGTTCCTTTAGTACAGGTTTCAATAATAAACCATTTATAAGGGAAACTAAAAATGTGGCCTTTGCAGACGGGTGGTCTTTCTATACAGGTGGTCACTAAAGCAGGTTTGACTGTACCTATACCTTTCTTGAAACGAAACCTAGAGCAAGTGTTGCTGGATTAACTGTGAGATCTGGGGTTACAGTCATTCTCCACGTGCTTCTCTTGACAAAGTGTAGTAAATGAGTATCTTGCAGGAAGGAAAACTGGAAATATACAAGCTCTGGAGCTGGTAGCCTCACTGAAGCCGTCCCAGTGATAAAAGAGCGTCCTGACCACCCAGTGCACGGTGGATACTAGCGCTATACAAGAAGCAAATATCAATATTGTAAATCAAATTTTTAATTATACTTGTTTATTTCCCTTTATTCACTCCCTCCAATTCTTTTATTAAGTAGATAGGAAATGAACAGCCATTTCTCTTTCTCTAAAAAATTGATAGCCAATAGCCATATCATGCTTTTGGAAGTCCCCCCCCCCCCCCCAAAAAAAAAAAAAAAATCTTTAACTAGGGAATATTTTCAAGAGGATAATTTATTGAAGAAATGGTGTGTAAAAATGGTTTCAATCCCCTGAATAAACACAAAGCCTTGTGATTGATGTAAAGTAAGGCAGTTTAGCTAAATTTAGAGACAAGATCAGTGTGAAAATTAATTCATATCAGATCTACATGGCGGGTTTCAACCTCTATGGGAAAACCCTTTCACGATATCATAATTCTTGGGGTGAAAAGTAGGTAACTTACAAGGGACCAACAGTAATACCTCAGTCACACCAATGAGACCAATATCTGACAGACAACAGCATGCAAACTGAACAAAACATTGCATTCCCTTCCCCCCCCCCCCCAAAAAAAAAAAAAAATAAATAAATAAATAAATAAAATAACTAGATGGATCTTCAACTGCGCAGTTAAAAAAATGATGCCTCCGCCATGGAGCAATTTACCGAAAACCAAAACAGAAGCAATTTTTAAAATTCAAGTTTGATTTGGTACAATCCATCAAAAGGTTCTCACAATATTGTGATTACAATCTATGTTTCATATGTATGTTTGACCCTTTGATCTTTGACCTCATGACCCTAAAATCTAATTGATTCATTGGCTCTGCAAGATACATACATGACCCAAGTTTGGCAGGAATCCATCAATGGGTTCTTGAGATAACACGATCACGAGCTATTTTTGCATACACAATGAGCCCTGTGACCTTTGATCTCGTGACCCCAAAATCTAATCAATTCATTGGCTCTGCAAGATACATACATGACCCAAGTTTGGCAGAAGTCCATCAATGGGTTCTTGAGATAACGCGATCATGAGCTTATTTTTGAATACATAAAGAATCCTGTGACCTTTGACCTTTGATCTCGCGACCCCAAAATCTAATCAGTTCCATAGCTCTGCAAGGTACATACATGACACAAGTTTGGCGGGAATCCATCAATTGGTTCTTGAGATACTTTGTAGCGGAGGCATAAAAATAATTTCTGACCGACCGACCGACCATGTTTTGGCACAGGTTACAAGTAAAGAGCATTACAATAGGGACTTTTAGACTTGCGAGGACGGATACGTGTGACGTCCATTCAAGGCAGTGCATTAAAAGGACGTCGATCGTAGCAATCCACGTTGTCGTTGTTTAAATGTAAATGTCCCTAATATCTTTTTTTTAGGCCTCACCTGTGCCTGGGAGGTGAAGAGAAAAGCGTAGTGAAAGACTGAGACCATCCAGTCTCTCCTCCCGGTATCACTGACTGGCAGTGTCCAGGTGGACCACTACATAGGGGGTTCCCCATAATCTTATATGAATAGTGCAGTGGGTTTATAACGTGGTGGTGACTCTCCTCTACATCCGAGGGCCGGAGCATTTTCCACTGTAACATAGCTTGCGCCTATAACACAAGGGAGGGGCACATGAACACACAGAGCTGGGTTGGCTTTGGATCCACAATCTTTGGTTCAACAGGAAGATGCTTCACTGACTGAGCTACACTGTAACTCGTCTGGACAGCGGGATAGCTTGAAAGATTATCTGCAATCCTTCTGGATGAAGGTCAAAGGTCACTATTTGTTAGGATAACGTTACATGACATAAAACCATGCATGAATTATTTGGATAAAATGAGTATGTGAGCATCAGTATTTTATGAGGCATGTTACAACATTCCATCTAGAAGTTCTTTGATCGAAATTCAGAAGATATGGCAGGAAAGGGGCTCTACAGAAAGTAATAAAAAAATAAAAAAGAAATAATTCTTTATTTCTTCCTTAAAAACAGAGATGAAGAATACACAAGATTCAGGATGGCATCGTTCAGCAATCATCCACACTAATACTTCAGGATATGCCATGTCCTATCACTGAAAAATGGTTTGGGGGAAAGGTATACTCCATCCAATCTACCACCTACCCCCCCCCCTCCCCTACAGACGAGTACCGTAAAGAACAATTTAAAAGATCACTGGATATTTTTGACGTTCAATGGGTTAAAAAAATTTGCATTTTACAGCAGTAGCATTTTTTAGCATTCTAAACAACGCAAAATGCCAATAATATTATTTCAAAAAGATGCACACGAGTTACACGACCTACAATAGGCAAGTTTACTTCATTGTGAAGAACAGTAAGGCCTATCTAGGTAGAAATCAAATGTGTGGGAGTTGGGACTGGAGAACATTTTCATTATAAAATATTGAAATGTAATCTTAGGGGATGAGAAAGCTATCAATACATTCCATTACTGTAAACGTTGTTATTCCTGTTAACTCCAAAACGTATTCACTGGTTTTTAAACTTGCGTTGCACGCAATTCAGCCCTTTCAATACACTCATAATACATGTAAGTCATGCTTATATTTTTGCAAGCTCTACAAATTCGCGCTTGCTGATCTTAGCAAGAAATTTGCAAAAATTAATGTACCGCAAATATTTCTACTTTAACAGTACTGCAAATGAAGAAAAAAATATACCGGTATAGTTTATGAAATGTTGAAATTCTGCTTATTTCTTAAACACTAGAAAGCTTATCTAATTCTGCAAAACTGTTACATGTACCGTAAATGTAATTTATTTTGTTTTTTTTGAGAAGACAAAAATCAATTTATTATTTTGTGCCATAATTTCAAATATCATGACATTGATAAAGGTTGATTTTTGGCAGTAATTACGTTTGATTAAGGAACTCCATCTTTTATCACTTGATGCCCTAGCTTGCGTGGCTCTCGATCCAACGCCTGATCTGACAATCTAGCTGCCAAACATCCTACGAAAGAAGATGTACATGTATATATTAGATTGAATTCCAAGACAAACCTTCAAATCAGTGTGATAGGCAATTGCAATTCATAATGTGATTCATATTTTTCTTGTATTGCATACCGGTAAGCTTATCACTATCAATTTCATGGAGTTATTTCTTACAGCAGTGCCTAGATATTTCTGTCCTAATACATTGTATAAATTGCATTATTTCCTAACATAATATTAACCACAACCATTTACAAATAGACCCATAAAGCTGAAAATAAAGCTTATAGAAAGAGTTTTGGACAACACCTTTCCCCATAATCCATCCCCAAATCTCCCTAGACATACATGTGTGCATACTGTGTGCACAGGTAGTAATGGCCACAGCACAGAGCAAGCACAGAGCAAGCACAGTGACAAAACATGGCTGCCAAACGATAGACACACCCTTGGAACACACTCTAGGTATGACCTTTGAATGGAGTTCCCCCATACAGCCTTCAGCAAGCAAGCATGCAGTAGAGATGCACAATGTACATTAGTGTGATCACACAGTACAGATCGTTGTACTTGTGTATAACAGGGCATGTTTGCTATGCTGCTGTGAATGCTTCAGTCTCAAAACACTGAACAGTACGTGTGCCAAACTGCCAATGAATGAAGAACAATGAATAGCTGTATACATCTGGTTTCCTCAGGGTCATCATCAATAAAGACAAAGACAAAATCTAAACAAGAATGGTACATGTACTAAGTGCACGTATGTACCTTCCCCTTCATGAAATTTGAATTATGAATGCTTCATCCATCTACATGATTTGGATGAAAACATGATCAAGTTTTCTTGCAGCAATGCATTGAATCAAGAGAGCAGTACAACAAATGATTTCCTTGTTATTCCCAGGTCGTTACAGTTCACTTTATAAACAATAATTTCCCTATTGTGTGAAAGAATTATCTGGATTATAAGACAATAATACTGATAACTGATCGATCAATTTTATATCTCAACCAGGCACATCTTTGTTGATGCTACTTAGATATAACGCACATAATTTATTAATCCACACTTTCTACGCAATACGATCCCCAATATTTATCAAAAGATTCCAGCTTGAGTGGATGAGAATTTTGTTCAATATGCAGGAGGCAACTCTCTACCTATTCAAGAGCACTATCAATTATTCGCAAAACTGAACCGTTAAATCTACCCATATTGCTTTGAAGTTGAGACACATGACGAAACGCAACACATCCAACATGTGTCATTATTGCAAAGTATTATCCGAAGCAATAGTTGGTATCTGCATGTATGTACATGTATGTATCAATGAGACAAAATATATTTAGCAGAAATAATAGCAAAGACAAAGATATTATTCAACATTCCAAGTTTGTGTATAATTTCAGTACGAAATTGTATTTGTGTACCAGTATTACTTATCCTCAGGTAGAAAAGAGAAGAGAAAAGAAAAGAAAGAAAAAAAGAGGGATGGGTAGATTGAAAAACAATTATTGAGACTGATTGCAATTCACCATAATTCAAAGCCCCCATCCAATTTTAAAAACCTAAAGCTGCCATAAAAACAAATTCCTCTTCATGGCCGGTAACGACCACAGAATAAGATCATTTGACTTAATGTGAAAGGTAATTTCCAGATGAGAAGTTCAGTGCTCTACTGGTAGCGGCGAATCTCTCTAGTAGGGTGCCCGTGGCAGTAGAGAATTTTTTTTTTTTTTTTTTCATTACCCTGGTACAGATAAAAGATAGGACATTCCTCAGTAAACAAAGGCAAATAAACTATATATGTAGATGTAAATAAAAGTATTTATTTCTACATGAATCTGGGCTCAAGCATTTGCTTAAATATTCCATTCACAAAATTTGTTCAGCATTAGAAAACCTAATCCTTTCATTAAATGTGGGAACTGTATAAAATACAGACTATGGATGCATTTTGTGGACAGATATCAAGTTGAAACATCAACTCTACAGTCTAGTTCTAGGAATTGAGAGCAAACTTGTACCAGTATGTATCACATTTTACACTCTTATAGGTAGATTCCTACTTTGATCTTAATTACAGTCCAGCATTATCATAAAACTGAATAGTGTCTATTATGTTACATGTACACTGAATACATGTAGATGTCCCAAAAGTCCCAAAATCACACAGCTCATTTTGCTCTACTCTGGAATGTATGCCTCTATGTGCATTGCAACAACATGGGCTACATGAACTATACTTGTAAAGCCCCCCTCTAAATTTTGGAGAGAATGAAAGCACTGCAAATAAGACATGTTACTACATGTACATGTAGTAGGAAATGTTACACCTTTCTACAGCCAATCAACAATTGAATCCTGATTACCGGTAGAACAGGGACATTTGCAAGCTTTACAAGACAATAAGAACTGCTACTTGGTAGGGCCAGCCATGTATATGTACTTGTAAGTACTGGCTAGATACAGAGAAGCACAATGGAAATACTTCCACGTGTGCACTTTGTGCAAAGATAAATCCAAGATTTCAATGCACACAATGAAAAGCAATCAGGCCAACCAAAGGCCATACAAAATACTTCCAAAAGATGTAAGCCTGCCTTCGGGATTACCAAGGGAAATGCAGAAATCTTCACAGTCACTGTTGTATAGTAATCATGTCTTCTTCACCATTTTATTAAGTATATATAGTGAATGAAGTGTAGCAAAAGTCTGCACAAAAAGCAAAAGCCACGATTTACTCTCTCTCGCTATCCAACACTCATTAAAAGCTTCAGCCACGTTTTGTTATAGTGTGGCCATCATGAAACATTGCATTGCATTGCATCAAGGCATGAGGGGCATACAGTCCTAAAGTGAAAATCTACATTTACAATTCTACATTCATGTAGTATTATAGACTCTGTGTGTGAAAGTACTTTTTTATTGGATGTACCGGTACATGTATGTTAGGTTTCCCTTCCTGTATGAAGATATATGTAACTAGATGGACCTTTGTCTGCGCCCAGTCGAAAATGATGCCTCCGCCATAGAGCAATTTTACAAACCAAAACAGAGGCAATTTTTGAAATTCAAGTTTGATTGTTATCCATAAACAGGTTCTCAGAATATCTTGATTACAAGCTATTTTTCATATACATGTAGGAGTATGACCCTTTGATTTTTGCCCTCATGACCTTAAAATCTACTCAGTCCATTGGCTCTGCAAAATACATGCATGTACATGTTTTGAGTTTGATGGTAATTCGTCTATTGGTTCTAATGAGAATGCGTACACAAGTTATTTTTGCATACATAATGAGCCCCATGACCTCTGACCTCATGACTCCAAAATCTGATCAATTCATTAGCTCTGCAAGATACATACATGACCCAAGTTTGGCAGGAATCCATCAATCGGTTCTTAAGATAACGCGATCACGAGAATGGGACGTACAGACGTATGGACAGACAACCCGAAAACATAATGCCTCCTGTACTGGAGGCATAAAAATGTGTATGATTGGAGGAAAGTCAAATGTAAATAACAATGTGATAAAACTACATCTTAAAGGTAATATTAAGTTCTAGCAGCAAAATAGAAATTGGATTGAAACTCTATGTCCTCACATTGGTCCACCTGTATCAAAGTAAATGTGCCAGATATGTTGATGTTCTGTCCATCCTTTCTAGTGATTTATTACTGATATACATGTACATGTATGAGAGACATTAGTTTGAAGCTACAAAAAAACAGAACTGAGATTCACACAAATTATATACATTAACCCTCAGAGATCTTCTTTCTTTTCTTTTTCTCCACATGTGACCATCACATGAGGGAATGTATGTATGAAATTCTCATATAAATTATTCTCCACCTCTCCTTTATTCAATATACCACATGAGGAGAAAAAACTTTTGGAAATTTGGTGAAGGTTTTGAGAGTTTAGCTCAAACTAGACATGGGCTTTAAAATGGAAGTTTATGATGGGAAAATAATCTCCATCATGCAGGGAACTTAAATTTGTCCAGGATGTTAATCATGTGGATGACAAATTAGCGAGTACTGGTATTTATCAGATATCTGGCATCACTACAGAAGGACAAAGAATTATATACTGATATTTAACACAGTCTTCTCAACAAGTGGGTTGCGAAGCTCTCTCAGGTGGGCCGTGAGGTCTGTCAATAATATATAATTTCAAAAATTGAATAAAATACAAATGTGTATACCGGTAAGCTGGAATTCAGCTATATATACCAAATTCTAGCGTTCTGCTCGGAGTTTGAGAAAATAAACAACATACAAGAAATAATGATGCTCCATACACAAAGAAATTGTCTTATACCCCTGTCATAGTCCTTCCATCAGAGTCACACCGATGAAAATACCGATAGAATTTGCCTATGTAAACAAGTGAAACCGCCGCTTTCCCGCATGTGCCATTCATACTGCCGGTGAAATTCACTCGCTGTGGCGAGCCCCTGTAGGAAGTGAAGAATTATTGCGCAATCGATTGTTAGCTGCTGGAGCACGGTTTGATTTTGGATTCGGCAGACAGTGCACAGCTAGCTACATGTAGTTAGTTACCTACAATTTTACAATGCAATATAACAATGCAGCTGGATTCATATCACGCTGGTGGTGGAACAAAATCATGGATCTACGTTGGCTGCTACTATTTTCTTTACTATGGAATTAACAGTCCAAACAAGCATATTTTGTTTTCAAACAAACACAGCTAGCCGCTAGACGGATTCCAAAAAAAGCGCAAGCTGAAACAAGATAACGAACTTTGACCATTTTTATCTGTGTTTTTCTCCTGTACCCATTTATAGTGGCCGTTTTATCAATGGAAAGAGAATTTCTCGTGCTCTTGAGCAGGAGAATTTAATCACCTATTTCTCTTCTTTCTATCAGCTATTTCTCCTCTGTACCATTCTTAAAGGCCGTTTCATGATCAGATGTATTTGGACACATCCGATGAAAATCAGGCCACCATGAAAGGAGTATTAGAATGTGCATATTTTGACGCATAACACTAATGTTTTTCAAGTCAAATTAAATCATTACAAAGCGAAACTTTGTAAATCAATTCCTATGTGACCGGAGTATTGATATTTCTAATGTTTTTTTGCACACACATACATGATGTATATGTATATAAATATATACACCATATATACCAGGTATATATATATACGCAGGTATATAGGCATTAAGAATATTCTCAAGATTTCTTTCTTTAAAGGTACTATGTCCCTTTTGCAGCCAACCTCAAATGCCGTAGAACTTTGCAGGAATTATGAATATGTCATGTATGTCCTATCTGTGAAATTTAAACGTTAGCAGTGTCCTCATATTCAAATTATGCAAGGAAACCCGTTTACTTGCTAGACTTCACTGTCAGACACTATTGAGTGTCTGACTGGCTTTTTTTCTTCTTTGGTAATGACATACATGAAAAGAGTTGTAAAGGGTACATGAGCACTTGTCTACATCAATAACCCACTTCTTGTGATGGCCAAGATTAAACTGATTGAATCTTTGCGCAGCATAAAACGTATGACCATTCGGTACAATTGTCTGAAAATCAAGACTATTACTTTTGGGCTCTATAGCCCTAAAGTCGATTTGACAGCTAATAGTCGTTATTTTCCCACTTAAAGACATTTTTAAGCCCCAACTTTTTTAGGGAAGTTCTAAATTAGTATTATCTTTCAAATGCAGTTGGAATTTAACTTTTTCATTTTTTTGGCCTGCAAATGGGACATAGTACCTTTAAAGGTATAGACCAGTGCTGGTCTTGCGATTGCATTGTGAAAGAAACGTTGTGGAATCGATCAGAAAAGGTTGAATCATCTAGCATATAAGTATTGATGTGTACTGCAAGGTTCTGGAATCATTAAAAATGATAAGAAATTTGGCCCAGTCTTGGTAAAGTTACAAGCACCGTACACAGAAAGATGTATATAGGACTATGCGTTATTCCAGTCCGGATAGATATAATAATTTACCAAATGTATCAATTAGTAGGCGGTTTCCCTGCAAAATTTGTATCATCACGTATTAGTCAAAACATATTCTTACACATAATTAGTAATAAGAGCTCCCATTTCATTTTTTGAGACGGGGGCGTTTCCAAAACTGGTGTATACCTTTAAGAAAAGGGGGGCGGTAGGAAGTGTTATGGACTACATATAGCTGGTGTAGGTGCACTCGAATATGTGCATGTGAACTTCAGTAATATGAGTGGTAAGCTAGGGGGAGTCTAGGTTGATCACCTTATTTCCAAGAAACAAGCTTCAAGAGTCTCATTGCAAGTTACAACTGACAGTGACATAATATATAACTACCACACAATTCTTTCTCTGTTTTCTTCACCTTGTGTCAAGTTAATTTTTTTATTTGTTTTTGTTTGATTGTTTATCTCATTAAGTTTTTGTAAGGTGGGCCTTGAAAAAGTTATAGCAGCCAAAGTTGGCCTCAAGTAAAAATATTAAAATAACGTTGAGAAGTGTTGCCGTAATTTACAATTTTAACCAAAGTGCTATTTATCATAATTCTCCTTTATTATTTCAAATAAAAGAAGTACATCAATAGAGTATTTTGAAATTTAATCTTATCCAATGCCCATTGTACTCAAGGCCATCAAATTTGCCAAACGGGCCAAATTACTATTTAAAAAAAAAGCATATCAAAGTTTAAGACGTTTCGCCAAGGGCAGAGATGCCAACCTCTTGACACCAAAAAACAGACAGTATATCCTTACAGAAAAAAGGAAAAAGAAAAAATCAGATTTTCACGAAAACTCAACACTACCACTTGCCATTGGCCTCAGGCCAGTAAAATGTTGGGAAAATGTGTTTTACTGGTAAGAACAGGCAAGTAAAATGTTTGCTCTTTCATTAACGCCCATGTAGGCTTGTTGTTAAACGTTTTTGTTGGGTTTGGGTTTACTTGTATATGTTTCTATGCGATTCCATGATTTCTATTTTTTTTTTTAAAGATAAAAATCATATTTTTAAGAGGCAATATCTTATTTCGTATTTCACTTGTTTTATCATACTAAATACTATAAAATCATACAGGTTGGCATCTCCGCAAGAAATTCCCTTAATCAAGACTGATGAGTTATTGCTCACTCTATGCAAAACGTCTACATCTCATTACTATTGTAAGCATACTTTTTTTCTTTCCGAGTTTCTTTAAAAAATGTTCAATCATAAAACGATACTCAGGAGGGCTAGTAAAAAATTCAAGTTATGATGTCAAAATCACCTCTCATAAAAGGCAGGCCAACATGTGATTACCATACATTTGGAGGGGCTTCAAGGGTTATTGAAATTGGCATATATAGACTAACTATGTTCCGTAAAATGTATGGAATCATTAATAATTACATGTAAAAATGCACACATTTCTATCAAGTACAGGTGTATATGCTGAAATTTTAGTTTTGGGCAAGCACACCACAGTGATGAATGGTAACCTACAGTTGAAATGTTGTACATCTGTAATACAAATCTGTGTAATACACTAACACACTGGCAATCAAATACATGTAGGTAGTGACACCCCCCCCCCCCCCCTTCCCTCATCAGATGACTTCATGAAACTTGTCAAAAAACTATGGAAATACATCAATTGTAGCCAGCTGCTAATAACAATCCCCCCCCCCCCCCTTCAACCCTTCAACCATTAGTACTGTGTCCATCGTATCAATTTGCCATGTACGTGTAAAGGCAAAATAAGGCAAATGTAGAGCACTTTTCAAGAAGAAAGCAACAACAAAAAAAGGGGGAAGGGGGAATGTTATAAGGCTGAATGTTGTAAGAATGTTATGCACCATCAATAAATGTTTAACCTGTTGAAATATCAGGTTAGGATTGGTTAGAAGTATCTAGTGAAAATTCTCAACTCTACAAATCTATCTAATGTTAGAGCACGTACTAGTCTATCTCACAGTCTCTGAGTAATTTTTTTTTTAATGATGATCCACCGTACTTGTATGGCACCATTTATCTGTCTCAAACATTCAAAGGCGCCAGCTCCTCCAATAGTTATGGACTAAAATCACATAAGGTGAAGCCCAAAGGTGTCCAGTAGCATGATCTTTCCCTCCAGTCACGAAGCCGTGGTCCTCGTCAGTTTGTTACTTGATATAGATTCTTCATCCGTTGTCTGCTCAGCCTGGTTGCAGCTCCTACATGAGTTTCTTAGCCTTAAACTAGAGTTAAAGACAGGAGATGCATTTACCTTTGTATGGAGCACGACTTCAGTCCACGATAGTTGGTGTGTCCAAAAGATCTTTATGAGGTTGGAGAAAAACGGAGCCGAGAAAAACGTTTATGGTGGTGGTGCTGCCGGAGGTGATGAAGCTGGTGAATGCGCTATGGCTCCGACCTTGCCCTTTCCCTAGACCCAAACTGATGAATCAGCTTCAGCTGGTTGACCAATAGCTCCGCAGGAAACTAGGAGGCGCCTCTGCTACCGGTCCCTCTTGAATCCAGCAGATCAGTTCCTTCCAGAGTCCTCAAAGATGGGTTGCTTGAGAAGTGCCAAAAGACCAAGTGAAGGTTCCAAAGATATTCAGGTGTTCAGTCAGTCACTAACTTGCCAGTAAGTCAGTTCAGGTGGTTCTCCAAGAACCTTATATATGTAGTAGAAATAACATCTCTTAAAACTTTGGCATCATGACAAATGCATACATGTAGGGCAATGATTAAGAGTGAAAGAATGCTGGACCAGATTCCCATCTCCTACCCTGGACCAAACACTTAACAAAATATAGTATACACAAGAAATCTCAGAAAATTGTGCTCATAAATACTTTTTTTATAAATGCTATCAGTTCAAAATATATATTTTGTGGACTGCCTTTGCTGTACTATGTACAATAGTCTTCTAGGGCATAGATATTTCTTTAGAGATTTTTTTTTGTAAATTAAAAAAAATCCAAGAAATTTTAGTACAAATTACTTGGACAGCTGCTTGCAAATAAATAACAGAGTTCTCAGTTTGTGTTTGATTAATCACAACTTCAAGACTCTATAGCTTTCTTATCTTTATTCAGATATCCCTCATACTTTCAATGATCAATTTCATTCATATTTTCATGTCTTATCAAAGCAAACTGGATGTGTTTACTTGACAATAATTCAACAAGAAAAACTTCATCATCAATATACTAGACTAACCAATTCCCATCTCTAAACCTGAACCAAACACTTAAAGGTACTATGTCCCTTTTGCAGCCAACCTCAAATACTGTAGAACTTTGCAGGAATTATGAATAAGTCATGTATGTCCTATCTGTGAAATTTAAACGTTAGCAGTGTCCTCATATTCAAATTATGCAAGGAAACCCGTTTACTTGCTAGACTTCACTGTCAGACACTATTGAGTGACTGACTGGCTTTTTTTCTTCTTTGGTAATAATATACATGAAAAGAGTTGTAAAGGTTACATGAGCATTTGTCTACATCAATAACCCACTTCTTGTGATGGCCAAGATTAAACTGATTGAATCTTTGCGCAGCACAAAACGTATGACCATTCGGTACAATTGTCTGAAAATCAAGACTATTACCTATTGAACTCTATAGCCCTAAAGTCGATTTGACAACTAATAGTCGTTATTTTCCCACTTGAAGACATTTTCAAGCCCCACCTTTTTTAGGGAAGTTCTAAATTAGTATTATCTTTCAAATGCAGTTGGAATTTAACTTTTGGGCCTGCAAATGGGACATAGTACCTTTAAACATGTACATAACAATTTTTCTTTGACAAGATAAAACCCTCAGCAATTGTCGGCAGAGTGAATATTGCAACACCATTGGCGCCTGAGTGGACTTTCCCTCTGATATTTTTAATTTGTACATGTTACATGATTGTAGCCATAAAAGCATCAAGAAATATTAGCAAGGCATGTTTGTTTTCATACTATTGACAGTGCACTTATGGTGCATGACCCTACATTTGCTCCTGTAATATTGCCTCAGGCTCTATTTTGCCAAATAGATACGGTTATACTATTACTTGCAATAGGCCCGTCTTCTTCAGCTCGAGATTGCCAAATCACCTGCTATTTTTAGACTCAGGATTTTATCCCGAAGCTCAAAATTGCATCTTCACCAGAATGATTCGCTCCTCACAAACTAGCCCTAAAAATAAACGGAGATTGGCGCATGCACACTTTTTACGATTTTAAGATTTTACCCGCGCAGTAAAACAGGTGTACAAGTACAGCCTTCGACAGCAGACCGCATGTGCTTCGCGTCCGATGTGCATGGTGGGATCAAGAAGTTGACTCCGTACTTCAGTCTGATGAAGACGGGCGAAAATTATCCCGCTATTTCCTAAATAACAGGATATTTTGGAAACAAGACCAAGGTATTTTGGGATATTATCTCGACCAAATATTCTGCTACCTGCAACTGCAGGCTGATGAAGACGCAAGTTAGCTGGATAATTTGCGATCGGGATAGTTAAAATAGCGGGTTATTTGGCAATCTTGAGCTGATGAATACAGGCCTAATGTAGGTTTGCAAATGGGTTTTAGATTAGGTTTAGCTAAAGGGTTTGTCCACAGCTGAAATTAAGAATCACTTTTTGTTGGAAATCAACCACATGCATTTCTTGCCAGAGCATGTGTCATCAAATCGTATGGTGATCAGACTCACCTGCACAGGATCAAGTGTTTTGCATGACCAAAACTCTGCCAGGCAAGAAAACTGTTATATTTCTCCAAAATTATACCCATATTAGTTTTAAAATGTTCACATATTACAAACTTTGATTTAATGCTTTATTGATGACCATACATTTTAAAACCATTTTGATTCTTTGCTGATTTGATGGTGTGCCCTGAACTGTGTATGATACATACCTACACGTAATCCTGTGAAGCGTGAATCCAGTGTCTTTACATCAAGAACCTACATCTACCAGTAAAGAACAAACAGAATTGCGTCATCATTGAATTTATATCTTTGCTGAACATAATCCAACTTCAATGTAAAAACATGTTTGCCATATCCAACAGGCACATGATAACATTGCTTTTAATTTCTTTGATTTTTTTAGGGGTATACAGGTACACTCAGTAAACTTATTGAAAATTAACTAGATAGAACTTTGATTGCACGCAATCGAAAATGATGCCTCCGCCATAAAGCAATTTTACAAACCAAAACGGAAGCAATTTAAAAATTCAAGTTTGATTGTAATCCATGTGTCGGTTTTAATGATAATACATTCACAAGCTATTTAAAGGCATACGTAATGAGCCCCATGACCTTTGACCTGAAGACCCTAAAATGTAATCTGTCAATTGGTTCTCATGATAATGCGATATTGCGATCACAAGCTATTTTTGCATACATAATGAGCCATGTGACCTTCGACCTTGTGACCCCAAAATGTAATCAGTTCATTGGTTCTGTAACATACATACATGACCTTTGACCTGATGACCCTAAAATGTAATCGGTTCATTGGCTCTGCAAGTTTGGCAGGAATCCATCAATCGGTTCTTGAGATAACGCTATCATGAGCTATTTTTGCATACATAATGAGCCCTGTGACCTTTGACCTTGTGACCCAAAAATCTAATCAGTTCATTAGCTCTGCAAGAAACATACATGATCCAAGTTTGGAGGGAATCCATCGATCGGTTCTTGAGATAACGCAATCACGACAACGGGACGTACAGACGTACGGACAGACGGACAACCTGAAAAAATAATGCCTCTGGTTACTTACACGCAACTTGTAACGGAGGCATGATAATCACACTCGTCAAACTGAAAAATGTGTACCATTTTGGATACCTAATGTATACTAAATCATACTGGTTCGGTTGAGAGTTTTAGCAAGATACATACATGACCGAAGTTTGGCAGGAATCCATCAATCGGTTCTTAAGATAACGGGATCAAAAGCTTTTTTTGTGCATACATAATGAGCACTGTGACCTTTGACCTCATGACCCCAAAATCTAATCAATTCATTGGCTTTGAAAAATACATACATGACCTAAGTTTGGCAGGAATCCATCAATCGGTTCTTGATAACGCGATCACGAGAACGCGATCACGAGAACGGGACGTACGGACGGACAACCCAAAAACATAATGCTTCCGGTTAGTTGTAACGGAGGCATAATAATCACACTCCTCAAACTGAAAAATGTGTGCCATTTTGGATATCCAATGTATACCAATTCATACTGGTTTGGTTGAGAGTTTTAGGGAACTTCTCCAAATCTCCACCAAACCAGTGAAAAATTGAAATAAAAGATTGAGAAATCAAATTAAAGGTAATACAAAGTTTTGGGAAATTTGAAAATTGGGTGGGAAGTGAATCTTTACAATTTTGATATATTTGGATGCCCCTGTAAATGTTTTATAACCACTAGAAAATTTAGCCCCTAAAACACTTCTGCTTTCGAGAAATATTATATATAAACAAATTTACTGGTGCTCCCAGTAAATTTTGATAAATTTCAAATAGCGGCTACATGTACGGCCGTACAATGGTAGCTGCGACCATGAAAATCTCAGGATATGTAGTTGTGATATATAATTTCCAAACAGGAATAGCTAATTGGTCGATTTTAGTCAAGAAACATTGTTTTATAGCTTAATTAATATCTTGACCTTGAGAGGGAGCTATTCAACATAAATATTTTGTAATTTACAATTTCATAACTTAAGACTTGATTTCAACTGCGACAACGATCACTGCATATTGTGGGATCGCATATGCTTCCAATATGTCCATTTGCACCAAATTCATGACCCCATACCAAAACTTTGCATTACCCATAAGATATGGACTGCTTTAATATTCGAAGCATAGCTGTTTCGGGGAAGTTCAACGCCACCTTGAGCCTATAGTAACAGCGATGCCTCTCATAGCAGTCAATAGATCTATCATATGATTTATAAAATTTAGATGAAAGACTTCATGCATGGCCGATTGTCAACGAAACAGAGTTAAGTCTTTTGTCAATGCTGCTTGTTGCTACGGCAGGCAGCGACTGAAAAATAAGTTGTGAAATAAATTGCAAGCACTACTTTAAACAAACAGAACTTTGTCCTTGTCCTCATTTTTCCTGGTTAGGTGTCATATGAAAGGGTAGAACTTAACTTTCTAGAAATGTAATTTTCTCTTTGAAATTCAGATACGGTTTCTGTACGCCAAATGACTTTTTGGTTTCCTCTCTTCAAATTCATTTTAATCACTCATGCGTGAAATATGCATCATGTGAGTTGCATACTTGCATGAAATGAAAGAGGAGGATCTAAGCTTTCCCAAAATTATTAATTATAAATGTGACTAAGTTATGATAAAACATTGATAGTTCTCGGTTTCATTTTTGTGGGACTCTCTGTATAGTTTTGCTAAGGAATGTAATTTTTTAATACAATACTTCAAAACCTGTAAGGGGGGTAGTCACTGCCGTCACCTTCGCGCCTCTTGTTCACTATGTTCCCCCGTTTCTTGCATTGGCGTAATGATGGGGGGGGGGCTTGGGGGCAGTTGCACCCTCCAAATAAAATTCAAACGTTTTTCTCACTTTTTTGTGTGTTATGCTTTTTATGGAATTCCCAAGTTTACAGTCATACAAAAAATTTGCTTATTTAGAAAACTACATGTCAAGACCCACGGATCGGCGGGCATCGAGCCCCCCCCCCCCCCCCCCCGAACCTGGACCCCTCACTTTTTTTTAAAGAATGTTGAAGATAAATAAAAACAAAGAAAGAAAGGATACAGTAGTTAAAGGGAAAGTTGAGTTCTGTTTTCAGACCGCAAATGCCTTCAAAATGCATGGTTATTGCTTTTATTCTTATCTATAACCTTTATAGTGCCCTTTTAGAACCTAAAATTGCTACGAAGGTAATTTGAGACCCCAAAATGTGTGAAATTTAGCCAATACAATCATACCAATTCAGCTCCACTTTAAAAAAAACATGGTGACCATTAATTAATTATTTAATTAAAAATAACAATACATGAGCCTGCTAATTGTGGGTAATACAAAACGAAAATGCTAACAAAAAAGCCAACATTGGCATAGGCTTAAATATGATGTACAAGGCGTTACTTATTTCATTTTTTTTCAACGTTTTTTTCTTCAAATTTTCAAAATATCTAATATTTGTGGTGGTACACAAGTATTAGAAATCGTCATATTTCAGCAGTCTATGAACCGATTTGATTAAACAAAGATGATTTTGTCATTTAAATAATTAAAAAAATGTTCTTTCAAATTTGACACTCAGTTTTTTCATTATCTCACAAAAAAATTATTTTGTGTAGCGCCCTCTGCAACAGAACTCAACTATCCCTTTGACTGCCAGTGTAAAAAATGAGGTATCAAAATATGCGCATCTGACCGTAATTAAATGCCTTAAAGTACCACCGAGCTTCCGGGGGCTCTGCCCCCTAGCCCCTGGACCCAGCCAAGGGGGCCCCTGGATGCTCATTTCACCGTAATTTAACGCCTTGAAACCCCTGAGCTTTAGTGGGCTCCACCCCCTGGACCCCATGCAAATTTACGCTCCACTCGCTTCGCTCTCTTTGCTCTACCTGACTTTGAAGAAAAAAAGTTCAGCGGGGCATGCATGTGATGCAGGTTTTTGGTCATTACGCCACTGGTCCCTCTGCTATTTCATCCCCCCTGTCATGAAAAGAAATCGCTGCCCCTGGACCTCAATCATTGAATTGAAGAAAGGGGTTTTACTAGTTTTAGTTTCACTTTCAGTTAGACTCTATTTATTGCAAAAATCACAAATCTAGTAGGCCTAGAGTCTAGATGATACTCTAGGTCTATCAAGTACTAGTAGATCTAGACTATCATAGAATTGAAAAATATTAAAGAATTTCAAGTAAAAATATTGGTTGCGCAGAGTCACACAGCTCACAGTCACAGGGTTAGGGCAGGGCCGGGCTCCTCGTAATGAACAGAAAAACAGTGACACCACACAGGCCACAATGCACTGAGCGTCAGCAGTGTTAACTCCGAGAAGCTCCAACACAGGCGCGCCAGTGTTGGAGCTTCCCGGAGTTACAGCAGTGTATGCATTTGACATCGTAGGCACTACGGCTAAGCCAAGCCTAGGCGAGCACCCGGCTCCAAGCCCGGAGCGAAGTTGCCATCACGTACTCCGTCGCCCGACTTCGACCTTGTAAATGGAAAATCGAAGGAAAAATACTTTGTTAGAGACAATATCACACATTCCTAAACTTACCGAGGAACTTATACTGTCAAATTTATTCTCATATGGCTGACTCAAAAACGCAATCCCAAAGGAAGAGAGGATTTCTCAGGATAAATGCTCAAGTGTTCCACACAGCATCCATGCAGCACAGGCTAGGCTAGGCATGTCGACACTATGCAAATTTTGTCAGAAACTACGCGGGCGCGCACGCGCGGGCGTGGCGTAGTTTGCAGACACAAACCTTAATACACGAGTATCAAATTAAACTTTTTAATTCTTTAAAACTTTCATCCTCATACTTTCTTTGTAGGTCTTTCACTAATGCTTCTATTATCTAACACAGCCAGAAACTAAATAAGTTATGCTAGGCTCAAATTTGAATGGAATAGTGTTTACATATCAAGCTAGGGTCTGTGTCTGCAGACTAGGCACGCCGCCATTCAGTAGCTCAACATAATAATGTACATTTTGTAAAAGGAGGAGATAAACTACTCGAGAAGCGCAGTGGAGATCGAGAAGGGGGAGAAGAACGAAAATGATGATGATGATAATAATCAGAGGCGGCCCTCCCGGAGGGTAGGGGGCACAGTGCCCCCACCTTTTCAAGCACCTGAAAAGTGCCGCTTTTTACATAGGAATAGTGCCCCTTTTACTTTTACAAGTGCCCAAGTTAATTTGTAAAAGTCCCGGTAAAAATGCCCCTTCCCCTTTTCAACTCTGATAAGTGCCCCTTTTATTTGGACACGTGCCCCTTTTCCTTCGTCAAGTTCATATTTTCCTTTGCTATAAGTGTCCATTTTGCATTCTCAAAAGTGCCCTTTTTAATCTCTAGTAAGTGCCCCTAGTTAGGTACGAGAAGTGCCTCTTTTCACTTTTGATAAGTGCCCTCTTCACCTTTGATAATTGTCCTACTTAAATCTGAGAGGTACGTGCCTCTTTTACTTTGACAAGTGCCCTTTTTTCTTTGTAAGAAGTGCCCCTTCCCCCTTTTAATAACTACCCCCATTTTAACTCGGATAAGCGCATCATATATTTTCACATGTGCCCTTTTCCATTTCTAATAAGTGCCCCTTTTATTCATGGTAAGTTCCCCATTAAAAAAGAGCCCCTTCCCCTTCCCATAAGTGCCCCTTCTCTGGTTACTGACCCTTTTTTGGAACGAGAAGTTACTCTTTTTCACTTCAGATAGGTGCCCCCTTCATCTCCAAAAAATGTCCCTTTAAAATCTGATCGATGCCCATGTTCTTTTAACTAATGCACATTTTCCTTTATTACAAGTGCCTCGTTTTCATTCACATAAATGCCCCTTTTCGCCATTATCTGGTCATTGCCTCTTTTCAGATGCGATAAGTGCCATTTTTCACCTCTGATAATTTCCCTTTTAAGTACAATGTAAATGCCCCTATCAAAATCTGAGGGGGGTTCCTTTTCCATCGACAAATGCCTATTTCCTATTCTCATGACTGACTTTTGTTTATCCTTGGTGAGTGCTTCTTTTTGAAGCCGTGTAAGAAGTGCCCCATTATTTCCTCTGATAATTACCCTTTGCTCTTTGGCACCTGCTCCTTTTCTTTCCTGATAAGTGTCCCCTTTTCCTGTCATCATTAAACGCGCCCTAGCTAATTCCAAGCGACTAAGAGCAATTTCCCCCAAAGCTCGCTCGCTACGCTCGCACGCATCTATAGATGATATACTTATGTTCCTTTTAAAGGTCTTTTCAGTCTTCCGTTATGAGAATGTGCTTACAACCCCATTAGGATTGGGTTTTTTCTTCTTTATATTAAAGATGTAATTTTTCGCACTGCGACCTCACACATCTTGAAATTTTTCCTCGCTCGCAAACAATTTTTTAGACAATCAAACCCAACTGCAAGGCATGATGCTTAAGCCATCTTATATAGGGTTTATAAAGTGAAACAAATATTGAAATCATCCCTGATAATTGTAATCACAATGGAGGGGTATATACCAAGGTATAAAAATGTGTATATTTTCGCTTTGAGATTTCCCTTGATTGATTGATTGATTTTTATTCGACAAGCTTCCAACATACAACAATATACACGAATAACAGATCAGAAATAAGTCAGCTTGAACAGCTCGAGAGCTTCTTTCCAGTGGGGTCCCCTACAGAGATGTACAAAATTAATAAGTTAAAATAGTAATATTTACAGACAGATAAGAAGAAAAAAAGAATTACTTATTGAAGATAATAATAATAACAACATTGAACTGATGATATAAATACAAGAAGAAAAAGAAGAAGGAGAAGAAGAAAAAGAGGAGGAGGAAGAAGAGGAAAATAATGATGAATTTGTAGAATTTCTATAACGTACAAAAACATAAGTATAATACAAAATGAAAAAAGTATGAACCGGCAGAAGAATACAAATTTCAATCATATAACATGTCATTCACTTCTCTTCTCTGACTCTCAAGTATATGAGGTATTCCTTAAATTTCCTCTTAAAATGAGCATAGTTTTCTATTTCCTTTACACAATTGGAAAGGGAATTCCAATGTTTTATGGCATTGTAATAAAACGAATTTCCAATACTAGGTGCCCTTTTTTCTTGGTACCGCCCCACTTTGGAAGTCGCTCGGCCGCCCCTGATAATAATAATAGCAATAATAATGACAAAGTATCAACAAAACTATGTAAACTGTTCCATTGAAAGGCCTTGCAGAGTCATAATAACAATGCCAACACCGCTTCACAAAACTTTTGTAGAGGGACTCCCACAGAAGACCTTTTCCCCCCAAGTTATGATGGGTACCATGACAACTTATGGTGGAGTTTTTTATTGTGCGGCTGTTTAGTGAGGGCAACGTACTCTAGAGGGATGGGGACATAAAAAGAGAACTTTTAGCTGTTCTGTCATAGCTCAAAATTTGTGCTTAATTCAGGATCAGTGTTAAGCAGTAATTGCTTAGAAAGTGTTCATTTGGCATAAATCAGCGATTGCCGATGAACAAAATCTTATAGTTTCTCAAAGGATGCACCAAGGAACCCTGAAAATGCATCAGCCTCAATACATCAATATCAGAGGGGGGTCCATTATCCTGAAAATTCAATTCAATTCAATTTTTTAAATATGACATATACATACAAAACTATACATTGTTACCAGGTACAAGAATTATACACATTGGTACAACAATATAAAAGTTGCCTGGCATGCAGGTAGCAGCCAGAAAGGAAGCGACACCTACAATAGTTCCAGATTAATTACTAAAGGACATGACAAAGGGAGATGAACTTGTCCCTCATCTGAATTTCAAAGATTCGTGACAAGGAGACAATATATTAACATAGTGAGGGGAGAGGTACAGAGCTGCATCCCCCCTCCCACCCCCTCCCAGGACCAAAGAGTTAATCTGCTTGACGCAACTCCGCATCGACAAACCAATGTATGGATTTGCCAATTTGACGAGTGGACAAAACAAATTTGACACACACTGGTTCCTATATGAACCACAGAATTATAATAATTATGTGATATGAACACGTCATGAATGCAATCTACTAGTCATAACCATATATACAAGCGCGAAAAAAAAACTCTTTCATTGTAGAAAAGATATTATCTCATCATCAAAATACTTTGCCAAATTAAAACGATTTTAGGGCATCCTGTTGCCAGGAGTCACCAAGTAAAAAGGGGCACCTAAAGAGGGCAACCTCAAAGCGAAAATACATGTATACCATTTTTAGACAATGGTTACCAATGTCTAAAAATGGAATACATGTTTGGTATATATCTCTACTTTGCAGTTGAGTATGACGGTCTGAATATTTAGTGAAGCGAGTAAAAAAAATTAAAAAAAAATATTTTTGAAGTCACAGTCAGTGCATGGCTGCATGCGCAAAGTAAATAGGGTGAAGAAAAGAATCCTGATTGGAGTTTTAAGCACAATCTAACTATGAAAGACTGAATAGAACTTTGATAAGAAACACAATTACAATATCAACGAGGCGCGTACGCAACGGGGGGGGGGGGGGGGGTTCGGGGGTTGAACCCCCCCTTTAGTTTTTTTTATGTGTGCATTTTTGAGTACCCCCCCCCCCCTTTGTGATTTATTATTATTATTTATTTTTTTAATTATTAAAAAAAAAAATATATGCCAATGGCTGACCTAAAAAAGATGACCTCACCCCCCCCCCCCAACGGAGCAAAATGTCAAATGTCAAATTTCGAGACCCCCCCCCCCCACAAAAAAAGTGTCCTCTTATCAGAGGATTAGCATTTATCAGAAGGGAAAAGGACATTTATTAGAAAAGAAAAAGTATCTAATTTGAAAGGACATTTTAGGAATGAAAATGGGGCACTTCTCACTCCTGAAAAGGGGCATGTCTAGTGGTACCTATGATATTTCAACAGGGGAATTTATCAGAGGTGAAAATGGGCAACTATCAGATTTTAATAGGGGCATTTATTAGGTGTAAAAAGGGGCAGTTATGAGAGTGTGAAGGGGCTCTCAATACAAAAGAAAAGGGGCACTTTTCAGAAGTAAAAATGGGCACTTCTCATTCCTGAAAAAAGGCACTTACCGGAGATGGAAATGGCCACATCTACGAAGTAAAAGGGGGAACGGGGCATTCATTAGACTGAAGGAAAATGGGGCAAGTTTCAAAATAAATCAGGGGAATTCATCAGAGGTGAAATTAGGACACATATTAGACGGGGGCGCGCGGAATAGTCACCTCTCACGAAGGAAAAAGGGCACTTGTTTAAATAAAAGGGGCACCTCTCAGATTTGAAAAGGGGTAATTATCAGATATATAGGGGCAAATTTCATATAAGAGGGCAATTTCGGGGTACTTGAAAAAGTGAGGAGCATTACCCCCCTCGGGAGCGTCGCCTCTGTGCATGTGCCCCTTTGGGTGGCCTGGTGAAGAGTTCATGTGACTGTGTGAAGAATTATCCATAAATAAAGTGTACATAATATTGACTTGGATGATTGACTGATTGATTTTATTTGCCCAGTATAAAAAAAAAGTAAATATAGAGAATAATATAATAATTTATGATAAGAAGGAACACCCTGCAGCACATGATGCGATCTTTACACACATAATTTATTTATTTATTTATATATTTATTTATATAAATTTGGCAATGACCTATTCGTGAAATATGAATAGGCTCGCTTCAGTCTAGGTGAAAACTACGGGTACGAGAGTTCAGTGGCTGAAGAGCGCTTTACCGGTACCCGCCGTTCCGCTACCACTGCACTACACATTCGAATTTCCGCCGCGCTTCCCTACACACCAGCATTACATGTTCCGCAGCTCACCCGATCTACCGGGACCTGTCGCCGCGACGCGCCGACAGTGTGGCATCACATCGTCTTGACAACCTAACCTGTACCTGCATTGAATTATAATTTATAGGAGACCTTTAATGCTTTAGTACTAAACGGACCGAACTGAAGATCAGGGCCATCAGAGCAAAGGAGGAATTTAGAATCAAGACTTCCACCAGGTCCAGGGAGAAAAAAGGGACATCAACTTCAAGTTCAAGCTAAAGTTATTTTCTTCAAAATGGCCGGAAGATCAGATGATAAAAACCTAGAAAGCAGACGAGAGTACTTGGGTAATAAACAATGCAGTGGTCCCAAATATTATTTGGTACATGTATGTAGGAATAAATATGTGATATCAAAAAAGGTGATGCCCTTTGAAATACCTTTATAATCATGATAATACCGGTAACAACATTTCATTTGTACCCTAAGTCTAACTTCAATTTCAGGAGGAGGTGGAATGCATGGCCACGTTCAGGCTGCATATATGTCGAGCTCGAGAATGAGAATGAGATTAATATATGATGGCACAATGGGATTTCTTAATGTGGAGACGAACATATAGATTAAACAACGAAATGAATGCATTATTTGATATATAAATAATGTTGAGGGTATTTGCGATCCTTTGGACTTGATTAAATCCAGGGTGTCTTCACGTGAGATGCTCCCAGCTTACTGGGCCAGCTTATAGACAATTAATTAACGCAAACAATGATATGTATGCAGACCAGGGAGAGATATATGCGCTTTAGTTAGGTTTTTTGTATTAGCAATCAGTCAAGAACAGACTATATAATCACCAATGCCTAGTTTCTTTTTTAATAGTAATTTCCTTTTAATTTTCCATTTTCTAGCTCTCTTTTTAAAATTTATAATGTGGATCACAGCTAGTATACAAATTATGGGCTCCTCTCTCCCCTTTTCTCCCTCTTCCAATATCCTATCTTTTTTATTTTGATGACCAAAACAAGGAATAAGAATGAAAAGAAAAAGAAAAAAACAACTTCACTTTTGTACATGTTTTACCATGCAAAAAAGGTTGTTATATAAATATTGCACGATCTTGACTATATACAACAATTTATTGAGTGTCACATGAAACTTTTTCAGCCAAAAGGATATTTGCTAAAAAAATGCCCTATTTTATATTCCTTTCTATTTCACGTTTATATTGTGAAATGTGGAAAATCACTTAAAAGTTAAATGCTTAAATTATATAAGTTTTTATCAATTTTTTGTTAAATGGTTAGGCCTAATATGTCATGCAAACTTTGATTTTGTATATGATCTATGAATTATATATATTATTGATCTCTCAATAATATCAATAGGAAGAAAATTAGTAAAAATTCATTACAAAAATTAGTAGTTGCACACTTGAATTAAGTCATCTCCTGTAACGTTACGCCTATGTAGAGTGGTTTAGCTGCATAATGAACAACTGAGTGATTGGAATCTATCTGGGGCTATGCACAAATTGAAAAATGCAGTCTATAATTTTCTCACTCAATCATTATACTAAATTAAACTGGCATCTTGTACTGTACTTTAACTTAGCTGCATGATGTTATCTTTCATGTTCACAGAGAGAAGTCATGTTGGAAAGTGGGTAAGAGATTCCCTCTCAAAGATTATCGCTAACAGACCAGAGGATCCCATACAGTTCCTTGCCAGCTAGTAAGTATAAATCAGATGAATATATGTCATTAAATGGTGGAGTGAAGATAGAGATCTGATATGAGAGCTCCAGTGTTGGCTTCATGAATGTTTATAATATTACAATAATGCAAGGTGGTATTTTAGTTAAAATGTGATTTTGGGTTATTTTTCACTTTTGTATACCTACCATATTACCTTTACCGATAATTATAGTCTAATAGTACATGTTTCTACTTTCTATAATACTGTATGTTAAGAGTACATCTTAATAATTGATTGGACGGCTTTCAAATAGAAAATCGACAATTCATATGACTGATCGTAATGTATGATACGTCAAACTGCATGAATGAATAAATTTTTTAATGTTATTACAAGTGCTTAATTCAGCTTAATAGCAGCTTATTTTGTACCAAATTTCTTCTAGCTTTGATAAAAATAATAATAATAGTCTGTTTTTGTATAGCGCATAATACGTAGTCTTAATCGGGACTGCCATCCTGCAGAAACCAAAATTCTGTGAAACATGAGGTTCTATATCAAAACTTAAACTATCTTCACTTTATTTGATAGAAATAATTGTAGCTCATTGTTCCGTCATAAACTTCTGGCTCGTTGAAACTACCGATTGTTTATCATTGTGGAAACAAAAACAATTCACGAAAATTGTCCTTTCCTTTTGTTTTGCAGCTTTGAAAGTATTCGGGAGAAGGGGAATCGAGTAGTGAGGGCACATCAAGTCTTGGTTCTCACTCATCATAGTAGGTTGGCTTTTGAGGATAATGTAGCCACAGCATATCAGATCTTGAGCACACCATCAAGTAAGTGGAACCAGTCTTCTTTTCCCTCTGCAAATGTTCATAGGGTAACATTTGTCTGGTGGGGTGACATTTTAGTTGTGTATTGTAAGATATTTGAAATGTGATTTGTTTGTTACGGCAGGGCTCCCTTGGAAAGCAGGCCTTGCGGCTTGAATGGGACCATTCTGCTTTTATAAAGAAGACATGAATAAATAAATAAATAAATTTAGTCATGTTGATAATTTATGATAAAGACATACAATAAGGATGAGCAGAACGTTTGTGTTATATATATTTAGAAAAAATGGGTTCACTTTAAGATGCATTTGATTGATGTATTTATACAATTTATGTGAATTTTTTGTTTGTTACACAAATGAAAATTGCTTGTTGGGGCAAAGATATGGAGGACATTTTTTAAAATCATTTATACTCAAGTCACTACTGATTCCAAACCAACTTCAAACATACCTTCTTCTTTGTTGCCATTCTGGGTAGAGTCATTTTTGTTTGGGCTATCTGTTGTTGGACTGGTGTTGGTGTGACTGAGGTATTTAGTGTCATGGAATGGGCTGAAACTTGCAAGAGCACCAATCACCAACAACAAAATTGACATACCGGTAAACTTACCAATACAAGACATTACAATTATTTCAGGGAGTGAAAGAGCATGAGAGGGAACATTATTTCATATCAAGGCTGAAGTTAACTTGGTAATCAGGAATAATTTCATAATAACAGGGATGATTCAGGCTTTGTTCGTTCTTAAATGAAATTTCAAAATACAAGTACGGTATACCATGTCTGTACAGATGGCATACTAAACAAAATCCTTAATTTATGTTTTTAATTTAATGACACAAGACTGGTCAATTTAACCAGGGCTTGAGCAATGCTGGTATGAATATTTGCAACAAACTTGTAGAATATTGGTAGGTGCTGACATGATTGATGCATTCATTGCTCCATTGTAGGCAGATACAATGGAGACCTGTGGGGGAAACCAGTTACCATTTACCCCTAATTTAGTCCTATTTGAGTTAATATATGGCAGAATTGAGACAATCAGTGTGATTTCAGCCATTTTGCAAAGATAGATTTCCTCAACGTTTCTTTTTTTCTTTCTTTTATTACAGGTTCTAAACATTCCTTTGGTTTGACTGGATCAGCATACAAGGAATTGCTGCGGACAATTTTGAGGTCAGGATACTAAAGCTTTACATTTTTTACTGATTTGCAAGAGGTTTAAAAAGGAAAAAATAGACAAGAAAAGAAATGAGTAAACAATTAAGTATCATTTCGTAACATGTTCACATCAGGATGGCATGGCTACAATTTAAGATTTATTTTGATTAAAGTTGTGAATATATCCAATGAGCAGGAAAAATATATATTGGCAAGAACTGAAAAAGATTTTGCAGTATTTGATGCACTTTTTCTAGTCAACTAAAATTAGAATCAAGAAAGCCTGATCTTAATGAGATATAAATACTTTATATCTTTCCTAATCTGATATTTAAATTGCATTATGATTACTGGTATATGGAATGTTATCATATAATGTTATTAAAGTGCATAAATAAGAGATTTGGGAATAATTGCAGCTACTGGATTATGTGATGAAATAATGATCATGTGATTAGATTATGCTTAAAATTAGGGATAGGGACATAATCTATATAATCAATCTCAAATGTTGCCATCGTGAAGATTGCAATCATCATAATCATCATTACTTTCTTTTACACAATTATTTCAGGTTTGTTCCAGAAACTATAGAAGATGATGTTATGAAGAAGATTAGCCCAAGAGACCATGAATTTATTCCACTTGATGTGTTTCACCACGGCATACTGACTGCATTTGTACTCAAAGGTAATATATCTAAAGCAAGATATTAATATGTTTCGAGAGGCTGTTCATTCAGACCGGTTTCCAGACTAGCTGGAGCTCCCAAAAAGATAATTGTTTAGCAACATTGCAGATATGCATTGGTTAAAACTCTTCTTTTATCCACTAACTGTTCATATCAGTGAGGCAATACGTAAACAATGCAGCCCTGTTTATGTTTATTGGTTGTTACTATAAACTATTTTTTTTAATTAGCAAAAAGTGTTCGTTTATTTTTTAATAGGAAGACAAATATATCACTATAAGAAAATAAAAAGTTGAGTGGCAAGAATTAAGATTATTTAAAGACAGTGTCAATTGATGGTTTGACAGCAGTAACCTTGCTACATATAATATTTGTTAAAGCTAAAGACCAGTTATGGTCATGTGATTGCATTGTGAAAGAAATGTTGTGAAATCGATCAGAAAAAGTTGATCATCTAGCATATATAGGTATTGGTGTGTACTGCCAGGTTCTGGAATCATCAAAATGATAAGAAATTTGGCCTAGTTTTTGTAAAGTTACAAGCAATGTACACAGAAAGATGTATATGGGACTAAGCGACACGTGCGCGACGCTTGCATTATATCTATCAGGTCCAAATAGATATAATATTTTACCAAATATATAAATTAGTAGGCAGTTTCTCATCAAAATTTGTATCATTACGTATTAATTAGTCAAAACATATTCTTTCACATTATTGGTAATTAAAGCTTCCATTTCATTTTTTTTCTCCAAAACTGGTCTTTACCTTTAAGTGGGACCAAGATTAATGAATTTTGGGATTTTTTTTTCTTGCCTCATAACGTTTCCTTTTTAATTCTCGCATCTATAATTTGTAGATTTCTTGCAACAATCTGAGGGTTTGCATGCATGTCTGGACTCACAATCGAATGGTCAGGTCCCCCAGATTCTCTGTGAAGCTGTTCTACAAGAGCTCAAAGAATCTGTTACATCCACATCTACAGAGCCTATCTCGTAAGTATCTTTGTGTACTCTGCTTCCTAGTCTGTCCAGAAATATGAATGGTTTAAAGCCCATCTGTACTAGCTTGGCCAGGCGGGATTAGACCACCCAGCAAGGTCACTGACAAGTGGCTATCTCATCAAATCAGCTCTCAATTAACATAAGAAAAAGAGGATCATGGGGGACCAAGGTGCACCGCTTAGGCATTGTTTTCTATGTAGAGGGAGCAAGTAGTTACAAGTAGTACAGTGGGGCTTTAAAACAGGGGATCTAACGCATGCTCCAGCAACATGAACCCCCTACGCAAGTAGATTGCAAGGGTTGCGCACTTACATCCATTGTCCTAGCCTATGCGTGTTTCAGCGCTATTTCATGGGGGACCAAGGTGCACCGCTTAGGCATTGTTTTCTATGTAGAGGGAGCAAGTAGTTACAAGTAGTACAGTGGGGCTTTAAAACAGGGGATCTAACGCATGCTCCAGCAACATGAACCCCCTACGCAAGTAGATTGCAAGGGTTGCGCACTTACATCCATTGTCCTAGCCTATGCGTGTTTCAGCGCTATTTCACTATGAACCATGAGATATTGAAAGTTTAGGGAATAAATGCCCACATTCGAAACTTGACTTTTCATGAATAATCTTCATTATTGTGATCCTGTGGTGTATAATTTAGTGATAGATTTAATGAAATAATTGTGCAATAAATTGTTAATCATTCCATGCTGCCTCTACACAAATTATGCGATGGTCTCTCTCCCCTCTCATGCCTTTAAAAGGGAAAAGATCATTGGGATTTTTTTGTTTTGTTAAAGGATAAGCATTATTGGGGCATATTTCACATTTAGACATGACAACCCCCCCCCCCCCCTTTCCCCCATTTATGAATCTTTGCATTCATCTAGTTCAGATGCTGTTTGTGTTTCATTTCCAAAAACAATGTCCTTTTATTGAAATATATCAGACTGTTTTTTCATGAATAATCGTCATTATTGTGATCCTGTGGTGTATAATTTAGTGATAGATTTAATGAAATAATTGTGCAATAAATTGATTAATCATTCCATGCTGCCTCTACACAAATTATGCGATGGTCTCTCTCCCCTCTCATGCCTTTAAAAGGGAAAAGATCATTGGGATTTTTTTGTTTTGTTAAAGGATAAGCATTATTGGGGCATATTTCACATTTAGACATGACAACCCCCCCCCCCCCCCCTCTTCCCCCATTTATGAATCTTTGCATTCATCTAGTTCAGATGCTGTTTGTGTTTCATTTCCAAAAAACAATGCCCTTTTATTGAAATATATCAGACTGTTTTTAAGGAATTTCCCTTCTATCTTTGACGATGCTATTAAAATACAATGAATATTAGTCTCTCTTTCATGCATTCTTTCATGCATAACTTGCATTTTGTGAGAAGTGATTAGATCGAAAGGAAATTTGGTTATTGCAAAGTAAAGATTCTGTCGGCATGAATAAACCGCTTAGAGGCAATTTTGCAATTTGCGGTATACAAATATCTTATTATTATTATTATTATGAATGGGATCAGTATATCATTCATAAAGAAATACCAGTAGGCCTCTCTCTTCCAGTCTCTTTCATCCTCAATTACCCCCTCTAGAGCTCAGAAGTATACAGTTTGCTGTCTGATTGATTTTGCAAAGGAACATACCAGTATTTGTATTTACTTTAAAAAGTCTCAAGGCCATGCTCTAGATGATTTTTTCTTCCTCTATCCATTGAGAGAGCTTTCAGTCTGTTCATACTGCCGTTGGAATCTCCTCTCTCTCTCTCTCTCTCTCTCTCTCTCTCTCTCTCTCTCTCTCTCTGTCTTCATTAATAGAAGTGAATTTTAAAAGATATAGGGCATCTACCACCAACAACAAAAAGTGTCTTTTGGACGCCCAGACACCCTCCTGGCTAGAACCTTTCATCCAAGCATTCGTCATCCATTGTTAGTGTAAACAAGCTTTAAATTGGCAACAAAAAAAATCCAGTTATTTTGTTATGTCATTCATGCAAATATACTCTCTACAATAATGCTGCGATGGCACCTGCTGTCACGCAATGAAAAGGTGAAAAACAGAATATGACCGCATACATTACTTGCTCACAATTAGGGCAATGAACAATTCTTAGTGAACCATACTTAACATAGGGGGTGTTTCATAATGATTTTAAGTCGAACTTAACCCTAAGTTGAACTTTAAAATTAGGGAGAGCCATTTGTAGCCTTAAAATGAAATATATTCAAAAGAGAAAATTCAAGTATTTTAGACTTTTTATAAATTCCACATCAAAAACATGAAATCTCCATGATAATAGAAAATATAATTGATTTGAATCAACATTTTATACTTTTTAAAATAACTTTTATAAAATATTTTAATAGATGCTAATGGCTTTCCATAATTGTTAAGTCCAACTTAGAAATAAGTTCAACTTAAGGTCTTTGTCAAACAGTCCCCTGATCTTAAAGGTGTTTGAATTTTTAACTGTTAAAAGATAAAAACTGATGGAACAGCACTGTGTAAGCATTAAATGTGCCTTTGCTTTGATTTTGCTACATACAATGTTTGAATGTTTTTGTCTGAAATATTTAATTCTATAGACTATTCAAAATAAATTTCAACTAATCATTTATTGCAAGAACTCATAATTCCTTTTAATGTCGATGAATGTGTTATTGAGTCTATCTATAGCACATATGCACGTATGAAGAACAGCAAGGTTAAAGTAAGTACTGTAAAGGAAATTTCGTTGCAATCGATAAAAGTTTGCAAGTGGATAAAAGTACCTTTGAAGGTATTATATTGTCTGTTATTGTGGAGAAAAAAGGGTAGAAGAACCCATTGTGTGTGGCAACTGAATTTGAGAGCCCAGTCACGCAACCTTTACTAAAGCAACCCTTCTCAAGTTCTCCTGTGTGTTAAGTAGATATGGGCATGAGCCTTTATGGACGGTTTTCAGAGGAGCGAGGACAATACAATATGATCGTTGTTACACACTCGGTACATTGCGTTTCCTCGCGTATGCATTTACATGTAATTACTTTTGGCGCCTATCCCTAACATACCTTCTCTGTTTATTGTCTGGGAACGGTCATGGCACCAAAGCATTCCAATAACGCAAGGTCGATTTTTAAGGAAAAAACTATGAACCACCCCCTTTTTTTTATGCCTCCGCCCACTGAAGGTGGTGCCAGCTATAGAGGCATCGTGTGTTTGCGGGTTGTCTGTCCATATATCCCGATTTCTCGTTATCATGATATCTAAAGAACCGCTTGAGATATGAACTTCCTTGATGATAGTATGTATCACTATAGGGAGACAATATGGTGTCTCCCTATCACTATATGGTGTATGTATACACCATAGGGAGACAATCTAATAGGATTTTGGAGTAACTTGGTCAAAGGTCCAGAGGTCAACTTATGAAATTCCAGGTATTTGCCTCGTTATCACGATCTCTCAAGAACCACTAGAGATATTTATGAGGCTCCAACTTGTGCATAATATGTATCACCATAGGAAGAAGATCTAATTAGATTTTGGCTAAATAGGTCAAAGGTCAAAGAGGTCAATTTCTGAAATGAGGCATTACTCTCATATCCCAATATGTCAAGAACTTCAATAATGGCGACAATATTACTAAAGGAAGATGATCCAATTATGTTTGGGGGCTAGAAGTTCAAGATCATAGTGGTCAGTTGACATTTGATCATAGGCTTTATGTTGTCATTGTGATATGTCACAAATAATTCCATCCATTTCCTATACTGAATTTAGGGCAGAGGCATATTTCTATATGGAGTAGGAAAACACAGTCGCATTTGTCTTGTTTTAAATATTTGTGCATTATTATGTGCAATCGCACAAGTCCATCACTAGGAGACATATTCAGAGATTGTGGATGTCGCATAAGTTTTAACAAAATATTGAAATATTTTTGGGAGTGTGTATTAAGAATTTGCCGTCTGGTTGTTTTTTACATTAGGCATTAGGCAGACAGATACATGCATTCTGCAAGCAAATGAACCTGTCCCAAATCATTTAAGATTCTACGATTATTTCCTAATGGGCCTTCAGTTTAGAGCTCTGCTCATATATGGAGAAACATTTACCTGAATTCATCTACATGTAGCTGTAGAATTAAAACAAAAACAAATGAGTACAGGCTACAGCTCAAAATCATTTTTAATTAGTTTTGAAAATGGTTCAATTTTTCATTTTATTGGTTTAGAATGTAGGAGGAAAAATCTTTCCTTTTTTTGTTGGCTGTCTTTTTGTGTGTTTTGCTTGTTAGAAATTTAGTGAACAGCAACCCCTTTCCTGAAAGATTGGTCTAGGGGCCTTGATTTATCTCAGGATGATAACCATGACCGCCCCCCCCCCCCCACCACCAAATGTTTGAAATATTCTTTACAACAATTTTTCTTTAGAGAGGCTTGTGTGTAAGAAAACCGTAGTTGCACGCTATCACACCAACAACAATAGAGTCTTTCTTGGAATTGGCCTAGGAAGTTTGTATTGAGTGGGTTCGTCTTCTTTTGTTACATGTTCCCTTTGACAAGCATGCAATTTGTAGCAGGGGTATTATTAGGAACGCAAAGGAATTCAGCTATAGAAGTCACACGTTCTAATTTTGGACTCTATCCAAGTTTTCTAAAAAATAGCTGAGAGTGAGAGATCGTATTCACTTGATAGTATTTCTTTTTATGTTTTGTGTAAGCTCCCGGGGTCCGACTATGAGGTAGACAAAGTAGGTCGGAAATCAATGCCCTGTTCACACGTAAACATGGCAAACCATATCAACAACAAAAATGCTGAGGAAAATAAAGATTTAAAAGTTAAAAGGCACAAAATTATTTTAAAAAATCAAGACTGCAGGCAACTGAGGCCACGATTTGTATTTTCTTAACTCTGTGTTATAAAATTCTGATTGAGATATTTAATGTGCACTATTCTGATGTCATTTTATTTTGCCATGGTTATTTTTATGCCTCCGTTACGAAGTAGCCGGAGGCATTATGTTTTCGGGTTGTCCGTCCGTCCGTCCGTACGTCCGTACGTCCCGTTCTTGTGATCGCGTTATCTGAAGAACCGATTGATGGATTCTTGCCAAACTTTGGTCATGTATGTATCTTGCAGAGTCGATGAACTGATTAGATTTTGGGGTCACGAGGTCAAAGGTCAAAGGTCACAGGGCTCATTATGTATGCAAAAACAGCTCGTGATCGCGTTATCTGAAGAACCGATTGATGGATTCCTGCCAAACTTTGGTCATGTATGCATCTTACAGAGCCGATGAACTGATTAGATTTTGGGGTCACAAGGTCAGAGGTTAAAGGTCACAGGGCTCATTATGTATGCAAAAACAGCTCGTGATCGCGTTATCTGAAGAACCAATTGATGGATTCTTGCCAAATTTTGGTCATGTATGTATCTTGCAAAGCCGATGAACTGATTAGATTTTGGGGTCACGAGGTCAGAGGTCAAAGGTCACAGGGCTCATTATGTATGCAAAAACAGCTCGTGATCGCGTTATCTGAAGAACCGATTGATGGATTCCTCCCAAACCTTGGTCATGTATGCATCTTACAGAGCCGCTGAACTGATAAGATTTTGGGGTTATAAGGTCAGAGGTCAAAGGTCACAGGGCTCATTATGTATGCAAAAACAGCCCGTGATCGCGTTATCTGAAGAACCGATTGATGGATTCTTGCCAAATTTTGGTCATGTATGTATCTTGCAGAGCCGATGAACTGATTAGATTTTGGGGTCATGAGGTCAGAGGTCAAAGGTCACAGGGCTCATTTTGTATGCAAAAAAAGCTCGTGATTGCGTTATCTGAAGAACCGATTGATGGATTCCTGCCAAACTTTGGTCATGTATGTATCTTGCAGAGCCGATAAACTGATTAGATTTTGGGGTCACGAGGTCAAAGGTCATGGGCTCATTATGTATGCAAAAATAGCTTGTGAACGCATTCTCATTACAACTGACAGATGGATAACTATTTAACTCAGGACATCTTGCAAAGCCAATGAACTGAGTAGATTTTAGGGTCATGAGGTCAAAGATCAAAGGGTCATATATGTATATGAGAAATTGCTTGTAATCACAATATTCTGAGAACCTGATAATGGATTAAATTGACGTTGAATTTGCAAAATTTCTTCTTTTTTGGTTTGTAAAATTTCTCTATGACGGAGGCATCATTTTCGACTGCGCGCAGTCGAAGTTCCATCTAGTTTGGTTTATCAATCACGTGTGAATGAGGCCTACAGGAACCAAACATGTCTGCTAGATCACCTTGCAATCTGTGATAACCTTGTTCAAATTCATTACAGTTATTATAAAGATATTATAAGTGAGACTGATTTTATGAGAGAGTGAATTTTAAAATGCTTTCATCAGTGGAGAAGTATCCAAATACATACCCCTCCTCATAAAAATGCATTTTACTATTTCATTTTCTTACATTCATTTTTTTTTGTGGTGAGGATGAGGGGGAAAATGGAGAATGATCCTTCTTGCATTTCACTCATTCCATGTCATGCTGTGTTTTCTATTGTTTCATCCCGTTTTCGGAAATTTAGTGGAAGATATAGGCCTACTGATTATCAAAATAAATGTCCTTTTTTCAGGGAGTGGTGAAAAATGAATATCTTGATTGGGGTAGATAAAAAAAATAAAAAAGCATACGTTCTGTTTATCCATAATTTAAAAAAATAATAATTTAATTCATTTTCAAAACAGTAAAAAAGTTTCTTCAAAATACAATAATGTAATTCAATTAACTTAAAGGTACTATGTCCCATTTGCAGGCCCCAAAAATGAAAAGGTTAAATTCCAACGGCATTTGAAAGGTAATACTAATTTAGAACTTCCCTAAAAAAAAGGGGCTTTAAAATATCTTTAAGGGGGAAAATAACGACTATTAGTTGTCAAATTGACTTAAGTGCTACCAAGTCAGTAAGTAATAGTCTGATTTTCAGACCGTTGTACCAAATGGTCGTACGTTTTGTGCTAAACAAAGATTCAATCAGTTTAATTTTGGCCATTACAAGTGGGTTATTGATGTAGATAAATGCTCATGTACCCTTTAAAGCTCATTTTATGTATGTTATTACCACATACCGGTAAGAAAAAAAGCCAGTCAGTCACTCAATATTGTCTGACAGTGAAGTCTAGCAAGTAAACAGGTTTCCTTGCATAATTTGAATATAAGGACACTGCTAACGTTTAGATTTCACAGATAGGACATACTTTACATATTCATAATTCCTGCAAAGTTCTACAGAATTTGATTGGCTGCAAAAGGGACATAGTATCTTTAATACATGTATAATTCATAACCTACGATCGAACTTACACGCTCACACACACACTTGCATATGTATGTACGCACCACTCAAACAAAGTGAACAAGAGAGCATCGTACAGAGTGTGTCCACCTGTAAATTTGAATACCGGGGGGTGTTTCACAAAGATCCTAAGTTGAACTTAACTTAAGTTGGACTTAAATTATGGAGAGCCATTTGTAGCCTTAAAATTAAATATTTCCAAGAGCAAAAATTGAAATATTTTATAAATTCCACATCAAGAACATGAAATCTCCTTGATAATAGAAAATATGAATGATTTGAATCAACATTTTATGCCTTTTTAAATAAATTTTAAAATTAAGTCCAACTTCAATAGAGATAAGTTCAACTTGGGATCTTTGTGAAATACCCCTCGGGTAGTGTTTCTTTATTGAAACTGTCTTAAAGTGAGATCTCACCGTAATGACTAGTTGCTCTAAAAGAAAGCAGAGAAGTCGATTGATGAAAGTTTTTAATGAAGCAGACGTAAGAAAGGGTATATATGTAATATAAATATTTAAAAGTGTTAATCTCTAGACCTGATAATTTCTAAGTTGCTGAACCAGTAACATGACTAATGTTACTGTGATGTAGTGCCTTACAACTCTTCCATTTGTTTCAGCACACAAAATGTAATTTCTTTCAAAATGTATTACTCACAAGGATCTTTTCTTTTGGGAGGACCTATGATACATGTAATATGTTATCCATAAAACCTTGAGTGTCTAAAGGGAGGCGGCATCTTCTTGCCACGCCCATCAGTTTAAATAAAAACAAGGTATATATTTTTCATGACGGTGGCAAATATGCTGTTTGTGAAAAAGTAACTGCAAGTCACGCTAATATATTTTTCATTGTTGTAATTGAATGGGAAAACTTGAGATGGTGCCTGAGAGTACCGGTACACCATTAACAAAGCAACTTTTCTTGGAAATGACCTGGTAGAATATTCCCGGGGCATGATCTGTGAAAAAGAAATGTTCCAGTTTTATCTGGATTCGAAAGAGCTCGAGGTCAGAAGGAGTGCTGCGAACTTCTTTTTTTCCCTTTTTTTCTTTCTTTCGTTTTTTTTCCCGCTTTTTTTTCTTTTTCTTTTTCTTTTTCTTTTTCTTTTTCTTTCGTTCTTTGTCTGTAAACAAGTTACAAATATCTTTATTTTCTTCATTTATTATTTTTATAAAAAGGGAAAAATTTGTAAAACACTAATGCTCTCACCGTCAGAGATAGAAAGTTTCAGCAATTGAATTCTAATCATCAGCACGCAAGCAAATTTAAACCCCATTCTCACTCACTTCCTAGACCGATCTAACTGTGAGTGTGAACAGACAACGGGTCCAGGAAGCGATCTTCTGGACCAGTTCGCTTCCTAGATTGCCCCACACCGATCTAGCGTGCAGTGTGAACATAAAGCATGCCAGGAATCGATCTTCAACTGGAAGTGAGCGTGTCTTTGGCGGGACATTAATGAAAGAGAGAAAGAGAATAATATATGAAAAGATAGAGAGAAAATGATAGAACGATAAAAGTTAAAGAATTTCATAAAAAAAGGTGATAAAAGGAAAAGCAAAGAACCAGGCCCCCCCACTCAGTGTTATTTAGGGTACGCATATGCGTGTTCCAAGCGACCCCCCCCCCCCCCCCCCTTTTCAGCAAAAGTCCGGTGTGTAAAGTCAATACGGGTATACCTTTTTCTTTTGTTACGAAAGGACATTTTGGTAACACGCATGGGGTCCGTCCGTTCTCGGAGTGGGGGGGCCGGGGCAAAGAATAACATAAGAGAAGGTGACAAAAGGAAGAAACAAAGAATAACATAAGGAAAGACAGGAGGAGAAAGTGATAGAATGAGTAACATAAGAGAAAGTGATAGAAGTAAGAAACAAAGAATTAAAAATTAAGGTTTGACAGACAGAGAAAGTCGGATAGAATGATACAAATAAAGGAAAGTTGGCTGCTCCCAATTCTCCCGGCGTTTTCATCTGAAAGTTAGGCCGTAGAAAGCCTGTGGGGCACCAAAAGGGTCCCGTGCAGGCACTGGACGGGCCCCTCACAATTTTATCTGTCAATGCTTAATGTAGAACGCAGCTTTAAATACAGAAGGCGCAGATGTCAGAAGACACATAGTTCAGTGCACCGTTTCACCAATTTTGCAGGACTTATCTCAATTAACATCTGCTTTTTTGTGAGATTCCTATACCAAATAAAAATATGTAATTATTTCTTGTATTTTATGATATGATTTTTGGGGGTAATATATGATCCAATCAAAACGTTACAAGTTTCGTTCCGATTTGCTTTATACCATTCTATATTAAGCCATAAAGAATTGCCTCGTAGACCACTAAAAACAATTCACTCCTACTACTCAAATTCACCTTGAACTTGTAAACAATTTCATAATTTCAGCATATTTTAAGAATTAACATACAGGATCAAAATTTTGAATTACGGTATATTAAATTGAAATTGTCTGATTTAGTACGATGTTATATTCTCATATTCATTGTATTTTCATGAAATCATTGGTCGTAATTATTCCTGGGCCCGGCCTGTGTGGGTTATTTGCAACTAAATATTTTGCTATTGATTTTACTTGCAGAATACTTCAGGCTGGAGCTAGGTTGAATGAAGCTCAGATATTAGGCTGCTTAGAAGAGGTAAGAAAGATTGCATGAGTAAATCTTGTTTGATACTTTCCCTGATTATGTAATGTACCTTACATGTATATTATAATTTAATGTAGGTTACCATTTTTTCAGGGGGGGGGGGGATTCCCTATTGATCAAAGCACTTTACAGCATATTTGTCCCCTGCTCGAGTTATGATTTATGGCAATTGGTATAAAATAGTGTAAATTATATCCTGCATAAAAAATGTATTGGTTCTTGAATGGTTAAATGTGTGTCACATGATCAAAATAAACACAAAATTTGTTTAGATAACTTTTTGTTATTCAATACATTTTATTAAAATTAAAAATGTTTTAAAAAAGTTTTTAAATTAAAATTTTGATAACATGTAACAAAAAATATATACAGTATATATATATTTTGTTTTTTTCTTTTGATTATTATCATTTTGGGGGAAATAATTTTTTTTTAAATGCAGGATATTATACAAATAACGCACGTCCCAGAGTGCAATAGCGGTGAATGCAGTACGCGCGAGGTTTCTTTAGATTGGTGCCGCTCTGTGCAACGAGCCGCTTGCGGCGAGTTGACGGTGCGAACCATCTGAAGAAACCGAGCGAACACTGCATTTACGTTTCGCACAACAGGGTCAAGTGCGTTATTTGTTTTATAAAATAGCGACACAAACAGCAACAAACAAAAGTTTAGATCTTAAGTATACGAGAGTTCGATCTGATCTAGAGTTATGTTGGTTCTAGAAATAAAATGAGGGTCTAAGACCTTGCAGGCTTACCAAAAAGTCCACGGGATTCCTTGTTTGATTAAAAATAAAATGCATAGGGTGTCTAGAGACGAGTCTACATCAGACAGCTGAAATTCCTGGCTTCATTATAAAATCCAAAAGTCAAAACGGGTCTAAATCCAAGGCAAAAGTGAAACAAAAATTTGCTTTCTAATAATACCCCGCTCTAGCTAGAGCTAAGCTACGCGTACGCTGCGCTGGGGATCATGGTGGAGCGTACAATATTAGCTACGCGTAGCTTATAGCCTACAATGCACTCGAGGGAGCGTACTAGTACTACGCGTACGCGCGCGCACTAGTACTACGCGTACGCGCGCGCACTAGTACTACGCGTACGCGCGCGCACTGGATCTCCATGGTCGTGCAATATAACTTTTTGTTGCGCTTTTTCTGCACTCATTTCTGCAAAATCGTGCTTGCATCAAAAATTTGTCAATGTCATGTGACGCATATTGACCAATCACGATGCTTAAAATACTAGAGCCATTTTATAAAAACAATTGTTATCTATATAAGGCTTCCAAGTGGTACAATAAATCGGTGTATTTAATATCTTTAGTGCAGTACCCGGATGACAGATCAATATTGTTTTGGTATAGCTCTGTCATCCAGGAACTTCAACCGTCACGGTCAATACAATATAGCGTGACTATCAAATTTTGTTATTTCACTAGTCAGCCTGATATAGATAATAAAATTAGTATTGTATGGTTTTCATATACATGTAGATACTAATACTAATTATATTGTATGGCTTTGTTTTTGTGTGATACAAGAATAAGAATATGTTGTCGTAGCTAACTCAAATCTGTGCTTATCTTAGGCTATTTTTTTCGTTGTTCTGGAAACTATTATAGTTATATTCATAATTTTTTTATTTTATATGCTCTTAGTTTAATAATGCTTTTGGTTCAATATGTTAATATTGTAGTGATATATTGTACCTTCTTTTGTATTAGTATTTTGCATTTCCATGTATAGCGCCATGGGCATGGGCATCATATCATGCCTGACAGACCTGGTGTGCTTTATATAAAGCCACTATTATTATTATTATTAAGTTGCTGATTTTATCTGGAATTCTTTTTAATAATAATAATAATACATAAGATTTATAAGGCGCCAAATCCACTTGACAATCAAACGCTCAAGGCGCAGCTTGTGCAAAAGATGAAATACATAATATACAAAATCAGTGATTTATATTTAGATAATTCAATAGGCTCTCATCTGTGCCCATTCTGAAATGTTATTTATAGGATCTACAAAAGGTTCTTTCACTTCAGAAATATGTGGGTTTCTGTGACCTTACGCAATATCAGATTGAACGGCATGAGGTTCACTGAATCCAGGTGAATCTAGGTGCATTCATAAATTTACAAAAAAAATGAGGTTTGGACTCTGTCCAAATATCAATGTTTGACTTTTGTTCAAGTGTGGCGAAAAAACTTCACTAAAAGCGTCCTTTTTAGGGAAGATTTAAAGGTATAAACCAGTTTTGGAAACGTCCCCCTCTCAAAAAATTAAATGAAAGCTCTTATTACCAATCATGTGAAAGAATATGTTTTGACTAATACGTGATGATACAAATTTTGCCGGGAAACCGCCTACTACCGGTAATTTATATATTTGGTAAATTATCATATCGATCTGGCCTGGAAAGATATCGCAAATACACTTAAATATTGAACATTTGGGCATATATTTCAGTTTTTTTGCGAATTTAGGTTGAAGTATTGCCATCTAAACCTCTGAATGGATATTTTGCACCCAAAACCGTTGAACCGCAATTTTACCACCACCAGTCTATATCTTTAACTGTTCATCAGAATTGAATGTGTCAGGGTATATTGAACAATACCTCATAAGGAAATATTCTCTACGTTTGATCTCATAAGATGCAAGCACGCACAAACAATTAGTGAAATTAATCACTGATATTATTAGCAGAACAATGAATACATAATCAATCATTTAGCTCTTGGGATGTGGCTGTAACACCCATACCCTATTGGTAGTTTCTGATTTAGACAGAACAATTTACTGACAATTCCTCTTTTTTTTTAATCAAAAAGGAATCAATAAGTAATGTTCATCATTTAAGCTTTGTTTGAAAAGTCTAGCAAAAGTGCATTGCTGGTTTAACTAAATTATCACCATGCCACTCCTGCACACTTATTTCTTGAGGCTTTTGGTTTAAAAGTGGATAACGTCAGATTGATAGCTTGATTTTCTATATCAAAGTCAGAAAGACCTACGTTATCAAGAATATTCTTCACTTTGAGAATCCAAGACATTGTGTTTGATATTTTCTTTAGAAAATAAAGATACTGGTAATTCACATTTTTTATGATGTTTGATAGCTGGATTTTATTTCCGCGACAATATGATACCAAAACAACTGGGTTTCTACTTTAATTGTAATTACTGAGTTGACCGTTAACAAGGCAGTTGGGGGTTCATTTCAAAGATTCTTTTTTTTTGAAGTATTATTATTTAGTCTTATTTATCCGCTTGATAGGTGGTATGCACCATTCTTGCATGGGGGCTTTTTTTAACAAAAGATGTCAGATACAAATATGTTTTTAAATGATGTGGGGAAATCCCTATAAATTCCAGAAACATTTGTATCTCTGTTATATTGCCATTGATTTTTTTGTTCTGTGAATGTCAGTATTTTTTTAATGGAGCTGTGAAATATAGCCCATTGTAATCTAGAATTGCAGTTGGGGATATTGTTTTGGATAAATATTACAAGGTGCACCTATTTTCTTTGGATTGTTCGTCAATGCATGTTGTAACATCCTGATCTTCCCCTTTGGACTATGGTCAAAGCATTGACCACGGTCAAAGTCTACCAAGTCAAGCTGAAGAAGTGAATATCAATCAGATTTGGTCCTGACTGAATTTCCTGTCCAATATATGAAAACCAAAACACAATGCCAAGCATGCTGCAGGACAAAGGCATTATTATGTTTTTCTTTAGATTGATTCATGAAAAACAAAATAGGATCACTGAGTTGTAAAATTATCTACTTTTCTGTTCGAAAATGCAAAAGTTATTGTGAAAGCGAAGGTGCCATTCATGATTTCTTTGGACATACAAATTGTTGAAAATCCAATTTTTAGCTTTAACACTTAAAAGTTGTTATTATTCATGTAGCATATTTATACTTACTGGCAGCTTTATCTATTATTAGACTCTGATTGTAGATATGTGAAACTGTGGTCGGTTTTACTGTTACATGTAATGGCATTTTTTAAAGTTCATGGAATGGTGAATAAAGAGTGGATTTGTACAGTAATTATATACCCTTTCTGTGCCCCAGTGGTTTTGGACAATAGTCCTAATTTAAATTTCCAGACTGACAGTGATAAATTTGCCATATTATATCTTTGATGATATCGAATTTACAACATACATGTCTCTGTTCCTGGGAGAAAAATGTAGATCTTCTGTGTCAAAATCCTTATTGTAATGCTACCATTCTTGAGTATCGTTTGCTGGCTACAGCACATCAGGGCTTAAATCCACTGTAAACCAGTATTGTTATTGTCTATCATATCCTAGGCTGAAACTGAAGCAAAGTCCAGCCTCACTGGGTCCATGTCATCAGATGAGTTCATTAGACATGCTTCTGACATCTTCCTTGAAAAGGTGAGTTTTTTAAATTTATTTTTCATTTTATTATTTTTAGTCTCTTAAGCTGTATTCAAGCTCAAGGTTTTCTTTTATTTCATTTAACAGTTTAAATATTGTATGATTAAGACTTGTAAAGCTGTAATTAGAAGTTGGCAAAGATTACCCTTTTTTCAAAGTTGATTATGAATGAGACATGTTATTCCATGTCTCCTTCATTGAAAGGTACAGTATGTGAAAATGTGTTATGAGATCAGGGCTCAAATTAATTTTTTTGTCCACGAGGGCTCTTTTAGTACTGACGGGGGCTCTTTTTTAATACAAATTTCCATTCAATGGGTGGTACCCATGATACTCCTAAATTCTTAGCTTTTTCATCATTATCGGCATTATTTCCCTCTTACAACTTTACAAGTTATAACATGCAGCTAAAAACTTGAGCGAGAAATCCTGCACGCTAACCTAATTTCCATAGTTCCATTTCATTGGTTTAAGGTTTGAAAGTTGAAACTCAATATTGTGTGAAAGTAATAACAGAAAAGATAATCATTATTTTATAATTCCACAGGGGCGATTTTTAATTTTGCAAGCACCCCTGTGAGCAATCTGACGGAGGCGATTATGGGGCTCACAGGGGCGAATCGCCCACCGCCCCTGTGAATTTTGAGCCTTGTATGAGATACATCAGCAAAAAATATGTATTATCCATCATTTAATTGACGTGAACTGATTTGATTCAAGATAACATGGCGTTAAGTTGAGGCATTCTATAATCAGCAAGAAAAAGAAAGTAGACAATCTTGATTTTATTGAAAAAATCATAAAAACCCTCAATAATATATAATGAACTATATATCAAATTAAAGAAAAATTGAACTTTACCAACATCAAGTACTATCAAGTTTTATACTTTCATGCTTGGATGGGCACATTCACTTAACCGTTAAAAGGTTTTATTTTTTTTAAATAGCAAGAAAAAGAAGTAAGTGGCCATTCAAATATTAATGAACATGTGCATCTGTAAGATATTCGAGGTCAATAATAAAAACAAGGAATGAGAAAACATGAGAAGGATTGAGCTCTAAATGTCAACTGTAATCTCAGGATCGTCACGTTTCTCGTTACTGTTTTGTTTGTCCATTGTTTTAATTTGACTCTACAAGATTAAAATGCTCAGCAACATTTGAATGACAAGATACCACATGTTTGCAATCTTCTTGCAGAGATGCATTTATTGTTGAATGTCTATACTCACTCATGCATGAATTATATAATTTCAATTGCATATAATTTTAAAGAAAATTGATTTATGTTTATTGTGATATATGAAAGGTAATAGTATATTAAATATTTATTTGAAAATCTTACTTATAAATAGAGTCCACTCTGTTTTTGCAGAGTGTTGATTAATAATTATTCTGTTGATCCTATATTGGCACTATTATTGTGAAAATTACATATACACATGTATTGCTATAGATATACTTTTTTGTTGGTCTTGTAATTAAATAGGTTCTGAAGTTTGTAATATCATAGAAACATATCTTGATTATGAGTGCAATGACATCATGATGGACATTATTCTAAAATAAATGTTCTTTTGTGTTGCAGGTGAAACCCATCAGATGATACTAGAACCATTTAGATCTATCACAGGGAGAAAAGAAAACCATGTTGATTGGCACAAGGATGGTTTTATTTCAAAGCTTCAGATAATGTGAGTTTTTTATTGTAAATATCATGAAATTGAATGTGTGAAAAGGTGCAATAATTTTATACTGTCAGTGACTGTGTAGTGATGTTTAGTCAGGAGGACCAATCTCTGATTATATCTTTAAATTAAAGAGAGCTCAGTTTTGTTCAAGAGCGCCATAAGGAGTGTGAAACGGGGCATTCATCACAAGGAGCGCCTCTTGTCTTTAACTTTTGGTAGTACAGAGGTGTCGTTTGTGAGGAAATAAAACACTCCCAATCAAAATGTTGTTACTTTAACCTTTATTGTTATTTTTAGAATCCTCAAATTTAGATGATTTGGTGTGACAACCCCCAACCCCCCATTTGGATATAGCTTTTACATTCCAGTATAACAATTTTAAACAAAATTTCAAACCACACATGTGGTCCGATGATTTCCAGCCAAATCAGCATTCCAAAAGTTATAAGTAGCGCTACGGTTCAAGAGATGTGTGTCATTTTCTTTGTGCAAGCATACAAATAATGCCATGTCCAAAGAAATGGTGATCAGAAAGGGTTTATGACTAACAAGCTATTATTTGTATTGTATTGCAGTGGTTGAATCTCTTTCATTTTCACAGAGTTTGGATATATTGCAAGAGGTTATGAATCTGAAAAGAGTGCAAAATAGGATATTTCAAAGTTCTGTCATGGCTCTGTGTTTGTGTTTGGTATTCATAAAACTCTGGAAATTTAATACTCAGAGAAAAGAAATGTCTTTTTAAAGAGACTTTATAATCAGGGTTTGAATCAAGAAATCTTGTTGTTTGTATGATGGTTCTACCCTAATATGACAGGGGGAGCTGCTTCATTTAATCGGGGTGATAGTTTGAAGTAGGACTTCAGTGCCTTTTTAAGATGTGTCTATAATGATAACACTGTTATTAGAGTGGCACTATTTTTATTTCTGTTCATGAAATACTTGCTATCATCACTGCAAGTCTATTGTAGATACAATCAACGGACATCTTGCTTGAAATCATGGTGCTTATATGGGAGGCTTTTGCCTGCAGTTGTTTCCCATGAGCAGTTTGAGATGTTCACTATTGAAATCAGTGGGAGTGATTTTTTTTCTGGCCAATCTTTCACGGCAAGACTTTAACTAATAATAATCTTGTAAGATAAAAAAATGATATTAGCTATGATCCCAAAATCATGTTTTATTCAATATGTGATTGCAGGAATTCTTTTTGACATTGAATCGGAATTGGCATTGAAATGTGTCCGCACGACTGTTAAGAAATCCATGGTATGTCAGATAAACATTCAAGCTATCCATGGGTATTCAACTCAACACAGATATTATAGTTATATATACATGTATTACTTGAAGATAAAGACCAGCTCTGGTCATGCCATTGCATTGTGAAAAAATCTTGTGGAATCGATCGATTGGTGTGTAGTATACTGCAAGAAACTTGGTCCAGTCTTGGTAAAGTTATAAGCACTGTCCACAGAAAGATGTATATGGGACTACGTGACACGCGCGCGATACATGTGCGATATCTATTAGGTCCAAAAAGATATAATAATTTACCAAATACACACCTGTATATCAATTAGTATGCGGTTTCCCAGTAAATTTTTTGTCATCACGTATTAGTCAAAACATATTCTTCATTGGTAATAATAGCTTCCATTTTATTTTTTTGAGAGGGGGCGTTTCCAAAACTGGTGTTTACCTTAATTTACAATATTCCTGGTCTTTAGGGGGTATTCAGAAATAGGAGAATTGTATTTAATACAAAAAGGCGAGAAAATCCAAAAGTTTAATTTATCTACTGAAGATGTGGATATAGTGAAAGCTGAAGTCACAACTGGGAAATATGTAATTTTCTTGATATTTAAGTAATATATAGCCATAAATGACGACTGGGTTGTAATGGAAAAATACATTTATATTTATATTATTGACTTAAATCATGAATTGTAAAAATATCTGTTGAACTTCATATTTTGCCAATCATGTAAACGTCGATGAGTAGATGCGACATTTATTTTTTGTAAAATAAAGTTTGTGTTTCCATTAGGCTGTAGCACATTAAAGAGAAAGAAATGTAAATGAATTGCAAGGAATAATAGATTTACCATGGCAGAAAACATGTGGTTACCCTATTGATTGGAAGTCATTTAATATCAATAAAGAAAATAAAGATACAAATTTGATTACATTCTTCCAGTAAATATATACATTCTGTTAGGATCAAGACTATTTTCAGAACATAAATTTGAGCTTGAAAATACATTTTTCTAGACCTTTGAAGATTGAAACTATGTACATGAATTCGTAAAAAATTTGAACAAGGTTTGCGACTTTGCGGTAACACTACCTATCCATTTTGACAGGATTAGTTGGCCGTAAAAAGGGCGCACTTGTGCTCTATCTTGATGTTTCGATGGGTTATACCATATTTAGGATGAGTATGCATGGTGTATATGGGTTTATTTCATTTTGTCAATCAAATGTTATTGTATTAATCAGGTGTATGGTGTAAAGTGATGATTAAAGATAAACTTTAGTACTTGTAATGCGATTGCATTGTGAAGGAAAAGGTGTGAAAGGATCAGAAACAGTTGATCATGTAGCATGTAAGTATTGGTGTGCACTGCAAGGTTCGGGAGTCATCAAAATCATAATAAATTTGATCGAGTCTTGGTAAAGTAACAAACACTCACATAGAAAGCTATATATGGGACAACACACATGGTGTCGGGGATGGCACTACCTTGGTTTCCTTGTCTTTCTATGCTCATTACTCAGCCAGTATACATTTTCTTCCAAAATTGTTTGGCACATGTCATTTATTTGTAATCTTGAACATTCAGTGTAAGTTTCGTTTGATTCTGTGAGAATTAATTATTTTTTTTACCAGTACTGGAGTTTATCTTTAAATATGTGCAATGTATCACTGAAGAAAAAAAAAAATGTGTGTCAACAGACCATTATATGTATGACTTTAATTGATTTAAAGTACAACAGATCAAAATATTCAAGTGGTGTGTTTATAATAATTTAAATAATTGTGAGGTACTGAAAGTGGTCTGAGAGATATTGGAGTTGAGAATAATGGGTAATGATGTACAAACTTTGACCTTGTAAAATTACAGTCATTGTGCCTTTGTTGTTGTTTTTTGACACTCTTGACAAGGGCCTTATAACATTTTGAGGTATATCACAGGTAAATAAGAATTGATACAATGCATTGTACTTTTGTGTAAGATATACTTTATTATAGATATTATTTTAACCTTTTTACACAAAAAACATGGCACTTCTATAATAATAATAAGAATATTCTGCTTTAATAAAGCGCTTAATACAAATGTCTCTAAGCATTATTACCCGGTCATTGGATTCAATACTTGTCCGCACATACAGTGTGCACAATCTCCACTCCCTGGGGAGCATTTCAGTCAGGCATTACTTGACGCTCAAAAACTGTTTGACCAACGATGAAATTCTGAACATTAAAGTACCGGTATGCTTGTACTATGTATTTTAAAACGATACAATATATGAAAGGTTGGAGGAAAATGGAATGTGCTCATTACAAAAATTGAAAAATAACTTAAAATCTGTACACTGAACACTGTACACACTATTTATACAATCACAAAAAAACATGCATGAAATACCAACAGAATATAAAGTAGATAATTTTTGTTTTGTGGTTGAAGTCCGATTTGGGATGAAATTTAGGGTTTTCAAATATTTGTTATGGTGTGGATAAGGCTGTTACTCTAATGCTAAATTGACTGATGGAATTACATTCTGTAAAATTATGAACAACTATTTGATTATTGTCTCAACAATTCAGTATACACAGTATACAATAATGTTATATCACTTATTCTACAAGCAAGTAAATATTAGTGGAAAGGTTTTGGATGAGGGTAAACATCAATACATAAATGGTTGATTGAATATTATAAATATAATAAATGTTGAAATTAAAGGATTATAGTTTTGAATACAAATAATCAATACTTTCAATCGTGAAAAGACAAGTCCATTACTCTTCTGATGTTCTTTTTTGTTTTTCAACGATCAATCGTCCTATTTACATGAATTTTCACCCACATTTTCTAAGCATTAAAATGATTAGAATGAGTCAAATCAAATAAGATGGAGATAAAGTTAAAATATGCATTTCACCATACAATAAAAGTCACTCGTATAAAGAGCAAGTACTGCAATATATATCTTTTTGTGTAGCCATTAAAGTAGGTCAAGTACTGCATATATTTGCTTCATCCAGCTAAATGTCAAATGTAAATGAATGCATAATAAATATGTAAATCCCTTCTTCGGTGATGAGTTTCCCTAATGATGATTTCATTTGATTTCTTTTTAGCTTCCCTTGTTAACAATGTGAATCTCTTCCTTATACTGAAAAGTCTGTGGTTTCCTGTGTCTATGTTGTTGATGAGATGAATGATAAATGAAACCCTCCAAAAAAAAGTGGGAGTAGATTAATGTGTGTGTGGGTTTTAAAGAGAAGGTTGAGTTCTGGGAAGAGGTAAAAAATAATTTGTGAGCGTTATCATTGTTATTATGCAAGGGTGGAAGAACATCAGATTAAACATGTTCCCAGAAAAGCATGGCTATTCAAATGCCTTTATATTCTAAATATGACATGAAACATCGTAAAAATCGGGGGGTAGGTTTTTTTCGCCATGTGCTCGTGTAGTCCCATATACATCATTCTGTGTACAGTGCTTGTAACTTTGCCAAGATTTGGCCAAATTTCTTATCATTTTGATGATTCCAGAACCTTGCAATACACACGAATACTTATATACTAGATGATCAACCTTTTCTGATAGATTCCACACCGTTTCTTTCACAATGCAATCACATGACTAGAACTCAACTTTATCTTTAACTTGTTCTGAGCAGATAATATGGAAGTTTCAAATGGGCAATTTGGCAACATCATTATGATGCAGTGTCTGACAGCACTGTCATTTTTACCAAGAAAAAAATATGGGTAAAATTATTTTTCTAACTTTGCTTTTGGAGCACATATGACAACATGTTATGCATTGTGTATTTTGAGTACCAGTACAGCTCCAAAGGAGAGCCCTTTTGTCAGAAAACTGAACATTCATGATATTTTAGCGTACAACAAATGGGAAAGTTGTCCCCAATAACATCATAGTCAAATAAGCAATTCAAAAAGTGGAGATTCATATACATTTGGTGATCTAAACATTAAAAAATGCATAAATATACTATTTGTTCAAACTTTTGCTAACTGTTATTCTGGCTTTTCTATTATTACCCAATTCAAGTTGTTTGAAAGGCTATGAAGCTCTATCACTATTCTGATATTTTATTCCTAAATTTCAAATCTATCCCTATTCTCCATTATATTGTATTATATTATTCTTGCTCCTCCTCTTTGATGCACATGACTTCAAAGAGGAAAGTGTGCTATTGAAGCAAGAAAATATGTTTATCTTCTATTCTTTTGAGACTGTAATTAAACTTTTTTTTTTTACATGATTGATGAGTGAGTCTGAGGTTATACTTCATACAATTGTGATTTTGCTTCTAAGCATTTCTTGAATACACTTGCCAATGATGATACACGTACATCTATATCACTGATATAAGTCTAGAGTAAATCTATAGATTATCCTAGATGATTGCTGTCTGTGGATCAACTTGTGCGTTGCTTAGCAATGATGGAGAAAGGTTGAGGATTGTAGATGATTCCAGGATTTCCCTCCAGGGAGAAATTGTGATCTGGCGGAAGATGAAGTGTAAAGTCTTGTACGACATCGGTCAAGATGGAACTGATCACCGTGTTTGACAAAAGCTTTCCCGGGCACAGACGAGGACCTGAACAAGGACAAAAGACAGAAATAACAACGTTTCTCATATTTGTCAACAGAGAGTAATTTAAGCAATTTTCACAATGATTTCAGACATCCAAATTTATCTTTCAAGTTAAGAGAATAATTGGGACAAAAATCACAAATGGGATCATTATCCTTTGTTTCTAATGCACAATGAATTAATTGAATATGATTATTTTAACTGACATATCGTCTGCTGAGAGTTAGAGAAGGTTGAACATTCCTATGCTTTCTGAAGAGATGATGTACTGTGGAGAGGAGAGCTCTGTTAGCTGATCTATTTTTTGTGTTTTCCTATTAAACCAGTCCATCTGTGTTTCCTGATGTTGCAGTAATCTTAAGAATGTAAATTGTTATTCTAATTCTTCTGAATCCATAATGGGGCATTTTTTGCACCTGTTGGAAAGTTCCATTGATAGACCTTTTAAAGGTAAAGACCAGTAATGGTCATGCGATTGCATTGTGAAAGAAACGTTGTGGAATCGATCAGAAAAGGTTGATCATCTAGCATCTAGCATCTGCAAGGTTCTGGAATCATCAAAATGATAAGAAATTTGGCCCATTCTTCGTAAAGTTACAAGCACTATACACAGAAAGATGTATATGGGACTACCCTATCTCTCTCACACGACCATGAGAGAAATAAATTTTCCAAATATATGAATTAGTAGGCGGTTTCCCGGCAAATTTTTTATCATCATGTATTAGTCAAAACATATTCTTTCACATGATTGGTAATGAGAGCTTCCATTTCATTTTTTGAAATTGGGGCGTTACCAATACTGGTCTTTACCTTTAAGGCTCAATATTGCAACGTTATGGGTGAAAAGGTGTTTCAACCAGAACGTTGTTACACCCTATTGCCAACAGCATGGCACCCTAGAAGTGAAGCTAAATTAGGGACAAATAAAGGTAATCTGCTCCAGTGACACTTGCTCCATGCTTTGTCAAGATGTAGGAGTTGCTATTTGGGTTTTAGTTAGGTTGAAGATGATGATTAGGGTTAGTGTTTGGTCCGGGTTTGAAGTTACGCATTCGGCTAGTACAGGAACTTAACTGCGGAACAGTTGTTACAGAAGCATGTGTCGTAGAACTCAATTGTTCAGAGTTGTCTCTTCAAATCAACTAACCTATAGAAAATCCAAGGGTTTCTCTGGTTGCAAGGGTCCCGTCCTCATTGAGGAAACGTTCTGGCCGAAATTCGCCGGCATCGTCCCATTGGTTGAAGTCTTGTAAGGCCATGAGGAAGTTCGGGAGAATGATGGTGCCCTTATCGATGTCATAACCAGCAAGTTTGGTGTCTTGTGAAGCGCAGTGTGGGGCACCCAGTGGGGCGGGAGGATGAAGGCGTATACTCTCCAGCATGACTGCCTTGGTGTACGGAAAGTTGTCGCTCCTTAGGAGAAGAGAGGGGCGCTGGTTTCCTGGAAAATGTTGATGGGAGGGGGAAGAGTTACATTCAAATAAACCTTTTACATGGCTGGACAGTGTATGGGGTCTGCTGCCTATTTAAAATTTAAGCCCAGTACATGCATAGTTTAAAATATCCATCTGGACCCTGTGTGATAAAAACAAAGTAAGCTGCAGCCCTCCAATTGATCAATTTCAAATCTAACAATGCTCTCATTTTCATGTATTTTATTTTTTGATAACAAATATCAACACCATAGATACCAGGATTATGTAAATTGATAAACAGAAATTTTAGAAAGTTTAGATTACCTCTTTCAAGAGCAGTTTTTTAAACGAAAAATTTTCAAAACCAATTGAAGCTCAATATTTATTTGGGAATTTTAAAAATTTTCTTTAGCCACTCGACTAAGCTCTGATGAAAGGATGTGCCAGTAATAATTTGCATTCTTGTCTAGGTTGACCATTTGGACTTACTTTGCTCAACATTTCTGTCGACTTCCATCCTCAGTTTTTCTTGAACATCTTGATGAACAGCTAGATCTAGCAGAAGCCACTGCAAAGAAGCAACTACACTGGTGCATCCAGCCTGAAAGACATCCAACAAAATAGCTGCAAGGCTTTTCTCATTTTCCTCCTGGTCCTCCACCATGAATGATGTCCCCTTGGCAGCTTTCTCCATCTCAGTGTCACTGTCCCCTCCACTGCTACTCTCCTCTCTTAGTTTGCTGGTTTTCTCCAACTCTAGCTTTTCTTTGTGCAAGAATGCATCGATAAGGTTTGTAGGATCACCCTCGTAGGTTTCTCTGTGCTGGTGGATATGTTCTTTGAGATAACGGGTTACCTTGGCAAGACAGTCTGACATGTCGATCCAGTCACTCAGAGCAGACTTGACCCAATTTGGAATCAGATTCCCAACCAACACCAACATGGGATTCGGCGACAAGGCTATGTAGAGGATATCCAATAGTTTATTGACCTTCTCGGAATTAGGATCAGGTACCTCACCTAGCATCAAGTCAGTGAAGATTTCAAAAAGGAGACAGTGACTGGTTGAACAGATTGGTAGCGGCTGGCCTTTTGAAGCTATCAACTTGTCTTTGAAGTTGTCAATGTGGGGGTGGAGGTGATAACTGAACTCTGGAACTCCCAGTTTGATCATACGAAAGCCGGTGGAGAGGAAGTTCCGGTTTTTGCGATGTAAGTCACCTGGTTGCTTCAAGATGATTCCTATTGAAACAGAGAGGACGTTAGATTTAATGCGAGGATTAAGTTTGAAAGATGAATATGAAAAATATTTTTACTTTTCAGATAAAATAGAACATTGGTGCAAAAGCCAATTTGAATGAAGGTGTATGATATAAAAAAAAAACATCCATGAAACTAAATTGTTGGGCAGTAGCTTTGTGAACGTTTGGTGAACAGAAGGGACCCTCCTTCCACCTTGGTAGTAAGTTTAGTTGAATAAAAGTTGTCCTGTGGCTATCAACCGACTGGAGGCACTGTATAGAGATTAGATACTCCCACTCCAAAGTCTTGTTTTAAACTTAGTTCAAGGACATTTTGTATATTTGAATTTGTCAGCACGTTCTTTAGTCTGAATAGATTTAACTTTCCCTTTCTGAAAAGCATGATCAGCAGAATATGATTCTAATCAACTTTTTATAAAAACTGAAATACTCAATTATCCTATTTTAAATCTCACTATCTTTTCAGTGTGGGAGGGAAAAAAACCTCCCACTTTTGCTAGGATGTGTCTTTGGTGACAGCTAACAGAATGTAGAAACACAAACCGGCGTTGATTCCTTTTAATAGAAAGTTACCCTTTTTTTAAGTTACAGTATCGAGACAGCACATCCACATTCTAGAACAAAGAATTCTTAAAATATCCCACCCGGTTGTAATAAATACCACCGACTCTTAAATCCAACCCTTTTATTCTTCTGTAGTAACCAGGGTGTCTGGACCAATGGGATTCGAACTCGCGCCTCTCTATGGAGGTTCTGTTCATGACTGTACTGGTATTTGATATGGTCGCCTTAAACTCTTGTGAACAATTGTTTAAACTGAATCAGCCTTACCCACCCCTTTAGCCCCACCCCTTTAGCCCCACTCCTTTAGCCCCACCACCTTTAGCTCCACCCCTTTAGCCCCATCACTTATATGAACATTGTGTCAACAGAGACCCCACGCCCTTGACTGACATAACAATTACCGTTTGATTGTTTCAGAGTATCGAACATGACTTGTGGACGATGACTCATGTATGCTGCATTGGTCACAAAGGCCTCCTTGATGACTTCTTTATTGTTGAGAACCACCAGGCTTGTCGGTCCCAACTTGAGCATTACAAATAAACACGAATGATAAAGTAAAATAAGTTAAAATAATCATATACAATTACATTAAATTATCAAAAAATGTAATGAAATGTTCAAACACTGATACAGTATGTCACGCTGGTTTTACTTGACGGTATTACTTAAACCATGTCAACACCTACGACAAAGTACACACTTTAATAGACAATACATCATATACATGTATATTTTTGTATTTAAAAAAGTTGATTGCCTAATAAATTCCATTGGATCAGTTCCAGACAGACGTATATTTACTCTTGTCCTTTTTAATCACTGGGGGTAATCACTTTGGGTACAATTATGGTCCATCACATTTAAACACCATGGTGTTATGGTGTAGGGTGCTTCGCAACCACGTGTAGTTACCTTCTCCTGATAAACAAAAAAAAGATGTTGTATTGCCCTTTGCGACCGACCCAAACACCTTGAAATCTACGATCGGCTTTTATTTCATTTTTTTTAACCGTTTTTTAGGAAAAAATGTATTAAAGTATTCAAAACTGAGAAATATCAGCCCAAAGAGGGAGTAAAAAAAATAAACAAAAGATTTCCGACCGACCGACCCATGTTTTGGCACCTAAAGGGCAATACAACATCTTTTTTTTAAAGGCCTAATTGATGTTTATGAGTGATAAAGTAAAAATATTTCATGACGTGAAAGATGAAACTGTTCTATTGAAGCGTATCAGATTTGAATGGAACACTTTCTTTTTCACATCAGAAATGTTGTGATATCACAATTGAAAAAACATGAAGTGATGATACAGATACATTCATGATGGTGATGATGATGATAATAATTTGTTATTTGTTTACATAATAAATGATAATAATGATAATAGTTATAATAATAATGACAATAATTGTAGTAGTAATATTATTATGATAATGATGATATCGATCTATAAAGCACAGGTATATTATATTTTTAAAAAGGCCTACTCTAACGTGTGCTGTGGTGAAAAGAAAACTCGTTATAGTGCTATTTTACGGACACACAACCAAAATCTATTTAAATGCTTCTGAAAACAAGTTATTGGTCTTCATCGAATCGTTAATGGCAACATATGGGGCCAACCTTATTTATAGTGGTAGGTTATTCTCTGATCATCAAAGTCACGGATAAATAAGGAGTTCGGGATTTGATGCCCTTATTATTAATCTTTTTCTTTTTCTTTTTAAACAACATGTTGAATGAGAGAAGACGTCAGCATAATCGGTCTGGCCCAACTTTGCTGACAAGTATGCTGATAGAAAAGAAGACACACACACCTTTTTTTCTCCATGTTTTTTTTCCATCGATTCCAAAACAATACAATTTATTCTTAGAAATACAGTTGTTTTTCATTCAATACATTTTTAGCACGTATATTGTACGATTGATGAACAAAAAATGAAATCGGATGTAACAAAACAAATAACCCATCCAACCAAACAAACTACTACCCCCGCCCCTCCTCGCCATGCGACACACACACACACACACACACATGCCCACCACACGTCCATACACACACGTACTGTTCCTAGCCTCCTAAGAATACCCCAAAGTGGAGCGACAGAATAATAAAAATAATTCAAAAATGAATACATGATTAAAACAAGGCTACAATAATCCATTAAAAGTTCATGAAAACTTCACTTGTTCCAACTTCTGTCAATGTAAGGCTAATTTACCTCCCCTCCCTGGCATATTCTTTTCTTCTTCCCTTCTTTATTCGTGGGGAATTATCAGACAACTCTAAGTGAATATCCACCCAATCGACAGACCTTAATTCCCTTAGCTCAAACTTAGCTATTACATTCTGCCATAACATTTGAACATGTACATGTACACACTCCCAGAACAAGTGTAAATATGTTTCAAACTTTTGCTTACAAAATAAGTATCTATATTATTAATACGCAAAATCGCCGCGGGGGGTCCAAACGGGTACAAAACGGTTCCTCAAAAACGTCTTTCCCCGACCCCGCCCGCCTCCGCCGTGGCGCGGGAACGGTGCAACAATTCCACGAGGCCTGTCTCCCGTAACCCGCGTGCCACGTCGACCCCGCGATCGACGTCCATGTCGTTAAACGTGGTATTCGAGGTTCCGGGGAGGACGGGTGGACGAAAGCACGGCGGACGTGGTGAATTGCAAGGAGGCGACGAACCCACGAGAGCGAGTCGGCAAGGCGTGCACCCGCCCTCTGTGCAATCAACAAAGAGACACACAGCGGACGAGAATCCACTTCTGTCAATGGGTGTAGCACATCACGTAGTAACGGGTATAGCTTACCCCGAGTTTAGGCCTCTTGCTATAGGATACGCTTTGTAGCATGTAAGAGAAATACACGTTAACAGATGACTCACTCAGGTGATGGGATGTAGCCAATATGTACGCTCAACGGGTTGAGCGTACCCGTGTTATGGGTCTTTCTATAGGATATGCTTTGTAGGCCAGGCGCCCACAGAGTACGTGTATTACACGCTCTCAGGTCACACACAAAGTCATGCACACACCACAGTCGATTCGAGTCGAGGCGATTGCGACAACTGGCGCAAACCATGGACCTATTTTCACGTAAAATCTTTACTCTGAAAATAATTATACAAATTCTGTGATCTATGCCAACATAATCATAGTCCAAGCTTCTGTTTTATTGGTCTTTTCATGAAAACTACATCGAAATCACAACAAGAATAGCGCAAATAGATCTGTGATAGTACGCCTTCGCGTGACAGTTCAGTTGCAAACTGCCTTGAGTCCACAGTGTATTGCCTCGGCAGCTGAGCGCCGCTGTCGGCGGTGCTGTCGGAGCTGAGTGTGTGAGCATGGAGTAGCGGTGACCGGAGTAGCCAGGTCTGTCCGTGGGTGTGAGGAGAGTCTAAACTACACTTTGAAATTATAGTTTCGTGAATAGATGTATGAAACCTGGGCTTGGATTGTGATTATTCTGGCCATGTATAGTTGTATACTGAATTTCGATAATCATTTTTCACAAGAAAATCAGACGGTCGTCATGACTCATGGTCGTTTAAAAACATGATAATACTTTTAGTATGATACAGTTCTTGCATCAAATCAATTTTTAAAGTATGGGGGGGGGGTCAGGTAACTCAAAGCGATTTGAGTGCAGGCGTGGTGTCCACGGGTACAAAGGGCTGAACCCCCGAAAGCTCAGGGGTTTTAGGCATTTAATTACGGTCAGATGAGCATATTTTTAATGCCTTATTTGTGACACTGGCAGGTCGATCACTAATTGGCGTGGGGTCCATAGTAGAGTTGCGTACCAACTACGCTGAGCTGAGAGTACGCTGGGCCTACGTTACTATACCCTGAGGGACGCAAAAAAGTACGCAAGATAGACGCAAACAACTTAATATGTTTAACAAAATTCACGTACTTTCGGCGTAGAAACTTGACGCAGAAAGTACGCCTTTTTTTATGTAAAACTACGCTACTAAACTAAACAAACTGCATCTTTAAATGAATTAATGAAAAATTAGCCCAAGAAAAATGAGCCCCCGAAAGATAAAAAAAAGTAGCCCCCAAAAATTTTCCCAAAATTTGATATAGATCGAGTCCCCGAAAAAAAAATCTTTCACTGGATTCTACGCTCACAGTCCCACACACAGTCGAGTCAATTTGTGCACAAACCGTCCGATTTTTCGCGTAAAATCTTTACTTTGAAAATAATTATACACATTTTGTGAACAATGCCAACATAATCATAATCCAAGCCTCTGCATACAGTCTTTTCATGAAACTACATTGAAATCACAACAATAATAATGCAAATAAATAGTAATTATCGAGATCCTATCTGACATAGTTTGTTTTACGATGCGCCATTCATGGTCAAACAGCATATATTATAAAAATTCTCTATATAAAGATAATCTAATTTTTTTTTGGATAGCACATAGGCCTCTATCTATCTATTTGGCCCCCTCCCCTAGAATCCCGTGGATTTTCCACGGGTCCTGCTAGTATACGTATATTGTACGATTGATGATGTGGTGGGCATGTGGTGGGCATGTGGTGGGCATGTGTGTGTGTGTGTGTGTGCGTGTGTGTGTGTGTGTGTCGCATGGCGAGGAGGGGCGGGGGTAGTAGTTTGTTTGGTTGGATGGGTTATTTGTTTTGTTACATCCGATTTCATTTTTTGTTCATCAATCGTACAATATACGTATATACTTATTTTGTAAGCAAAAGTTTGAAACATATTTACACTTGTTCTGGGAGTACCCCAAAGTGGAGCGACAGAATAATAAAAATAATTCAAAAATGAATACATGATTAAAACAAGGCTACAATAATCCATTAAAAGTTCATGAAAACTTCACTTGTTCCAACTTCTGTCAATGTAAGGCTAATTTACCTCCCCTCCCTGGCATATTCTTTTCTTCTTCCCTAAATTCCAGCAGTTAGTTTTTGAAAATCACCCAAAGACGATCTTACGGACTTTCCCCTGCATTTATATGTCCAATATTTCATTGCAAAAGTGATTGTATTATATATCTTTATTCGTGGGGAATTATCAGACAACTCTAAGTGAATATCCACCCAATCGACAGACCTTAATTCCCTTAGCTCAAACTTAGCTATTACATTCTGCCATAACATTTGAACATGTACATGTACACACTCCCAGAACAAGTTTAAATATGTTTCAAACTTTTGCTTACAAAATAAGCACAATTTATTTTCAACAAAGCCGAATCTCAATGAGTGTTTTCTAGTATATATTGCTTCATAAAGCAGTTTTTTACTGAATTTCTCTTAGTCGGTTAACAAGAGTAACTGTCCTATATAGGCCTACTAAATATCTCCCTATATACCTCAATTGAAAAATCTGATAATCCCCGTCTCTCGTGAATCTTCAAAACAAATACATTTTGTAACTTCTCTATAGAATATTCATAAACCTTCCTCAATAATTAATATCTGAGGAGCTTCACAGTACAGTTAAACTGCATTAAAATATCATACTCTTTTACATCCACTAAACGTCAGTTATCATTTTTTCCGTTTCTCAAAATAGCTTCCCCAGTACTCGATGCATCAACAATTTTGTTTCCTTTTAATCCTAAATGTTGAAAATGAGATATTGACCGCATGCTATTTTGAGCAGAAATTATATTACATTTAAACAAATCCTCATCATTTTTTTTTTTATTAAAAAAAAAGGAAATTTGTATAGTTAAAAACAATTGGATTATTCTTTTCTTCAGAATTCCTACAACCTTCTAACTCTTCCCATGCTTTTATCATTTCTAAATAGAACTTGGGTACTTTGAAACTTATTTTTGATTTGATTTGATATGGTTTATTGATAAAAACGTACATTCAAAATAGCAGCCAGAGGCTGAAACAAATTGAAATGACAATTGATACATACAAATGCATAACATTAACAAATTGATTTGGTAAAATTCAATTAAGTTTACATTGATAATAATAAATAATAATAGTGTAAATTTATAGAGCGCACACACCGTCCAGGGACGCTCATGGCGCTAGCTCAGCAACAAATCTTGAATTTTGAATACAAGTAAAGTAAACAATTTTGCAATATTCATATCGCATTAGATTACAAAATATGAATGGCAATTCACAGTGAATAATCAAGGAGATATTGACGAAGACAATAGCAAAACAGTCACAACAGGAACACAGTGGAAAATGTTTAAAAATGTAAAGCCACAAAATCTTCGGCTGGGCAGCAATTAAAATAGCGCCCTCCATGACTTATTAACTTGGAATCACAGTTATACAAGAAAATAAATCTACCATCTTTAAGCAGATATCAAAGTATAGCTTCCATCTCATTGATTTTTCTCCGTACAATAGTCTTTTCACCCCCCCCCCCCCCCACCTTCATTTTAACCTTAATACAATATTGATCGATCTTTCCCGTTCCAAATAAATTAAAAACATTTTTTTTTTTTTGTTGCCGATATGACCCACTTTGGAACCACTAGTGAAGCAAAAAGGTAATTCAATTTACATAATGCATATGTTTTTAATAAAACAAAAAAAATCCAAACACCGTGAGGTCCCTCTGTTTCCACCATCCGAGAAGTCTTTTAATCTTGCTTAAAATCTCCTTATAATTCAACTCCTCTCTTATTCTGAAGTCTAACGCAAACTACACTCCCAAAATCTAATATCTTTAATCAAATTCCTAAAGGGAAATTTTCCTGATTTGTATTTGTTTTTCCCTAATTTCATAATTTTAAATTTATTCTGCATTAATCCGTAAACCACTTATTTTCTTAAATAACATTAAAAACTCTCCTCAACTCTTTCTACAGATTCTTTATTTCCTACAAATATTGTCATATCGTCTGCATATAAATCTTGTTTAACTTCAATTCCTCGAATATTAATAATAATAACCTCATCATTCCTCACTACTGTTGCCAATATTTCAGTAGCGAGAATAAATAGATAGGGCGAGAGTGGATCTCCTTGCCTGACACCTCGCTTAATATCAAAATAACCAGTAGCAAAACCCCCATTCATAACACAACTACCTATATAACTGTAAATAGTTTTCACACACGAACAAAATAAGGGACCGAACCCAAACAATTTCTAAGACTCTAAAGAGGAAAGTACGAGATACGAAATCGAATGCTTTTTTGAAATCAACTGCAATAGAATTACTACAAACTTTATCATCTGAATCCTCATTAAAAAAACAGAACATATCACCAATTAAACGTATCGCTTCTCCAAATGCAATTATTCGTATAGCCCGTCTTGTCTATACGTGTCTGCGGGCCTCAAGCTCTTCTAGTGCGGCCCGCGGAGCATGAAGAGTAATTATAAAAACAGCTCATAAAAGAAACGCGGCCCGCCTAATAGCGATGAAATAGGGTAAAAATAATTACACACAGCTATCCCTATTTCCATAATTTGTTTTCATCATTCACAACATATTGACTCGTTACTTGGGTGATACAAAACTCCTCGAATTCCCTCTCATTACAATTTCAATTTGTGATTTCGAGGCATCGACTTCAAGACCTGCGAAGAAAAGGAAAGTTTCTAATGAAGGCAGAAACTTTAAATCAGATTGGTCTCTGAAGTATTTCTTCATAGAAGAGAAAGTTAACCCACTTTGCCTCATTTGTCACCAGAGTGTGAATGTAATGAAGTTTAACAACATAGCAAGACATTATGACACGCTGAATCTAGCAAATTATGGAGAGTTATAGGGTGAAGCTAGAAAAAAAAAGACTTGACAAATTATAGTGACCGGTTTGACTTGCTGAAACTTGTCCATCAAATTAAAAAAACTGAAAAATTTAGCCCCATTTTTCTCCAACTGATTTTGTTGTTTGCTTGTTTGTTTTTTCAAAATTGCAGGTGTGTACACGTATTGCATGAGTGTGTGAGTAGAGGGGGGAGAGACTACCTACGGCTCGCCAAGTTATGCCAATCGTTAGCTGTGGCCCGCGAGCTTTAAAAGGCCACCCGTGTAATTTAATCCAATTAAGAATCGTTTAGTCCTATCCCTTAAACCTCTAATATTTACCAAAATAAAATTCACACTATCTATTGATTTTCTTTTCTATCTATATACGCATACTTAAACAAAAAAAAGCAGTAAGAATTTATCACCAATTGTAAAGCTTCCATGACATTATGAACACTATCCATTGATTTTCTTCTCTGTCTATACACACTCTTAAATAAAAAAAAAAAGCAGTACGAATTTATCACCATTTGTAAAGTTTCCATGAACTTATGAACATCTATTAACCTCAACAGTTTTAATTCATGCGTACCATGTTGTAACTTGTGAGAATAAGCAGAAACAGACACCCCCTCACTCACCACCAGACAACAACACAGACGGTATACCCACACACTCACCAATAAGCCATAACAATTCAATATAATTCATCTAACACAGTTCTTCAGTACACCCTCCGACCCTGCTCATGGCTCCGAACTGACAACCCATCCCGCCCCTCCCCCACAATCAGAGCGGCGATCCGGGGGGGACACCCCCCTCAATTTCCTAGGCGCCGTGAAAGGATATCGCCGCCTGACCACAATGCACCTCATAATACATAATTCATTCCGGGTTAACTTTTGTTCTTGTTCCTCCTTTGTGTCTTCATCTTCTTCTCTCCCGCCATATCCTTATTTAACATTGTTATTTGTTGTCTTCCTATCACCCCCCCCCCCCCCTGAGACACCCTAGCTTTTTCAAAACGACAAGCGACTGAATATAGAGAGAGAGAAAAAATCTTGAGCGCAGTATCCTTGTAGTTGTAAGCATAATCAGCGAACCCTCCCGCCCTGTATTTTTCTAAATAAATTATACAATTGTAACCATTCATCCCTCACTGCATTTTTCTTGGAAATACAGAGGGGATCATGACCACAACAAAAATCATCTACTGCAGACAACAACAAAACCCACACAAACACTCATTAACCCTATATACTAAATCAATTTCCTGAACTCCAATAGACTTGAGGGTCATCACCCGAGAGCCCTCCCTATCCTATTATCTCTCAACTTACACACGCACGCGTCCTAAATACGCACACACATTCGTCCTCCTTTTTACGCACACCTCTCGCGAGAAATCCGCAAACTTGACATTTAAAGTTTAAAGGTATTGGAAAATATTTATAACCCCCGTTTTGCATATTTTTCTCTAACTTCACCATTATCAGAAAATAGAGATTGTCATTACTTTAACGCAAGAAATACATTATATCATTTTTTCCCCCCTACTTTATGAAGATAATTGGTCAATCAAGTTCTTTAATATATGTCAAACTTATACTTTCTAATGAAATATTTTCAGTGAATTTTGATATGATAATTTCTATTAATTAATTACAAAATAATGACATCGTTCTTCGACTGAATATTGATAAATTTGAGAATATTATTCATATATTTCTAATTTGTGTACAACTTTTTTGTCTTACTTTGTTAAAAAAACGAGATATCTTTCTTCTTTATAATTTGATTATCATCTTTGTCTAAATCTGAATTATTGATTCTCATGACTAAAAACATTTAATGGATATAAGAAAGTTAACTACCACACGTACACCCCCACTCCCACATACGCACACCCTCACACACACGCGCGCGCACTGGAATACAGTGAAAATATACTGAATTTGAATGATTTGCATTGGTCTAAATGTCCACTAGGCTTGTTATAAATTTGTGCTTGAGCCCCGTGTTCTGCGGGCCCTGATTTGTGAATATATTTTAGACGGGGTAGCAGGTACAGGTACGTCCAGAAAAGTGAACAAAGTGAGGAGGTTCTAAACTTTCTTACTTACTTTTTTGCTATGGCGCTTCGAATAATTTTTTTCTTGCAATGTAGACATGGTAGCAAACAGTACTTTAAGAAATTCATTTTTGTTTTAAAGCATAAGACAAACATGTATGTGCTTCTGACTGCCCCAACTTCTGACTTTAGACATCTCTTCCCAACCCGTAAACCTAAAACACGCACAACTAGACATACCCATGCAGGCATACCCACAAATCAAATTCAGATCCAGAACAAACAGGCTGAGGAATAGTGCAATTCCATATTTCATCAAACTACTAAATGTAATTCCAAGAAAAGAAAGAAGGCATCAACCTTCTGTTTACCAGGAAAGATTCTAAAATTACACTTTTATCTTGATATCGAGGATTATCTTATTTCTTACATCTTTTTTGAAGTTACCATCTGTTGTATATATTCATGTCACTCCTTTAACTCTCCTTTTTTTACTCCCCTTTTCTCTGTTTATATCTTTCTCTGTCTGTCTCTCCCTCTCTCTCTCTCTCTCTTATCTCTCTATCTCCATCTCTCTACTAACACACGCACGTCTTTTCTTCTCTCTTTATGTTTCCTTTAAAAAAATCTATTTTCTTTCTTTTTTGTTTCTCCTCGCTCTCCCTTTCTCCTTCATCATTATTGGATATTTTCTTTTCCCTCTATCGTCATATTTTACCTTATTTAATTCAACATGTCTTATTGATTTTAAGGGCTATTTCTTGATCATTCCAATGAGTTGCTTTCATTCTTTACATGATACTCTAATAATGCCTTTTATTGTCAATGTTTTAAAGTAAATCTTGAACGGACATTTTAATTGTAAACTTTCACAATTCGGCCTTGCGGCCGTAAGGAAAGTATTTGAATAAACCATTTTGGTTGAACCTCCAGATTCTGTCATATTTAATTTTTTTCTTTTTAACGTTTTGGTCCTCATTGACACAAAATAATACAAGAAATGGACAAACAAGGTGCTATTAAAAAAAAAAAAAGTATATTAATGGATTAAAAGCCCAAAGCGGTAGTGCCCCTCATTTGAACTCGTCAGCTTTGTGATTTATTAGACAACCAGCCCTGGACGACAAAAATTACTAACACCCCTCCCCCTTCGATCCCCTTTTCTGTAAAACGCGTCTTGGCTTCGAATCTTGGAGGTATAGGCAGCCTGCCGAGTCGACCATCGGACACTGAAACACATCTTCCATGGACTAGATATTTAAAAAAAGCCTGACCTCAGGATTGTTGGTGCTGGGTATCCACTTTGGTAACGGGAAAATGAAATACTGATTTCATCGTATATAAGCGCTGCTTTTTACGACGACATAACTTATTTCCACATAAAATTAAGTGACTTTCGGATATATAGATCAGTAATTTACAGAAAGAGAGAGCGAGAGAGAAGCACACACACACACACACACACTCACACACACATACACACACCTAAATATAGTTAAAACAGAAATGAGTGAATAGTGATAGTAGTCGTAGGCCTGGTGGTAGTAGTAGTAGTAGTAGTAGTAGTTGTAGTAGTAGTAGTAGAAGCCATAGACCTCTTAGGATACTGCATTGAGGTCATAGTTGCAGGTCTTCTTATAAACTTTTGTACGATTGCAAAAACTACTTGCAGCTGTATATGCACACGAAGACATGCAAGTAATATCCATCCTATAAGACTTATCCAGATTACGTTCTTAAAAGGCAATAGATTGGGGCATAAACAGGATCAAGACACATTTGGCTTCTGAGTATAAGCAATTGTCTATTTTGCTTCGCAATGCCAAGTGAATACCCTTACCAAACGTCAAAAGCCCTGCTATCAATAGAGATTATTGACCAACGTTTAAAATAGCTATAGTTGATACTCCCTGAAAGCATGGCAAGGTATAGGGGAGACCTTGTTTAAACGTATTATCTGAAAACTCGATGTTTCCACAAAAAAAAACTCCCATCTTTCTCTCTCGCTCTCTCTCTTTCTCTTTCCCTCTCCAGTATTTGTGACCTGCTATGGTAAAAACACAACCCTTCATTGTAAGGAGTAAAAAGTTAATTTTAATATGATACCTCATTCAAAGGAATTGATTGAAATTTGACAAGTTACTCACGTTTATGGTGTAAATGCTGCCATACTCGTCGGCGAACCGCTTCATTTTCATCAAAACATCGGAGCGTAAATCGAGGAGTGAACCTATGAGGGGCAATCCCTTGGGCCCAGGAGGGTACCTTCTCCCATCATCCTTCTTTTCCCTTAGAGAACGGACAAGGCGGTACACCAGGTATAGAGTTATCACACATAATAAAACTGATGTGAATGAACTTGGATAAAGCAAAGACGATTCGAGCTGTGATGAGCTGATCTCGCTCTTCTCCATCTCAGCTAGTGTCTGTATAATTATGCGTGTCTGTCGATTAGTCTTTCTATGTCCTTCTTCCGTCTCTGTATCTACAAGGTTTCCTTCCCACACTTTCTCGAGTAAATCTGGAGCTTAGATGCACTGATGTCTAGTATTGTAGTAAAGATATAGGGCTTAGTTGTAAAATGTCTTCAATCACAAAGCAACGCTACTCATTACTCACGTTTATTAGATCATTTCACGTCAAGAATATGAGAAGATTACATCTCGCAATTTTCTGGCCAGTAGCTGGTGGTATGGGATGTTAGTTTGTTCACCTACTTTTATTGGATAATAAGTTTGTTTGATATCGCTCTATTATATAAGTGGAGTGTTTTTTTTTTTGGTTGACGTATGATTGAACTGTTGAACAGGAATAGCAGTCAGTAAGTCCGTGAGGTGAAGTGCGTTGTGACGGGGTAATGGCAAGGTATTTTGTGGGCGGGCCTTATGAGCTCGTGTCGTCTGCAGTCATTCATAGTGAATAGTCCATGATCACTGGAGCTATCAATCATTCATAGGCCCCACCCCAATGGGACATGACAGTAAGTCAACAAAGTATATCTCTAGAACATGATCCCCCTCCTCCTTATCAGTAAATGTAGGTCGGTTCAATAAATTGACAGTTCTCCAAACCGTTTAGCATGCATGTGGTGTGTGTGTGTGTTTTCTGATATAGAGCCAAAATAGGTATGTGACGTCGACGGGGCCAAAAAGGGAATAAGTTCTACGGTTGCGCTACTATATAGGGGGGCACTTTCATTCGAATCCAAGTGAAAAAGGTCTCTGACTCTGATTTGTTTTTTTTAATTTTTTTAATTTTTTTTTTATCGTGTGCCTTTTTACTCCAAAAACTTTGGGAAGCACTAAAAAAAGGTTTCTGTACCATAGCTTCTAGATACTCCGCTCACCCCAAAACTTGTTAATTTCTATGGTTATGTTTCGAATTTCAAACACTGCCCCCGCCCCCTCGCGCCCTCCCGTTCGATGGATCATAGGTCCGCCTTCAGAAGGTTAAGGTCGGTTTTTTTCTTCTTCAAGCATAGCCTACTTTATCGCCGAAGCCTAATACTATAATCGTCATTAATCCCTTTTTGACGCAAGAGTCTTTTTTCTTGAGTGTTGTTTCATTTTACTTCTGAGAATCGCAAACGTGGCAAAGGGGAAGGACGCATTACCTTCACATTAGATTAATAGATCGTCTGTCAAAATGTATGGTATTACAACATTGGCAAGGACGATGCTACCGTATAATTGTGATCTGTATTTGGGCGCGCAAACGTGGAAAGGGCAATGACGCGATATATAACATTCATAGATCGTCTGCTCTCAGAATGTGGTAATTAAAGGTAATACAAACTTTTGGAAAATTTTGAAAATTTGGTGGATAGTGATTCTTTACAATTTTGAAATATTTGGATGCCCCTGCATGTGGATGTATTATAAGCACTAGAAAATTTAGCCCCTAAAACACTTTCGCTTTCGAAAAATAATGTATTTACAAATTCACCGGTGCTCCCTTTAAATTTTTATAAATTTTAAGTAGCGCCTACGGCCGTACGATGGTAGCTGCGACCATGAAAATCTTAGAATATGGAGTTGTGGTATATAATTTCCAAACGGGAATAGATAATCGGTCGATTTTAGTCAAGAAACATTGTTTTGTAGTGTAATTAATATCTTGACCTTGAGAGGGAGCTAAACAACATAAAGAGTTTATTATTTACAATTTCTTAACTTTAAACTCGATTTCAACCGAGACAACGATCACTGAATATTGAAGGTTCGCATTATGCTTCCAATAATGTTCATGAACAAAATTCATGACCTCATACCAAAACTTTGTATTACCTTTAACAATTTTGGAAGGCCAAGGTCGATGTGTGTGAAGAATGAAAGAGCACCCCTCCCCCTTTTATCACTGTGTCTCTCTCTCTCACTTTCTTTCTTGCTCTTCCCCTCTATTTCTGTCTTTCTCTTTCTCTCTGTCTCTTCCCATGGATTCGTAGTAGGTCCATGCTCTACCTCTCCCTCTCTATAAATGTCTCTCTCTCTCTCTCCTTCTCCCTCTTTATTTTTTCTCTCCACCCCCTTCTCTCTCTCTCTCTCTCTTCCTTACTCTTCCCTATAATGTCATCTTACTCTCCCCTATGTAGGCCTACCAATTATACATTTATCCTTTTCTCTCCCTCCCCCCCCCCCGTCTCTCTCTCTCTCTCTCTCTCTCTTTTTCTCTCTTATACTGTGCCATTTCTTCTCCCCCTCTCCCTCCTTCTCCATATCCCTCACTCTCTCCCTTTCATTATCTCCTCTCTTAAATCTATATTGTATACGGTTTGCGTGTATATTCTCAGTGTTAAGGTCCAAGTAGAGTATGTGGGTCATATCACATGTAACAATAGAGAATAAGGAGAACATACAGGATAACAAGTAATGTCCCTCGAGATTGACGTGAATGAGTGCCATTTCACATAATTTCAGTATGTCCGATCAACATTTCGTCTCATCTCACTTCATCTACACCCGATTCGCTCACTTTCCTTGAAGTTTAATATTTTCGTCTTTACCTTTACTATGTCCACTTTAAATTCATACTGTGCCCTCTTTGACCAGGAAAGTGGGCCACACAAACGATATACGCACAGAAAATGGCGAGGCGGGGATGCCAAACATTGTCTTCTTTTGTTTACAACGAGCACTCAAACGCACAAATGGCAAGGTCGTTCAAACTTCCTTTATCCTTACAATAAATCGTTCTTCAACTAATAGAAAACCTATTTGAAGAAGAAAAAAAAGATAATGGCAATACTAAAACGAAGTGAAATGGCAAGGACTGTCTTTCTCCGTTTATGAACACAATTATATATTTCCCGGAATTTTTCTCTTTTCAGCCTTATTATATATTTTTTTTCTTCTTTCTTTTTCTTCTTCAAGATTATCTGCCTCGGATGCTGAAGATTATTGCAGATGCCGTATATGCCGTAACTATATACTCGGCCTCTTTTTCTCACATTGGTACCCTATATTTACGCTCTTATATAATAATTGTCTAAAACCAAAAAGTTGCGTAAATCCTTATCGTAGTATTCAATCTGCAAGGAAACTCGTTTACTTGCTAGACTTCACTGTCAGACAATATTGAGTGACTGACTGACTTTTTTCTTCTTTGGTATACATACATAAAATGAGCTGTAAAGGGTACATGAGCATTTGTCTACATCAATAACCCACTTCTTGTAATGGCCAAAAATAAACTGATTGAATCTTTGTGCAGCACTCGGTGCAAGGGTCATAAAATCAGACTATTTAATTAAACAACCGCGATCGCTAAATTCGATTCGACAACTAACAGTCGTTATTTTCCCACAAAAAGACATTTTCAAGCCCTTTTGTTTTGAGGGAAGTTATGTGATATCTTTCATATGACGTTGGAATTTATCCTCTTCATTTTTGGGGCCTGCAAATGGGACATAGTACCTTTAAAAGTCAAGTCGATGGCCTTGATACCTGATACCTTTTCAAGGACATCTTAAAAAAGATATAACGGAATCTATAACAAGATAATTTTCTTAATCGGACTCTGCCCTTATTTACATTCATAGAAAATGGGTCACAATGATACTGCACAACTTAAACTTTACGGAAATTTTGGCCCGAGTCATCAAACTAAATGACAATGAGAATGATCCCTTCTTGGTTCAAGAGATGTACGTGGATGGGCGGGGCAATAGGGACTTTTAGATTATGCACGACGAGAACGTGGACGAATGTGACGTCCTTTTAAGGCACTGGCAGTGACGTCACATTGCCTTAAAAGGGCAGTCCACGTTCTCGTCGTGCAGAATCTAAAAGTCCCTAATATAAAGATAGTTGAGACACGTGCACGCGACCAGAAGCGATCAAGTCCATGCTTGCCAGCTAAAGAAATTAGCCAAATTTGTTAGAATAATAATGTGTCACATTTTTTTTTTAAGAGCCAAGGGTAGATGGTAATACTGTAAATGATAATCAATGTCGTGTAGCGGTAGGAGGGTGAGTCGCCCAGTTCGCCTTGATTTGTAAATATGTTTATTTGTTCATATTATCACGTACGTATCATTTTTCATATTATGTCTATTATTGTTCATATTATCACAATCATGTTTATCTTTGTTCATATTTTCATATGTTTTATCATTGTTGATATAGGGTGCGTTCAATCGAATTTTCGAAGCTAGAATCACAAACATGAATCACAATTCAAAACGCCGTTACAAAAAGCAAGGTCACTGCGGTTTGCGTTCAAGCGATTTTTCATCAACGCTGATTCTAGCTCATTGCGAGCCAAACCACTGCGCATCACACTGCGCAGTATGGCCCAGGAACTTCGGCGCGCGCTTTCTGGAATTGTTTACGGCCGACTGTCGACTGCTGTTTTGAGCATAGATCGCAATAATAAGACAAAGAATGAGAAGGTGATAGAAGGAAGAAACAAAGAATAACATAAGGAAAGACAGAAAGATAAAGTCGATAGAATAATTAAAACAAAGAATAACATAAGAGAAGGTGAAAGAAGGAAGAATCGAAGAATAACATAAGGAAAGACAGAAAGACAGAAAGAGAGATAGAATATGCTTAAAACAAAGAATTACATAAAAGGTGATAGAAGGAAAAAACAAAGCATAACATAAGAATAGAAGGAAGAAACAAAGAATAACAAAAGAGAAGGTAATAGAAGGAAAAAACAAAGAATAACATAAAAATAGAAGGAAGAAACAAAGAATAACATAAGGAAAGACAGAAAGATAAAGTGATAGAATTATAAAGACAAAGAATTACATAAGAAAAGGTGATAGAAGGAAAAAACAAAGAATAACATAAGTATAGAAGGAAGAAACAAAGAATAACATAAGGAAAGACAGAAAGAACAAATGATAGAATGATAAAAACAAAGAATAACATAAGAAAAGGTGATAGAAGGAAAAAAAAAAGAATAACATAAGAATAGAAGGAAGAAACAAAGAATAACATAAGGAAAGACAGAAAGAGAAAATGATAGAATGATAAAAACAAAGAATTACATAAGAAAAGGTGATAGAAGGAAAAAAAACAAAGAATAACATAAGAATAGAAGGAAGAAACAAAGAATAACATAAGTATAGAAGGAAGAAACAAAGAATAACATAAGGAAAGACAGAAAGAACAAATGATAGAATGATAAAAACAAAGAATAACATAAGAAAAGGTGATAGAAGGAAAAAAAACAAAGAATAACATAAGGAAAGACAGAAAGAGAAAATGATAAAAGGAAAAACAATGAATAACATAAGAATAGAAGGAAGAAACAAAGAATAACATAAGGAAAGACAGAAAGAGAAAATGATAGAAGGAAAAACAATGAATAACATAAGAATAGAAGGAAGAAACAAAGAATAACATAAGGAAAGACAGAAAGAGCAAATGATAGAATGATAAAAACAAAGAATTACATAAGAAAAGGTGATAGAAGGAAAAAACAAAGAATAACATAAGTATAGAAGGAAGAAACAAAGAATAACATAAGGAAAGACAGAAAGAGCAAATGATAGAATGATAAAAACAAAGAATTACATAAGAAAAGGTGATAGAAGGAAAAAACAAAGAATAACATAAGTATAGAAGGAAGAAACAAAGAATAACATAAGGAAAGACAGAAAGAACAAATGATAGAATGATAAAAACAAAGAATAACATAAGAAAAGGTGATAGAAGGAAAAAAAACAAAGAATAACATAAGAATAGAAGGAAGAAACAAAGAATAACATAAGTATAGAAGGAAGAAACAAAGAATAACATAAGGAAAGACAGAAAGAACAAATGATAGAATGATAAAAACAAAGAATAACATAAGAAAAGGTGATAGAAGGAAAAAAAACAAAGAATAACATAAGAATAGAAGGAAGAAACAAAGAATAACATAAGGAAAGACAGAAAGAGAAAATGATAGAATGATAAAAACAAAGAATTACGTAAGAAAAGGTGATAGGAGGAAAAAACAAAGAAGTATAGAAGGAAGAAACAAAGAATAACATAAGGAAAGACAGAAAGAGCAAATGATAGAATGATAAAAACAAAGAATTACATAAGAAAAGGTGATAGAAGGAAAAAACAAAGAATAACATAAGTATAGAAGGAAGAAACAAAGAATAACATAAGGAAAGACAGAAAGAGCAAATGATAGAATGATAAAAACAAAGAATAACATAAGAAAAGGTGATAGAAGGAAAAAAACAAAGAATAACATAAGAATAGAAGGAAGAAACAAAGAATAACATAAGGAAAGACAGAAAGAGAAAATGATAGAAGGAAAAACAATGAATAACATAACGGAACAGGCCACGATGGTATAGTGAACGCAAATTGCATGCAAAGCGGGCGCGCGGTTTTTCCCAAACCGGAAGAGGCTTCGTCATACAATCATGATTGAGAACTCCGTCCGTTCAATCGAATTTTAGCGACCGTGATTCTTTTGAATCATGATACAAAACGCATCTTTTTCAGCGTTTCATGTTTGTGTTTTCAAACACGTTTATTTTTACGACCGACGAAAAAATCGCTTGAACGCATTGCGTTTTAAACTAAACGTCTTTAGAAACCGTGATTCTAGGGTGAAAAAGTGTCGATTAAACGCACCCATAGTCACATGTCTGTCATTGTAATTATACTATTGCTATTATACTCACATACCCCTAGGCGGGGGGTCGATAGAGTCAATCAAATCTTACAATCAAATCTTACAATCAAAGGGCAATTCATGTAGCTCCAAATAGTTCGCTCCCATCATCATGCCCATAAATAGATTGTATGTGCACTTGAGTAGGAAATACAACTCAGATACAAGAAAAGACTTATTAACAAACAAAATTTATGATAATTATTCTCTTTGTTATGATGATATAATCTTGACATCACTTAACATTGAGTCGTTCAAAATGGACAAAGTTTACCTGGGATGCTATTTGTTCATGAAACTCTGCTGTCAATATCTTTGGTAGTCATCAATATACAAATCATGCACATGAATTCAAAGGAACCACGTACACAATTCCATCGACCCACGAATTAAACCTGTGCATCAACGGTTTTATAAAATGGGGCAAAAAAAAAAAAGCTGTTATTTTACAGATTTACCGGCTGCATGGCAAAATTATGCTTCCGGTAATTACCGGACGCATGATTTTTAAATTTGCATTATTTGACTGCTGTTAGTAAATTGGATGAAACAAACGTAATGACTTTAAAATGAAACTTAACAAACAAAAAAACATCTCTATATATTTTAGACGGGGTAGCAGGTACAGGTACGGAGGGGGTTCAAAACTTTCTTAATTCCTCTTTCGCTATGGCGCTTCAAATAATTTATTTCTTGCAATGTAAACATGGTAGCAAACAGTACTTTAAGAAATTCAATTTTTTGTTTTAAAGCATAAGACAAACATTGATGTGCTTCTGACTGCCCCAACTTCTGACTTTAGACATCTCTTCCCAACCCGTAAACCTAAAACACGCAAAACTAGACATACCCATGCAGGCATACCCACAAATCAAATTCAGATCCAGAACAAACAGGCAAAGGGATAGTGCAATTCCATATTTCATCAGACTAATGTAATTCCAAGAAAAGAAAAAAAGAAGGCATCAACCTTCTGTTTACCAGGAAAAATTCTAAAATTACACTTTTATCTTGATATCGAGGATTATGTTATTTCTTACATCTTTTTGAAGTTACCATCTGTTGTATATATATTCATGTTACTCCTTTAACTCTTCCTTTTTTCCTCCCCTTTTCTCTGTTTATATCTCTCTCTCTCTCTCTCTCTCTCTATCTCTCTACCTCCTTCTCTCTCTCTATCTATCTCTTTCTCTTTCTCTCTCTCTCTTATATCTCTATCTTCATCTCTCTACTAACACACGCACGTCTTTTCTTCTCTCTTTATGTTTCCTTTTTAAAATCTCTTTTCTTCCTTTTTTGTTTATCCTCGCTCTCCCTTTCTCCTTCATCATTATTGCATATTTTCTTTTCCCTCTATCGTCATATTTTACCTTATTTAATTCAACATGTCTTATTGATTTTAAGGGCTATTTCTCGATCATTTCATGTAGTTGCTTTCATTCTTTACATGATACTCTAATAATGCCTTTTTATTGTCAATGTTTTTAATGTACATCTTGAAATGACATTGTAATATTGTAAACTTTCGCAATTCGGGCTTGCGGCCGCGAGAAAAGTATTTGAATAAACCATTTTTAATAAACCTCTATATTCTGACATTTCAATTTTCTAATCAACGTTTTGGTCATCATTGACACAAAATAATACAAGAAATGGAAAAACAAGGAGCTATTCAAAAAACAAACAAAAAAGCATATTAATGGATTAATCAAAGCGGTAGTGCCCCTCATTTGAACTCGTCAGCTTAGTGACTTATTAGCCAACCAGCCCTGGACGACAACTAGCATCCCTCCCCCTTCCCCTTTTCTGTAAAACGCCCCTTGGCTTCGAATCTTGGAGGTATAGGCAGCCCACCAAGTCGACCATTGGACACTGAAACACATCTTCCATGGACTAGATATAAACAAAGCCTGACCTCAGGATTGTTGGTGCTGGGTATCCACTTTGGTAACGGGAAAATGAAATACTGATTTCATCGTATATAAGCGCTGCTTTTTACGACGACATAACTTATTTCCACATAAAATTAAGTTACTTTCGTAGATCAGTAATTTACAGAAAGAGAGAGTTCTAAGTTCGACTTAGGATCTTTGCGAAACACCCCCTGGCGGTATAGGCAACCCGCCAAGTCGACCACCGGACACTGAAAAACATCTTCCATGGACTAGATATAGAAAAGCCTGACCTCAGGACTGTTGGTGCTGGGTATCCACTTTGGTAACGGGAAAATGAAATGCTGATTTTATCGTATATAAGCGCTACTTTTCACGACGACATAAATTATTTCCACATAAAATTAAGTGACTTTCGTAGATAATTTAACAGAAAGAGAGAGAGAGAGAGAAGCACACACACACACACACCCACCTAAAAATAGTTAAAACAGAAATGAGTGTTGGTGGTGGTAGTAGTAGTAGTATAGTTGTAGTAGTAGAGAAGCCGTAGACCTCTTAGGATACTGCATTGAGGTCATAGTTGCAGGTCTTCTTATAAACTTTTGTACGTTTGCAAAAACTACTTGCAGCTATAATTATGCACACGAAGACATGCAAGTAATATCCATCCTATAAGACTAATCCAGATTACGTTCTTAAAAGGCAATAAATTGGGGCATAAATAGGATCAAGACAAATTTAGCTTCTGAGTCTATTTAAAGCAATTGTCTATTTTGCTTCGTAATGCCAAGTGAATACCCTTACCAAACGTCAAAAGCCCTGCTATCAATAGAGATTATTGACTAACGTTTAAAATAGCTATAGTTGATACTCCCTGAAAGCATGGCAAGGTATAGGGGAGACCTTGTTTAAACGTATTATCTGAAAACTCGATGTTTCCAAAAAAAACTCCCATCTTTCTCTCTCGCTCTCTCTCTCTTTCTCTTTCCCTCTCCAGTATTTGTGACCCGCTATGGTAAAAACACAACACTTAATTGTAAGAAGTAAGAAGTTAACTCTAATATGATACCTCATTCAAAGGAATTGATTGAAATTTGACAAGTTACTCACGTTTATGGTGTAAATGCTGCCATACTCATCGGCGAACCGCTTCATTTTCATCAAAACATCGGAGCGTAAATCGAGGAGTGAACCTATGAGGGGCAGTCCCTTGGGCCCGGGAGGATACCTTCTCCCATCATCCTTCTTTTCCCGTAGAGAACGGACAAGGTAGTACACCAGGTATAGAGTTATCACACATAATAAAACTGATGTGAATGAACTTGGATAAGGCAAAGACGATTCGAGCTGTGATGAGCTGATCTCGCTCTTCTCCATCTCAGCTAGTGTCTGTATAATTATGCGTGTCTGTCGATTAGTCTTTCTATGTCCTTCTTCCGTCTCTGTATCTACAAGGTTTCCTTCTCACTCTTTCTCAAGTAAATCTGGCGCTTAGATGCACTGATGTCTAGTATTGTAGTAAAGATATAGGGCTTAGTTGTAAAATGTCTTCAATCACAAAGCAACGCTACTCCGACGTTTATTAGATCATTTCACGGCAAGAAAATGATAAGATTACATCTTGCAATTTTCTGGCCAGTAGCTGGTGGTTTGGGATGTTAGTTTGTTCACCTACTTTTATTGGACAATAAGTTTGTATGATATCGCTATATTTATATAAGTGGAGTTTTTTTTTGTTTGGTTGACGTATGATTGAATTGTTGAACAGGAATAGCAGTCAGTAAGTCCGTGAGGTGAGGTGCGTTGTGATGGGGTAATGGCAAGGTATTTTGTGGGCGGGCCTTATAAGTTCGTGTCGTCTGCAGTCATTCATAGTGAATAGTCCATGATCACTGGAGCTATCAATCATTCGTAGGCCCCACCCAATGGGGACATGACAGTAAGTCAACAAAGTATATCTCTTTAACATGACCCCCCCCCCCCCTCCTTCTCATCAGTAAAAGATGTAGGTCGGTTCAATGAATTGACAGTTCTCCAAACCGTTTAGCATGCATGTGTGTGTGTGTGTGTGTGTGTGTGTTTTCTGATATAGAGCCAAAATAGATGTGACGTCGACGGGGCCAAAAAGGGAATAAATTCTACGGTTGCGCTACTATAAAGGGGGCACCTTCATTCAAATCCAAGTGAAAAAGGTCTCTGACTCTGATTTTTTTTATTTTTTATTTTATTTTTAAATATTTTTTTATCGTGTGCCTTTTTACTCCAAAAACTTTGGGAAGCACGAAAAAAAAGGTTTCTGTACCATAGCTTCTAGATACTCCGCTCACCCCAAAACTTGTTAATTTCTATGGTTATGTTTCGAATTTCAAACACTGCCCCCGCCCCCTCGCGCCCTCCCGTTCGATGGATCATGGGTCCGCCTTCAGAAGGTTAAGGTCGTTTTTTTCTTCAAGCATAGCCTACTTTATCGCCGAAGCCTAATACTATAATCGTCATTAATCCCTTTTTGATGCAAGAGTCTTTTTTCTTGAGTGTTGTTTCATTTTACTTCTGAGATTCAAAGTCTATGATTTTATTTTGGCGCGCAAACGTGGCAAAGGGGAAGGACGCAATACCTTCACATTAGAATAATAGATCGTCTGCAAAAATATATGGTATTACAACATTGGCAAGGACGATGTTACCGTATAATTGTGATCTGTATTTGGGCGCGCAAACGTGGAAAGGGCAATGACGCGATATATAACATTCATAGATCGTCTGCTCTCAGAATGTGGTAATTAAAGGTAATACAAACTTTTGAAAAATTTTGAAAATTATTTTGGTGGATAGTGATTCTTTACAATTTTGATATATTTGGATGCCCCTGTGGATGTTTTATAAGCACTAGAAAATTTAGCCCCTAAAACACTTCCGCTTTCGATAAATAATTTATAGACAAATTCACCGGTGCTCCCTGTAAATTTTGATAAATTTTAAGTAGAGCCTATGGCCGTACAATCTCTTGAACCAAGAATGGATCATTCTCATTGTCATTTATTTTGATAACTTGGGCCAAAATGTCCGTAAAATATAAGTTGTGCAGTATTATTGTGACCCATTTTCTATGAATGTCAATAAGGACAAAGTCCGATTAATATAAGAAAATTATCTTGTTATAGATTGCGTTATTTCTTTTTTTAGATGTCCTTGAAAAGGTATCGGGTATCAAGGCCTTTCGACTTGACTTTTAAAGGCCCCACAAATGAAGAGGTTAAATTCCAACGGCATATGAAAGATATCACATAGCTTCCCTCAAAACAAAAGGGCTTGGAAATGTCTTTTGTGGGAAAATAATGACTGTTAGTTGTCGAATCGAATTTAGCGATCGCGGTCGTTTAATTAAATAGTCTGATTTATGACCCTTGCACCGAGTGCTGCACAAAGATTCAATCAGTTTATTTTTGGCCATTACAAGAAGTGGGTTATTGATGTAGACAAATGCTCATGTACCCTTTACAGCTCATTTTATGTATGTATACCAAAGAAGAAAAAAGTGAGTCAGTCACTCAATATTGTCTGACAGTGAAGTCTAGCAAGTAAACGAGTTTCCTTGCAGATTGAATACTACGATAAGGATTTACGCAACTTTTTGGTTTTAGACAATTATTATATAAGAGCGTAAATAGAGGGTACCAATAGTAATATGTGAGAAAAAGAGGCCGAGTATATAGTTACGGCATATACGGCATCTGCAATAATCTTCAGCATCCGAGGCAGATAATCTTGAAGAAGAAAAAGAAAGAGAAAAAAAATGTAATAAGGCTGAAAAGAGAAAAATTCCTGGATATAATTATATAATTGTGTACATAAACGGAGAAAGACCGTCCTTGCAATTTTACTTCGTTTAAGTATTGCCATTATCTTTTTTTCTTCTTCAAATAGGGGTTCTATTAGTTGAAGAACGATTTATTGTAAGGATAAAGGAAGTGAACGACCTTGCCATTTGTGCGTTTGAGTGCTCGTTGTAAACAAAAGAAGACATTGTTTGGCATCCCCGCCTCGCCATTTTCTGTGCGTATATCGTTTGTGTGGCCCACTTTCCTGGTCAAAGAGGGCACAGTATGAATTTAAAGTGGACATAGTAAAGGTAAAGACGAAAATATTAAACTTCAAGGAAAGTGAACGAATCGGGTGTAGATGAAGTGAGATGAGACGAATTGTTGATCGGAAATTATGTGACATGGCACACATTCACGTCAATCTCGATGGGCATTACTTGTTATCATGTATTTTCTCTTTATTGTTACATTTGATATGACATTAAGATTTGACCCACATACTCTACTTGGACCTTAAACCTGAGAATATACACGCAAACCGTATACAATATAGATTTAAGAGAAGAGATAATGAAAGGGAGAGAGTGAGGGATAGGGAGAAGGAGGGAGAGGGGGAGAAGAAATGGCACAGTAACAGAGAGAGAGAGAGAGGGGGGGAGAGAGAGACACGGGGGGGGGGGAGAGGGAGAGAAAAGGAGAAATGTACAATCAGTAGGCCTACATCATTCTACATAGGGGAGAGTAAGATGAAATTATAGGGAAGAGTAAGAGGGAGACAAAGAAAGGTAGAGACAGAGGGGAGAGGGAGACAAAGTGGGAGAGAGAGAGAGAGAGAGAGAGAGAGAAAGAGTAGAGAAGAGGAGGAGAGAAAACAGTGGGAGAGAGAGAGAGAGAGAGAGAGAAGGGAGATGGAGAGAAAAATAAAGAGGGAGAAGGAAAGAGAGAGAGAGAGACATTATAGAGAGGGATAGGTAGAGCATGGACCTACTACGAATCCATGGGTAGAGACAGAGAGAAAGAGAAAGAGAGGGGAAGAGCAAGAAAGAAAGTGAGAGAGAGAGAGAGAGAGAGACGGTGATAAAAGGGGGAGGGGTGCTCTTTCATTCTTCACACACATCGACCCTGGCCTTCCCAAAATTGTTAAAGGTAATACAAAATTTTGGTATGAGGTCATGAATTTGGTTCAAATGAACATTATTGGAAGCATATGCGATCCTTCAATATTCAGTGATCGTTGTCTCGGTTGAAATCGAGTTTAAAGTTAAGAAATTGTAAATAATTAACTCTTTATGTTGTATAGCTCCCTCTCAGGGTCAAGATATTAATTAAACTACGAAACAATGTTTCTTGACTAAAATCGACCGATTATCTATTCCCGTTTGGAAATTATATACCACAACTCCATATTCTAAGATTTTCATGGTCGCAGCTATCAAAGATACATGGGACACGCGCACACGACAAGAAGCGATCTTGGAAGCTCAATGCTTGCCAGCTAAAGAAATTAGCCAAATTTGTTAGAATTATTTAGTCACATTTTTTAAAGAGCCAAGGGTAGATGGTACATGTAATACTGTAAATGATAAACAATGTTTTAGGCACTCTCGTATAGCGGTAGGAGGGTGAGTCGCCCAGTTCGCCTTGATTTGTTCGACATGATAAATATGTTTATTTGTTCATATTATCACGTGTGTATCATTGTTCATCAAATGTCTATTGTTGTTCATATTTTCATATGTTTTATCATTGTTGATACATGTTTATCATTGTAATTATACTATTGCTATATTGATACTATATAACTACTCACATACCCCGAGGCGGGGGGTCGATAGAGTCAATAAAATCTTACAATCAAATCTTGCAATCAAAGGGCAATTCATGTAGCTCCAAATAGTTCGCTCCCATCATCATGCCTATAAATAGATTGTATGTGAACTTGAATAGGCAATACAACTCAGATACAAGAACAAACTTATTTACAAACAAAATTTATGATAATTATTCTCATTGTTATGATGACATAATCTTGACATCCTTTAAAGGTACTATGTCCCTTTTGCAGCCAACCTCAAATTCTGTAGAAATTTGCAGGAATTATGAATATGTCATGTATGTTCTATCTGTGAAATTTAAACGTTAGCAGTGTCCTCATCCCGGGCCCTAATATTAAAAATATGCAAGGAAACCCGTTTACTTGCTAGACTTCACTGTCAGACACTATTGAGTGACTGACTGGCTTTTTTTCTTCTTTGGTAATAACATAAATGAAAAGAGTTGTAAAGGGTACATGAGCATTTGTCTACATCAATAACCCACTTCTTGTGATGGCCAAGATTAAACTGATTGAATCTTTGCGCAGCATAAAACGTATGACCATTCGGTACAATTATTGTCTGAAAATCAAGACTATTACTTTTGGGCTCTATAGCACTAAAGTCGATTTGACAACTAATAGTCGTTATTTTCCCACTTGAAGACATTTTCAAGCCCCACCTTTAGGGAAGTTCTAAATTAGTATTATCTTTCAAATGCAGTTGGAATTTAAAATTTAACCTTTTCATTTTTTTGGCCTACAAATGGGACATAGTACCTTTAACATTGATGGACAAAGTTTACCTGGGATGCTATTTGTTCATGAAACTTTACTGTCAATATCTTTGTTATTTATCAATATACAAATCCCGGATACAAATGATGCACAGTAATTCAGAGGAACCACGTACACACAATTCCACCGACCCACGAATTAAACCTGTGCATCAACGGTTTTATAAAAGGGGGCAAAAAAAACTTTAACCGGACGCATGATTTTTAAATTTGCATTATTTGACTGTTGTTAGTACAATGGATGCATACAAACGTAAAGACTTTAAAATGAAACTTTTTTTTTTAATAATAAAAAAAAAGTAAACCCTGAGCTTTCATGTGCATGCTGTTCGAGAAAATACATCATGCTCCTTACACACCTTATGCAGGCGCGTACGCAGGGGGGGGGGGGGGGGGGGGGGGGTTAAACCCCCCTCAATTAAAAAAAGTGTTCCCCCCCCCCCCCAAAAAAAAAAGCCACTGAACGAAATATCTGACGACGTAATTTTCCAATTTCCGAGGCCAAAACAAAAAATTGCCTTTTGAATTCCTCTTAGGGGCCTACAAGGAGATTTTTGACGGTACTTTTTTTAAATACCAGGGGTGTTTCACAAAGATCCTAAGTCGAACTTAACTCTAAGTTGGACTTAACAATTATGGATCGCCGTTAGCATCTTTGAAAATATTTTATTAAAATTATTTTAAAAGGCATAAAATGTTGATTCAAATCATTCATATTTTCTATTATTCCGGAGATTTCGAGTTCTTGATGTGGAATTTATGAAAAGTCTAAAGTACTTGATTTTTGCTTTTATACCTAATTTTCGCTTTTGAATATATTTTATTTTAAGGCTAAAAATGGCTCTCCATAATGTTTAAGTCTAACTTAGAGTTAAGTTCGACTTTAGGATCTTTGTGAAACACCCCCCTGGTGTTCAGTCATTCGTAGCAGAAACATATAAATATTGTATCATTAGACAGCAAACAAGTTACTCTTTACCATGAAATAGATTTCAAGGTCACATTTACAAAAGTTGTGTTTTTTTTTTTGTTGTATTATTTAAAAAACATGCATTGTACAATCTGGCTTTCCTCATTTCAATGTTTCTTCAAACGTTTCACTTCAAAATGGGGGGGGGGGGGGATTATACGCTATGAATATATAGTTATGATGGTCTTTCTGTATCAAACTATCAACTGCTTTGTATTCGTGTGGTATCCTAAGGAAACGTTGAGTTCTGGGGCCCGTTTCACAAAACTTGTCATCCGTGACAAATGACAGTCTTTGTTAAAAGCTACTGAAATCCTTGCTTCTGATTGGTTATCATCAGATTTGTCACTGATATAATTTGTCATTGAAAAAAGGCTTTGTGAAACGAGTCCCAGGTGAGTGCATTGTGAAAGAAATTGGAAAAGTTTGATGATGTAGCACATAAGAATTGGTGTATATTGTGATATTAAGGAATCATTAAAATGGTAAGAGATTGACCAAGCCTTGTGGACAGTCACATACCCCGTACTCAGAAATGTGAATGTGAAAAACCCCAAAACGGGACAACACAAACACAAAGACAATACAAACATAAGACATGAAAGTTTTGTCCTAAAATTTACCAATTTCTTACAATGCTTCAAATATGAGGCCATTTGAAGAGTAATCTTTTCATGAGAAATAGCTACTAATTATTTATAATTACTTTTTTTTTAAAGAAAATAATTAAAGTAAAAATTACTTTTATTTATTTTTTTTTTTAATTAAAAAATCAGTATTGCCTAGCCATGGCCATTTCCTGTCCATCCGGAGATTCGTTTTTTCACTGGTAAAATTTTACAGATCAATTTATAAAAAGAAAGTCAACATAACATTGTAGATAATTAATAAACAGGAAAAAATACAATGTTATATGGAAAACAATCGGAGTGGGAGTTGTCAAAGGTTCTGAGGTGAGAGGAAAGCAAAGGTCAAAAGAAATAAATAATTAAGTTTACAAGACATGAGGTCTGAGAGACTTTCCATTTAATATGCAAATAGATGGCATGTGGCACAACGCTCATGTGGACCTCGGCAACCGGATGAGGACAATGTGGAAAAGACTGTGATATTTTCTGAAATATCAGGACAAAATATGTAATACATCTACTTTCAACCTTGATAGAATGTATATCAACAACAAAAAAATCATTAGAACTTGAATTGTATTTCATGTAAATATTTTAATTCAATAATCTCTCCAACATCAGTCGTTGTTCAACAATATTGCAATAAAGAATAATAAAATATAATCCATGAAAACATCATTTCTGTTGAATTATTTTACATTTTTAACATAAAATCCATTTGTCTTTCTTGTACACCACTTACTTAAACTCAATGACTTCTTAAACATGAAAATTATAATCATATAAATGCACTTTTACATTTTTCACAATGCAACATAAAATTCAATAAATACAATTAAAATCATAATATATATCCCACATACGTGAAAACAATTTTCTTTGAAGCTCAGAGCTATCAAATCAATATTTCTATGATATAGTATTGTGGGTTTGTAAGTACATTAATAAAAGAAAGCCTCCATAATTTGCATAAATCTTGGCAAAAGACAACTTAACGATACTTGAAATAATTTTACAAGGTGCAATGAAACCTATTTTAGCAGATTATTGGTCATTTACTAAGTACCAGTATAAAGCACAACGTGTATTAGTTATGCAAGAGGGAAATATATTTGTATTATAAACATTAGTGTACATGGACAGATTTATCCTAGTTCTTTTTTGATCAATGCATCTTTTACATACCAGAAGGGCTCAAAACAAGCAGTTACCTTTGTACCACTAACCACCTACAATCTTGCTGGGCAACCAAATAGTTCTGCCTTTGATCCAATAATTTCAAGGGATTTTTTTAGGAAAAGCAAACAAATAAATGTCCAACAAAAGTTGAAGTTGGCAAACTAAGCAGCTATCCGGGTTGCCCCATTGACAATCACAAAAGTGTTGAGAGAGAAAGAGAGGCCCAATATGTGTTTTGAAGAAGAACAAAATTGTCGACCCCAAAAAACAAAAACAAAAAATCTTTTTGAACACTATATGCCGTGAAGTACATTACATTATTACATGTTTGCCCATTAGTGACACCATTGCTTCATACAGTACCGCCTTGCTTCATACAGTACCGCCTTGCTTCATACAGTACCGCCTTGCTTCATACAGTACCGCCTTGCTTCATACAGTACCGCCTTGCTTCATACAGTACCGCCTTGCTTCATACAGTACCGCCTTGCTTCAAATGAATCACAATTTTGTCTGTTTGGAGCAAGAAGGGTGTTAACCCATTTGCTTTAACGCACAGTGAACGCCCTTCTAGGTCTGAACCGACTATTTCTCAAATTTACCGACAACATACAACATAAACTTGCAATAAATTATCTGTGGACTACATATTCAATGCATTTTATATGAAATAATATCATTATCAAAATATAATGTTGATAGAACTAAATAGTAAACATGATATTCCAAACACATGTTTAAGGGAAATATAACCTTCACTCTGTCATACATATATAGAAATCTGAATTATTTCTAGCAGCCTTGTATTAAAATTCAACCTGTAAGTACACAAGTGTATAAGGTTTTATTTAAAAAAAAATAAAGATGTAATATTGAATTAAACACAAACTCTTTCTTTCATTTTCATATAAAATTCTCAATATGAGATAATGTACATAGAATAAGTCTCATGATATCTGTTCTTATCGGACAAGAAAGTTGATTCTTTGTAAATTAATGTAAATTTTAAGGCTAGAGAAGCATTAAGAATCTGCTAAATTTATTGTGTATAAAAAAAAAAAATATTTTTCAAATGCATTCAATTTTTGACATGTTTCCGTAGCAACAAGCTATAACAATCGCCTCTTATATATTATTGTAACTCAATAGAATGCAAATTGCATACATTACTTGTTGCTAGGTCAGACAAATATTTTGGGGTGTCTTACCAAACACAACAACATTACGATAACAGCCCACTAAATCAACAGTTTTCCATGTATACAATTAATAAACTGAACTTTTCATCTCAAAATGTGATATTATCTGTTTTCAAAGTGTTGTTCATCGTTATATAATCAAATATTTTGATGAACTGAGCATACTTTTTTGAGCACATGTCGCTCCAAAATTGATACCCGATGTATTCTGTGTACAAAACAAAAGGAAAACTATGCCATACATTACTTAATCGCTTTTGAGGCACTATTTGTCATCTGCTCTACATAAACATCAATCAAGATGAACAATCCATTTTACAAAACTTACAAACTTAAAAAAAAACAGTTTGGTCAAATGTAGAAATAATAAATATCAAATTTTAAAAACAAAGAATCAAATTGCTCTGAATAATTATTTTCTATACATATAAATGTTCAAAAGAAAAACGATAGGTTTATAATTGAAATGTGTCAGTGTCTAAAAAACGATGTACAAGTACATCAAGACTATTTTTCAAGCAATTCTTGAGGTATACCAGTACGCCAAATGTCATGGCAATCAGGTATTGTATACCATGATGCAGGGAGGGGTAAAGGGGTAGGAAGAGGGGGGGGGGGGCAGTGGACTACATATTCAATGGATTTCATATGAAATAATACCATTATCAAAACGTAATGTTGATAGAACTAAATAGTAAACATGATATTCCAAACACATGTTCAAGGGAAATATAACCTTCACTCTGTCATACATATATAGAAATCTGAATTATTTCTAGCAGCCTTGTATTATAATTCAACACACTGCTAAAAATACTTCTAGATTGTTTGGTGCTTCAAAATTTTCAAATTACATAAAGGAAACTGTAATCTATCAGAAAGTGATAACAAAATTGAAGCTTGAGCAACCTGACCAAATACACCTCACATTTATTGAGCTCTAAATGAAAATCACACACCATGCGACTTTAGGGGGTTTTGTGGTGCCTGCTCACATTTGGTGTCCAATATGTTACCAAGTTTTACAGAGTTATGAATAGACAAGGACCTTGAATCTGTCATTACATTTCATATGTGGTCTGAAATATAAAGCTCTAGTGTGACAATTAACTGATACAATAATCAGATATACTAAACTTTTAGATGTGGTCTGTAGCATACAGCCTGGACTTGCTCTACTAGATCTAATGGAATATTGTGGAAATACATGGTGACCTGAATGGATCAGTTTACAGTATGGTACAAATAGCCTACAGATTACTGGACCACCAATCTTTTGAACAATGGAGAGGTTTTGCTTTGTGCAGTTGAGAAAAGATACTCCCAGAGTGACGGAGGTGGTTCATGGATAAGTCCTGCTTCTAATTTTGACAAGAATACTTCCACCAGTGTACCATGGAATGCAGCATTTGTGCATGAAGTTATGATTACATAAGTTCATATGCACTTATCCGGTATATGTCTTGGTAGGTTTTACGATTTGATACAACTAATCTGTATCTGCTTAGGGGCAGATTGCATCTCCAAACTGGCTTAACATCAAAGGCAAAAAAGAGCACTAACTCTTTACATGCCGTTGTCGACTAATGAAACAAACAGTGGATCGCTACGTTTGACTTTTGACACACAAACTATTTGTATGCAAAAAATACCCACAAACAATGTATCAGTGGAGGATTTTAATCCATTATGGATAAAGAATTAGTGGACCCTTTAAGCCCTTCTGCACTAGTTTGGCCAGGAGGGATTAGACCTCCCTGCATGGTCACCGATAGGTGGTTATCTCATCAAATCAACTCTCAACTAACATAAGAAAAAGAGGATCATGGGGGAACAATGGTCACCACTTAGGCATTGTTTGCTATATAGAGGGCGCAAGTAGCTATAAGTAGTTCAGTGGGGCTTTAAACATTGAGAGGGGAATCATACGATCTCTTCCGACTCCAGACCACCCGTTTCATAATGATCTTTGAGTATGGCAGTGAGTTTGGAGAGTCCTCCGACACACTCCTTGAGGTCTGCTAAGATGATGCTCTCAAAGTCTTGTCTCTCCGCATCTTCTTTGTGCACCGCTAAGAACTGGAGGAAGTACTCCATGGATGGGACTGCCTTCGCTGCAAGCTGTAGGAACAAGAGGAAAGTGGAAAACAATTATTGCAATTCAGAAATTACTATTTGGCATCATCTTAAAATCATAAGCAGCTTGTATTTTAATAACCCTTACATTTCTACTCGACTTAAACTATTTTTCACTTTAGAAAGCCAATTTTCAGGTGACATATGACAAACCGGTAGCTTACATGATACAAAACATTTCTTCCTTGATGAATAAATATGTCTCACAGTGAATATTGGAAGAAAATTAGAAATAAAATGACTATCCAAAAACAGATTTTCAAAGTACCGTACTATAGCAGTGGTTACATTAACAATAAACATATAGCTATGATTTCACTTTGCAAATATAGGAAAACATACTATAGCCTTGTCATATTTGTTGCTCATATAACATGTATAAAAACACATTATGTTACACATTTTGCACATACATTATAAAAACATACTTATCATACAATTTGTATAAATATATGTAGATGACTACTTACTGCAAAAACACCTCTTACTACCCATCCATGGTATTTCTTCAACGTTCTCCCATAAGCATTTGCTAGATAAGAGAGAGGGATAGAAATCTTATGCTTTATCATAGTCTCCAAAATATAATCATTTGTCTGCAAATAGACCCTCATTTGTTGACTTGACTTGGATTTTCAACAGGAGCAAATTTCTAAGGCAGTGTATTTTTGCCTAATAATAAAACCTTATCTCTGTAAAATGTTTGTTCAAACTTTCTATTAAACAAGCTGCATTTCACAATGGTTTGTCCAAATACATGAACATACATCTACTTGTTGGTTTTACATACATTAGTCGCACATGGGTATCTACATCCTGAAGCAACATATCATGAATGTGTTGGTTTCTTTTCAGTCATAAACATGAAACAAACCAGCCATTAGTCAAAACTACAATATCACAATATTCATTGCCAAGTTCGGTCAGATATTTTCAATGGAGGTATGATTTGGGGGGGGGGGACCCCTTAATTGCTCAATGATAAAATGGATGAAGGATTGATTACTTATATCTCTACAACTAAAATGATGGTAATATCACATTATATTCTGCCTTTACAGAGCTTACACAACACACTTCTGAAACCATCAACCTGGATGAACATATAACATCCTTGAGCTGTCGATGCAGAGGACTCAGAGAACCATTCAATTACCGTATTTGCCGGCATAAATGCCGCAGTATTTTTGGAAGAGAAAATATCAAAAAGTCGGGGTGCGGCGTATACGCCGAAACAGTAAAAATCGCAAGTCAAAACAGCACGTCCATTATTTGTAGGCAACTTCATACAAAAAAATATATTAACAAATTGACTTGAAAACACATCAGACAAGATCTAGTCTGAACCACGTCAGCAGCAAATTTGAAGAAGTTATCTTTTTAATCGTTGTGCAACCAAAGAAATAAGAAGAAAACTGACCAGAAACTCGTACTAAAAATCGTACTTGTAAAAATGTCCTTGGCTTAGACAGCGCATGGCCCGGTAACCAAAATCATACCTCGCTCACACACTCTGTAGTGGGGAGCTACCGGGCTGGGAGTTGCAACAAATCCAACGCAGCTTCGGAGATACGCGCAATCGTCGGTGTTCTTAACTTTTCAGTAAGATAATTCTGAATTATAATTGAGACTATCTAATTAATTAAAGCGACAAACTAACCTCGGTAGATCTCTAATAACAATACAAAAGCTTGTTTATTTTCTCCATTTGGCGGTACAATAGGGGTAAGACCGGATAACATTATGGCCACAGCTTGGTTATGGCAGGCCATTCATGTTTCTGTATGCATGCGAAGCGCCCTCTAGTGTCCAATGAATGTGCTAATCTGCCTAAAAATTGATGAAGATTTGCTAAATTACGATCATTTTTTAGGTAAACTTCCTGTAAATTTATAAAATGATTGATAATTTTGGTATTAGTTTGTAGGAAAAATAGAGTTCTACGAGAAAATTATGATTATTTTCTTTGGTCCGTTTTTTTTTTTTTTTCCTTTTTTTTTTTTTTTTTTCTCTCTACGAAATGTCAAAGTTGGGGGTGCGGCCTATGCGGCGGTGCGGCCTTTACGCCGGCAAATACGGTACCAGTAACCCCTCCCTTTATGTAATTAATCCGAACTCATTTCAAATGTCATTAGTTGAATAAATTATAAACTAGCATTCTTTCCTGAAGATTTCGCTAATAATTATTATGTTTCAGTATCATAAGAGAGATGCTATATCACAGCTTAATGTGTTAAAGTAGTCACTCAAAGAATCAAAAGTGTTTTTAATTGATGCAAAATTTATATCATTGCAAAGGGGAAGCCTTACTGATCAAATATAATAACTTCCCTCTTCAAAATATGTTTGGGGGCCCGCAGTAATCATCTCTCCAAAATGTTAATTTTGAAATCCAGATTTTCTGCCTTCAGCAGTCCTCTATAGAGCGTCAAGATGTGTGATGTCACATGTGAGACACAGCTAGCCACAAGCATTTTATGCCTTTCCATGATATCTATAAGATTTTTTTTGTTTTTTGTTGTTGATATCTATAAGAAATCTTTCCATCCATATATAATTTGTCCATAATTATCAGATGTCGTGAATTTTTGTTGGGTGACTACTTTAATTCTCAGAGAAGTGTTGGTCATAAAATAGTTTTTGTCATAATTTCATTTTTCATCAATTCAATCTTTGAATGTATTCTTGCAAGCGTTATTTTCAGTATTTTCAATAAATCATGCAAAAAAATTGACTAAGTTCATGAAGAGTGACAGTTACATATTCCAGAATAGAATAAAGACATTATCTTACTTGCGCAAAGGTTCATGTCTCTTTCCCCTGTCAGGATCTCACTTAAAAACTCTTGTATGAATTCCAGCGTTCTGGAAAAAATAAATAAACAAGGAAAGATTAGATGAGAAAGCTGTGGGAACTGCTACTACAATCTAACATCTGATGTCATCTGCCGAGACCAATACAGGCATTAACACACATGGTTTCACAGCCAGCGTTGGACAGGACATACAAAGTAATTTGAGAAACTTGGAGGTTTGAGAACTCCTGGAATAAAAAAGTACATTTGTCAGACATCCATGAGTTAATGTGGTTGTAATTACGATCATGGATATGAAATTTTCAAAAAACATCAAATACAAACAACATACTGTAGTCTTAGTTTGTTGACCTGAAATGACCTTTGACTTTGCGACCTGAAATTATACTCCATTACAGATTGGGGATACTTTATAACCCCTATGTTCAATTTTAATGGAAGCCTGCAAATCTCCTCGCCCACATTTTACTTTGAGGTACCAAACTGAAGACGGAAAAAAAAAATTACTTTCACAATCTGTAGATCTCTTTACATAAAGCCAAACTTATGAATTAAAAAATTGAAAATGATGCAACTGATCTCTACCTACCTCCTTAGCCACATAAGGGCGTCTGTAGCGGAGTTCTTAACCTGTGTGGTCTTGGTCCGAACTTCTTGCTGGACCATCGCTTGGAGTTTCATGAACATCTCGGGGTCACTACTTAGCTTCTGACGAAGTTTCTATCAATTTAAAAAAAAAGGGTGCATGAAATCCTTGTAACTTTATTCATTCATGATTTCATCGGACTGCATGTGGAAAGGGTGCATAAATAACATCAGCTAACTCACTTCTTGTACATTTGGAAATTTATTTAATACATATGGCAATTTATAAGAGCAAAACAGATTATGTATTATCAGAATGTACATGTGTACAAATGATATGAGATTAGATTCTTTAAACAAAAGGGATTATAAGAAATGTCTGGGACACAAGTTTCTTACTTTCTTGTGTCTTGTAAAGATAAAGATCCATCCTCTTATAAAGCCTTGTGGTTCAAACTGAACAATACTAGGTATATGAAAATCAAGGTATCAATAAGACATGTAGACTTATGGTCTACTTCCTTCCTTGTCCTTTAAAGCCTGTCTGTACTACTTGTAGCTACTTGCGCCCTCTATATAGCAAACAATGCCTAAGCGGTGACCATTGATCCCCCATGGTCTCCCTTTTTCTTATGTTAATTGAGAGCTGATTTGATGAGATAACCACCTGTCAGTGACCATGCAGGGAGATCTAATCCCCCTGGCCTAACTAGTGCAGACAGGCTTAATAACACAGATACCTCATAGCCCAACTAGAGAAGACAGAGATAGCTTTACATCATCGAACATTTATTCATACCCTTATGTTTCCATTGACATCCATTTTAACAGGTGCAAATGCAGTTGGGCTTAGGGCATCTTCAGAAGAAGAAAAAAGGAGAGAAGAGAATAATTAATGGTGTTGTTATATGCTAGCAAACAAGAATAGATTAAAGTAAAGATCAATCAAGTTCTCTCTGATTCAAATCTCAAACAGTTCGAGTACGGTGCCAAAAGTGAAAAAATCTCACCCTTTGCAATTAAAAAGTGAACAAGAAAATTCAGCTTATACTTCTGCTTTGAAAATCAGTCATGATCTTGGTCACGGAATTGGAAACAACAATGAGTTTATGTCACTAACAACAAAAATAACGAAAACATACAAACAAAAATATCATCAATATCTTTGTAGTTCAGTCTTACTATAATTTGAAGGGTTAATTAGTATTGTTTCAGGGGTGAACCGATCCTTCTAAATTATTCTCATTCTCTGAATAGAAAGAACATAGAATTGAATAACAACCAAAGTATTGATCTCAATAATAACCAAAGATTTCATGTTCAAAATGGCACAAGTTCTTACCGAATACTCCAACTATACAAGTACAGGCATCAAGGAATGGTTGAGTAGGTATACTGTTATCAGGTGGAACTTGGATATCAGAGAATCTAAAATTGAATAGTTGGTGCAAAGAATAAAAATTTAGTGAACAAACATAGATAGAGGACTCCATGGTATTTCACTCTGCAATTTTTTTGTAGGAAATGGTAATCAGGAAACAAAGCTATTAAAAAGAGTGGAAAAAACGTGCATTGATTGGCAAAAACTTGCATTGATTGGTAGTAAGTGCTACATCTAAAATCAAAGAAATCTGACAATACAAATTTTGAGGATTTACCAAAACTATGCATAGCCTTTAAGTACATTTGTGTTACAGCAGTACTTTTAATTAAACCCTACAATTACCTTCTATCAAATGAAATGTGTCTTGTTATTCCTTTGATAAGGTGAACCACATAAATATATATCATTATGAGATTTGTTTTTCTCAGTCAGGTGGTGCTGGCTGCGCTGCTGTGGCCATCACAAGCTAATGCCATCCTTCTGTCTGCTGTACATTTTAAGATATCCGGGCTAACTCGGAACCGGGGACAAGTCAGCTCCCGCTGCAAAAACAGTCAGTTATTTGTCATTTTACCCAAACCCTAACCCTAACTCTAACCCTAACCCTACACTAAACCTAACCCTAAACCTTACCCTTAACCTGCAAAAACTGACTGTTTTTGCAGCGGGCCGAGTTAAACCCAGGTCCGAGTTTAATAGCCCAACTCCATTATAAGATATCCCAGGAATATATAATAAATCTATTTGTACATCTCTCCCTTAACACTTGAAAATTTCATCTTATTAACCCTTACTGTACTGGGGGGGGGGGGGGGGCCTGGGAGGCCCCCCCCCTCGACATTTTCGGAGATTGCGCCGCAACCGCTTGGAATTTTGAATTGTCGTTTCATGACTTTTTTCCCTCAAGTCTTACGCACATTTTGATACCATTTTCGTCGAAATCGGATATACCTGTAAGGCGTTACATAACAATTAGTATGCGCATGTCATCAAAAAAAAATTAAAAATTAAAAATCGCATCAAAATTTGCATAAATTATCATTATTAATTACATTAAAATAACTTTTTTGTGTTAGAAAAGAAGTTTCATATGAACAATGAGTTTCAACATTCAAAAAGTTGAGTTTGACACGTTTTCTGTAAAATGCATAAAATTAGCGCATTTTGCATAATTAATTAGGCTAACAACAAAAATTTGCATATTCGGAAAAAACTAATTATACCATCTTGTTCCTTACGTAAATATCTACAAACATGCAAATTTTCGTGTTCATCGGACAATCGACGGCCGAGATCATAGGGGGGGGGGCCTCCCAGGCCCCCCCCCCCCCCCCCCCAGTCAGAGGCTGCTCAAAATAGCCCAGTACAGTAAGGGTTAAGTCTCAGATGCAAGGAGACCACTGAGATGAATACAACCTTCATAAACTGTGATAGTCCTGGGGGGGGGGGGGTGTTTCACAAAGATCCTAAGTCGAACTTAACTCGAAGTTGGACTTAACAACTATGGAAAGCCGTTTGCATCTATGAAAATATTTTTTTAAACATAAAATGTTGATTCAAATCATTCATGATTTCTATTATCAAGGAGATTTAATGTTCTTGATGTGGAATTTATGAAAAGTCTAAATACTTGAACTTTTGATTTTGAATATATTTCAAAATAAGGCTACAAATGGGTCTCCATAACTTTTAAGTCTGACTTAGAGTTAAGTTCAACTTAGGATCTTTGTGAAACACCCTTTGTCCTAGAATCTCACTTACTTGGCCGAGAGCTCTGAGAAGAATGTAGGCACTCTCGCTTCCATGCTTGACGATGGACTTGCTCCATTCACTACCACTGGTGGAGCCTCCTGAACCGTGGGTGTGGTCGGCTGAGAGAGCGATCTCTTGGTCTCGTTGTTAGGCGTCGACGCTATGGCGGCTTGTACCCCTTCCTGACTACTAATGCTAGGTGTTCGACTGGTGGGGCGAGAGCGAGGAGTTGAGCGAGCTGCCATGTCTTCAAGGTTGCGGTAGCGAGTTGTGACACCGAGCTTGGTGGTCGAATGTGGAGTGTACCTGGGTGTAGGAATAACAGACATAACATGTCAGACTGATTTCTCATGAGTGAATCCTGTCTGGTTACTATGTCAACGCAGCTAAAACCAAAGTTGTTGTATTTTCTTGTGGTAAAGTTCGAAAAATTCATATAGACCTATTTAAATTTGATGATGATATTGTAGAAGTTGTTGATGAATACGTCTATCTTGGAATGGATGAGGTATATAAAACAAATATGGACTGCTCTGTAATCGGATGGTGGAGAAAATTATCACTTCCTCTGTGGTGTTCATACCGTCCATTCTATCATAGAAGGGCCGGTATGAACACCACCTTGGGAGTGATAATTCCCCCCATCATCCTCATGAGCAGTCATTATTTGTATACTATGTCCCTGGATTACTAGGGTTTCAGGACATTCACAGGGTGAATCTGGGGATTAAGTCCTTCCTATACCTCTTTTCCGAGTATTCCGATTAAGTCTACCGGTAATCCTCTTAACTAGCAAAGGACATTTAGCTATTACGTAATCACCTCTACTACAAAGATTGTTTATGTTGTGCGTCTTGAAGAAATACAATGCTTCCTTGAGTGATCTAGTTACGATTTACGCATCCCATATCCGTCCCATTCTGGAGTATGCCTCTCCTGTCTGGTCTTCTTTAATTCTTCAATCACTTGTCAACAGTCTGAAAAAGTTGAGAGAGTTCAACGGGGTGTGACCAAGATCATTCTCGGTTTCACCCCTCTCACCCATGATGAAAGGCTTAACCCTATCTAGCCTGGGGGGGGGGGTGGGGCTTTAGAAGCCCTCCTCTACATTTGTCGTGATAACTTTTTAACGCCAAAGAATCTGGTGCTGAAATTTTATGACTTTTTTTTTTTTTTTTGAATAAATTTTCTAAAAATCGGACACAGTTACAAAGTCACATGACCTTTTGTCTTTGCATGTCAGCTCGAAAAAAAAACGCTAATTTTTTCGTGATTTGTGTACAAAACATATGGAAAATCTCATTTTTCAAAAAAAGAGATAAAACATTGAATATTTGGTCATGTTTATAGTTAATATTTTTTTCTCCCAATTGTCTCTCTCTCTCTCTCTTTGCATTACCGTAATTAACGTTGTATAAACCGCCCTCGTGTATTAACCGCATTCCTCGTTTTTGCCCTTAAAAAAAAAAAAAAAAGTCTGTCGGCAGCAAGCCAGGTCCGTGTTAAAAAAACCCACGCGGGAAGGCCTTTCATTTAACTGCGAGGTGCAGCTGAATGTGTAAGATCATTAATGTAAATTAAAAAACAGTAGAGGACCTAGGATAGCACCTTGTGGTACACCGTGTGTAGGAATTATTATTATAAACTACATATTGAGATCTATCAGAAAGATTACTTTCAAACCAAGATGACAGACAAATTTGAGTGTTGTTCTAGTTTCCTAGTGGCGAGTCAACACACCGATTACTAAGCTGGGAGACAATGCCAGGCATAGCGCCAGGTGGAGGGGCATAAATAGAAACTTTTTTTTTTTTTTTTTTTTTGTTTACCGTGTATAAACCGCACCCCCAGACTTTTAATTTTTTTCGGCGGCAAAAAGGTGCGGTTTATACACCGTTAATTACGGTACTCCTCAGAATTGACACACTCAAATTTGTCATTCACCAAGACATGTACATGGACATACAGTATCCAAGCTAGTCTGCACTAGTTTGGTCAGGGGGATTAGCCCACCTCAGCTCTCAATTAACATAAGAAAAATAGGATCATGGGGGACCAACAGGCACCGATTTGGCATTGTTTTCTATATAGAGGGAGCAAGTAGCTACAACTAGTGCAGTGGGGCTTTAAGATTGTGAGGTAGCTATCGCATGCTAATTACAACTATATATCCCCTTGAATACTAACCTGTCTTCTACTGATATAGACCTCTGAACGCCTGACTTTTTCTACAGAATAGGAAACATGGACACACACAAAAAAAGATTAAGGTTTACATAGAATCTTATGCAAGTAAAGACGTAATTTGAATTGAATTGAATTTATTATTCACTGTAAAACTCACATCAGCCTAAAAAGACTAATTTTCAGCAAGTCCGTGTAATTAAAGGGGTCCAATTGACTTGCATATATCTTACAAGTACTTATCGTACCAGCAATTAGTTAACGATTTCCATGTGAGCGTCTTGATTTGATTTTTGTCCCCTTCCTTATACTCTTTGAAGATAAAGTTGAGTTCAGGTCATATGCGATTGCATTGTGAAAGAAACAGTGTGGAATCGATCAGAAAAGGTGGTGTGTACTGCAAGGTTCTGGAATCATCAAAATGATAAGAAATTTGGCCCAGTCTTGGTAAAGTTACAAGCACTGTACACAGAAATATGTATATGGTACTACACCAACATGTGGCGTAAAAATCTGTACCAATTTTTATCCTGTTACATGCCATATTTAGAATATTAAGGCATTTGAAAAGCCATGCTTGTCAGGGAAAATTTGTTATCTGATGTTCTTCCACACTTGTATAATAACAATGATAATGCTCACAAATTATTTTTCACCTCTTCCCAGAACTCAACCTTCTCTTTAAACCCTTATCAACTGAATGATTTCAGGTCTTCTAACAATACATTTTTGTTTGGTTTTTTGGACCCCTTCAAAGTCATATGGTCTTTGTATCATGTCATCTTGGACACTAGATTCTGATAAATCTTCATATGCAGAGAAAAAAAGGAAAGCCTGACTGACCTTGTCAGAGAATGGTGTTGAAGGCGGCAGTACGGTGTTGCTGATATCCATATTGTTGATATTTGGAATGAAGGATTCCTTGGCAAGCTTCATACAGTCCTGTAACGTCATGATGAAGGTGTCACAGGTAGCAGAGAGTAACGAAGATGACTCGTTCAGTTTCTTCAGAAGAGGAAACAAAAAATTTAGATAGAGGTAGTAAGCAACAGATTGAGATTGGGAGGACAATGTCAGAACAGTTTTCGAACAATAATGTTGAATATCATTTCTACAGATCATGATGTTGATTTAAAATATGTTCATGAGACAACATTTCGATATTAAGGATGGTGGAGAATCATGCAATGAATTTAAAGGCATAGATTAACAATGCCAAATCTGAGATGCATGGCCCTACGTGTGTGTCTGTGATATGGTGTAATATTGAAACCCTAACAAAATTGCGCTTCAAAATGATCATGAAGTGCCTCAAAAAAGTAAAAATATCTGAGTGACCGGTTTTACCATACTTATTTTCCCCAATAGACTGAAATTTCGAATTTCAAATATCTTGATAATCAGACGGGCGATCGGTTTGTAAACCTCATGGGATTCCTGACTGACCTGAAGGTTTATAATTATGATTGCAGCATGAGCTAAATCAAGGATTTTGTTTAGAACCTGAGACAAAGATACCCAATCCCTTTAATGTAATTTCGATGAATACGTTCTGTAGATATAAAATAACTAAAGTTAGTTATGATTGTGATTGCATTGCTATTAATAACATCAGTGATATTGATGGAGATCGCTATTCACCACATAACATTAGAAGCTGATAACAGTGGGTCTTTGCATCGCTGTTATTAATGATCAATGTCAGTAAAGTTAAATGATAGCTGTAGTGATGATGTCAGTAATGGTGGTTCTCACAAGCTCATGACTTAACAAATCATTGGGACAATTAAAACAACATTAAAAGAGGTAATTATGTCAAAGACGTGGCGGATACTGATGATGAAGGAGCAAGGAACTTTTATTTGCATTTTATGGTCAGTCACACTAGATAGTAGAAATCAAAGCTCAACATTGAAATAAACCTTGAAGTAAACAAAGTCATCAGAATTCTTGTGGACTTTGAGACATGCTGTCAGAGATTATTATATCTTTATCAGCATACATCTACTCAGGACACAATGCCCCATTCAACAAATTCCACACACCTCAATATCAGGGGGTACCATTTCTGCAGATCCAGCTGCCTTTACACTGGCTACTTGCTGGGTCAAAAGGTCGCAATACAGCCTGAGCTCCGACATCTTAGTTCGTAACGTGTCTTCTGATTCCTCTGTAAGATATCAGGACAAATAAAAGAAGGAATATGAGTGGGCATGTAGAGATGCTTCTGGAAAACAAAACAAGAAATTATCAACAAAAAACAAAAATTCATGGCTCAGGAGGGTTTATTCTTTTTAGAGGACCTATAATAATATGCTATCTACAGTATAATATAGTTTGAGTAGTGCCCCAAGGGAGAAGGAACTTACAAGAAAAACAGAAATTAGTGATATTTTTGTACACAGCAAATGGGAGTTATCCACGTCCTACGTCACAATCCACTATCCAAACTACCAATTTGAGATTCGCATAGACTTAGTGATCTAAAATTTGAAATATTCATAACTTTGTTACTATTGGTCCGATTCATTTTAAACTTTTGCGATTCTGTTTCTGTTATTTTTCTGCTTTCATGCAAATCTACTTATTACAAGGGTTGAATTGCCCTTTAATATGGAACAGGGTTATCCTTGACCTTGACTGACCTTTCTTCTGGTGATTCTTTGAGTCAGCAAGACATGCTTTGGCAGACCCTAGGGCTACTAGCCACCTCTGACGATCGGCAGGGGTCGCCCCTCGGACGTAGAAGTGCTGCTCTCCTGGAATGATTAAGTCTAGTCTGGTTTCATCTGTACCGTGCACTGCAGGAAACAAAACAGACGAGGATTAGAATGACACAGTACCTACACATGAACGACTTCAAAGCTGGATATGTTGTCCATGAGGGAATGTACAGTTGAAACTTTTAAATCCCCTTCCTCCAATAACTGCGTGCAATGGATTCATCAAACATTCAAACCTTAAAACATTATAGAATTTTTGTGGATTTTTTTAATTGGCTTAAATGGTTTTATTGGAATCTCATATTGTTAATACAGTCAGGTAACTTTAATGCACTTGGAAGACAAACTTTCTCCATTTGTTCTGTACAAACTTTATAATGAAAATAGTCCGTACAAGTTCATGAAGGCAATTTCCAAGTTGGGAAATATTATATTACCTACATGTACATGTATACTACAGCTTGAGGAGGGTTGATAAAAGAGGATTTCTTTTCAGAATTATTCTAGATTACTTATTTGATTATTTGAATTAAAACTAGATTTAAATCAAACACACAAACAAAAACAAAAAAAAACAAAAATATTATAAAATGGGAGCACTTCCACAGACATGTCTGAAAATAAAAACAAGTTTTAAAAAAAATTATCTCTCACTTTGGCCAATCTATTTTATACAACTATTTGTATTTGAATTTTTTTATTTAAAAAAAATCAAGGTTTGTTCCCCTTGTAATAACAGATAGTGACCTAATTTTTAAGTGATGATAGCATGTACCGGTATGCAAATAATATATTTGTTTATTTTTATCTATTTATTATTATTATTTTTTCTTCTTTTTTCTCACTTACCTTGAATTTCACAGCAGGCCATTTTGACAGAGCCTTTACAACCCTGCTGCATCTCATCTTGTGATTTGTAATAGGTCAGGATACCCTTGTCTAGAACAAACCATCGTGGCTGCCAACCTGAAAAAAATAAAGTTAAAAAATATCACAAATTACTAAAATTGATCATCATACTGTTAAGGCCCACAGCCAAAGATCTAGATTTACGTGTCTTTGAAGATTTGATTTTACTGATTCATTGGTCTGAAAAAAGAAATTTGTTTTCCATTTCATACAATACAAAAAGGTAACATTTCATAACACAGTAACATGAATGTACTCAAATGGCTTCCTATAATATTAGCAAGAATTGGTCAATGGCAGAATATACTTGAGGAAAGGAAAAGTGATAATCTGAATGCTTCATTTTTCATTTGGGATACCGGTACTCTTATTTCTGGGAGAATTAATTTGCGAAGACCATGAATTGAAAACTTTGGCAAATGCAAGTCATAGCCAACATAGCTTTGGCCAAATGAGTACTTTAAAGGGGGTGTAGATGGCAAATACTGGTTAACGCCATCTACGACTTCTTTTGGACAACTGCATGTTAACGAATGGACTTGATTAACGGTCAGCACGCGCCAGCGTTCGCTAAACAGACCGAAGTTCTCCTCACGATTTGGTTTTGCATATGTTGCACACACGTGTATACTGCATGCGGTTGCGTCGTCCGTAGTCGTATTATACCTGATTGGCCCCGAGTAAATGTAGTGATATCCAATATTGGATACGCTAGATTTGACCCGAGATCTGCAAACGTGCCACACGCCGTCTGCAGTTCTCCCTGAATCGAATCCCATCGAAGTCTACGTAGCAAACGGAGCTCCGTCTGCGATATCGAGTACCAGTTCTACAGCATATGGTAGGATTGTATATTTTTCCAGTAGTTAATAATATTAATATAAGCCCCTAATCAGTAGCAACAATTCGTAATCCTTAATAGTAATCTTATCCGCCCGGAACACTATAGACCGAAGTTCATCTAAATCTCATCCCTTCTAGTCTACGCCGAAGGCAAAATGATTATAACGGAAAAACTGTGCATGTCATTACGAACTCGTAGCTCGTGCACAGTTTTTCCTTCAGTAGACTAGAAGGGATGAGATTTAGATGACGTCATACGCAACCCGGCTGCAAGATTTTCTTCATGGATGTCGATTTTGACCCATAATTTCCTGAAAAGGGACCATTAAACGGATTCAAGTAGTCAAGTTGGTAAGTGGAACCGAAGTAGTTAAGCATGTAGGGCTAATTTTGGAATATAAATGCATCGGAAACGCATCCGGTATTATATCAAAATTAGGGATTTAGTTTGGCCAAGTTTTGTGTAACGTTTCTTTACACAAACGCGCGTACACTAAAGCGTATAGATCTAGGGCTGTTCTGTCTCTAAAGAGAGAGCCGACCTTACCCAAATCAGAGGCTAAAGAACGAAAGAGACAGAAAAAATCGGTCTAGACCCTACCCAATTCAGAGGCTAACGAACGGAAGAGACAGAAACTTCGGTCTAGATCATGATGTACTATGAAACTATTCCGTTACGTTTAGATCTAGAGTAAAACCGCCAAACTTCGGACGTTGCCAAACTTCGGACAAAAATTACTTCAACGGCTCGAACGCAAAATAAGAGCCTTGCTCAGGCGGGTAACTTGCATGCATTTGATACTACTACTAACTAACCTATATCGTTAGTACAAAAAGTTAGGGCAGGTGGCCGTCTGCAAAACTCACAAAAAACATCGAATTCAGAGACAGATTTCAGGTTACCTAGATTTTTACAGTTCCTTAACAGGGGAGTTAAGGTGTAGAGCCTCCAATATATCGATTAAAAACAAATCCTTGGCATATTTCAGGTGGTTTCTGCCCAAATTATGGGAGCTTATGAGATACTTTTTCACTCTATCGCGAAAATTTTCTAATGGCGGCCATTACCACGGACCTAGGGGTACTAGATAGATTCCCCTACCAGAAGATGGCGCTCTTCCAATCTTCGGACAGGCAACATTGACTGTCATTTTGACTACGAAAAAATAGCGCTTTCGTAAGATTTTAGCACCAAAATATTGTACGAGTGTTGTGAAAAACACCTTTCTGATAGTTCTACCTAACTTAAATCTACCCAAAACGAGAAAATAATACTTTTTTTCATGAAATCAACGCAGTCAAACTTACCCCCGTCGTACGATTTTGATCCGGTTTCCAAACCTCCGATGAATGCGCACTTTAGCGGTTTCCAAACCTCCGATGAATGCGCACTTTAGCGCGCGCGCTTTACGTGCGCTATGCGCTATGCGTGCGCTATACGTGCGCTACGCATGAACGTCCGAAGCTTGGCAAGTGCGTCCGAAGCTTGGCGTGAAAACAGGTTCGGCGGGTAAGTAAATAATTCTAGTTTTCCATTTCCTTTACTAATTTTCTTTTACATGATATACATAAACAGTATTTGCACAATAATAGTATATTTGATCTTTCAATAATTAAAAAAGAATTAAATGTTTTCCCCCGTTTTGTCTTAAGTGTCCGAAGTTTGGCGGTTTTACTCTAGATCTACATGTACTTATAAATAACTAAGAAAATGAAAGTTTATGAAATTCTCTGTACAGAAATACTCTACTTTTATAAAAACCAACTTAATAATCAGGGAGGACTTCCCCTCTAACTTTTAAGGTTATGAATGACAACGAGCTCCATCCACGTCGCCAATCAGCTGATGCCATGCCATGCCATGGCCTCTGCACTGTGTAGTGGTCGCCGAGCATCGGGGATGCGATAACATTGGCATTCCCATCCGTGATCCCATTCTTTTATTTAACAGATGCTCACCTGCTAAGTAATTTGTCCACTTGTACAGCATTCCTTCCATCTTGAAATATACTCTAATACAAAAACATTAGAAGAAAGACGATATTACTAGGATCATAGGATGATGATTCGTCTGGAATTAAAAAAACTGACTTCTCAACCGGTGACGTGAAACACTTTTGTTGGTGCAAAGTTCGTGTACAATACCGGTAAAACACAGTGGAGGCTCCTAACCCGGAAGTTGATATAATTATTTAGACTTCATCCAAGGTCGATCATATCGGATCGAGGTGTGACAAATACAAGAAAAGTCAGAAAGAAAATCAAAAAAAAAATTAATTTGTGTATTATTCTTTACATCTATATAGTGATCTCTAGGGATCATAAAACTTTAGTAGGGTTTTGTTGTGGTTAATCATCGACCAGCTATTGTAAAAATATCACATGGATGCCAAAAAAAATGGATTCACTTTGAAATTAAGGCTTCTCTCCATAACAACATACAAAACACAAATATAGGAGCTGTTTTGATTGTCGACTGTTATCCCTTCAATTAGACTTGTAAATATTGAAGATCAATCAGGGAACATATAATATGTGATGCCTCATGAAAAAATATATTGGCAGATAAAAAGGTTCAAACACCCACTCCCCCTGCATGTTTGGGGGAGGGGGGGGGGGACAAAAATACAGACTATTTTTCACCTCCACCTCCCGAGCCACCATCCAAATTGAGTGAATTGAGGAGGGCCAGCATGCTTGATTCCCCAAATTATATTCGACAAGGGCATCCCTCCCATCTTCTGACAATTCTTAATCTACCAAAGTATATATGATAGCCCACATATAATCACCATACCGGGTATATACTGCCGCTAAAAAATGGTATCAAGATATGAATGCAAATATCAACCAATGCACAAAAGGAATTTATGATTTATTCAACTATTTACTGACCTTTATATTTCTTTTATAAGAATCTTGCACTCGATCACCCATCCTCCGTTCTTTCTCTCTCCCTCCTCAATTTCTTTATTATATTTCTCACCAAATCGCTCTCGTTGTCTCGACCTCTTCTTTCTACCTCTCTCTCTCTCTCTCTCAATACAAGCAACTACAAAAATGTCACAATCTTTGTTCATCATCAGTCTGTTTTCATATGATCATTTATTGTACATACCTGTTTTGACATTATATATCTCCATTACACTTTAAAACTTACTCGATACTTTCACAACACTCAAAACTCGGTACATTTCATTCTGCTTCACAACATCATGTTTGTCAAAAATGTATAAACCTGCACAACATTCATATTCATGCAGATTTATTCCACAAAGTCTCTGGAACCTGCAAAGCCAATGAACCTGCTATGTGAATCATCATCAAAGTTCTCCACATCAGCTTTGCATTAAAACAATTTACATTTCAAGTAGCTTTATTGCCACCAAGTCAAAAACCAAATGACAATATACAAGTTTCTTTCTGACATAATTTAGTTGATCAATACCCAATAAGTTGGGCAATCACGATTCTCTCAAATATTGATTATTGATCAGGCGAGGTATTTGATCCATAGCTTCTTCATCTCTCCACAAATATGCTTTACTGAATTTCCCTTTCCCTGGATGGTTAAGAGCATTACAAATAATTAAGTGAAATGATTGTATCACAACTCGAAAGGAATTTAAATAACTACCTTATTTGATCTCCCATAAAATACACCACAATCACAAGAATTATGGTGATCTTTGAAGATCGATTCCCTGCCGTTACAAAAAGAGGAGAAATGGATCAACAATTAAGTAGCAAAAAGCAAACAGAGGCTTTTGAAGGTCACAGATCAATCAGGATAATTGTGTCTCAGAAGAATCATGTTGACTTCTCTAACTTAAACGGCAGTTCTTAAAAATGATGGCAAATAAATAAGAAAAGATCATTTGAAAGATAATCCGACTCATATTTTCTTTGAAACTTATAAAAAGGTGCTCAACCGGTGCAACTATGAGGTCATGAGATACATGACCTGTTAAAACACATAATAACATAGACCTAAAAGGACTTCTATGATGTAAAAACTGTGCTTAAAATCAAACCAGCTTGTACCCGGATACATGATTCTTGTTAAAATGAACTTGGCCTACTTATACAACGTCTTACAAAAAAATATGCTTTCATCATGGTAATAAAGAGATATATAAAAACAAAAATTGTATCACTTAAGCTTAGAGACAATTTTCCTTCATTCTCTCAGCTTTTGGTTTGTCTTTCTGTTCTTCATGCTTTAGTAAGATAAATTTTATAAACATGAAATAATGTGCATGAGAAATTGAGAGTATAAGTGTAGCACAACTTTAAACAACTTTTAATCCTCATGATTAGAGAAGCAAACTTGAATACCATCATTGTTAACGTTAACATGACATGCCTTATAATTGCTCATCTGGCAATACCAGGATTTAGAACAAAAATCTTATATCGCATATGTTTAATATACACAAATATTGTGTGAATTTAGATCAAATGTTACTAGTAATCACTTTTCTAGATATTGATCATCAGTAAAATCATACATCTGTTATTATATCGTAACATAATCCACTCAGTGGAAATTGAATTCTTGAATGATTGGATAAACTGGGGGCAAGAAATATATCTACATGCACTTTTGCAGGTACATGTACATTATGTCTATGGACCAAGAAAATGGACATAGAAACGGGACCCATACAAAAAATAAAAACAATGTGTAATAATACACATTTAAATTGCACACATGGAGACCCCTTGTTTCTTTGTTTTTCCAAATGAGCACACAAGCCACTAATTTACAATTTGAGTTACATTTCTCTCTATTCTTGCTATTCCTTTATTGGATGATTAGTTTAAAGATGATCAACAGTGTATAAAAGTGTTTAATACTGCAAATGTATTTTGTGTGATTGACATTGCGGTTTTATAGCAAGGTTGTCACTTTATATTTTATATTTGAGTTCCATTGCAAGGGCTGTTGAATGAAGGATAGCACTAATTTAAATGAATTGATTTAATAATGATCAATCAACAATTAGCCATGCTTTTGAACCAGGGTTCAAACTAGATATGTGATTCATAATGTAAACAACAAACACTCATCTGATTAATTTTCTGCTCATTCCTCATTATTAAAAACAAAAGGATTAAGGTAAATCATATAATTTACTGCTACATAAGAGCATTGTCATCATTGGGACATAAGGGATGCACTACAACAGGTCAGATGAAACATGATTTAGCAAGATATGTCACTAAAAATCTTTGCTAAAAATTCTGTTATACTTTTGAGGCCAACTTATTTTAAATTAAAATCCAGAAAACAAATTTAACAAAGCAGATATGAACTTAAAAATGAACTTAACTGGCAAAACAACATGTTGTTCAGCATGGAATGACTCTGTTCCATAAGATTATCATGCCTTCAAAAGAAAAGTACATGTTCTCAAAAATCAAAGACTTGAGTAATATTAATCATCGCAAACAATAATGTGATAAAAAAATTATGTTTTGCACACAAAAAAAAGAGCAAAGCTAACATGCAATATAAGTTTATAAATCAAATAACAATGAAATGATAAATCATTCTTGACATTTTTATAACAAACACCATTAGGCATTTTAATGTACATCTCTCATAAAATGTTTATTACACAATATACATGTACATAATATATCCAATGGTAGATATAATAATAAGCAAGTGAAAGATATATACCATTAATCATGAAAACAAAACAATGAAAAGCGAAAATCATTATATCATGAATGGTTTTGAATATAACTGCTGTAAACAACTTGAAAAGAAGTTCCAGTAAACTGACAATGTCTAGAATAGAAATTCTCACAATCATAAAACCACCCATTAACTGTTACTGGCCGGCAAGAATACAAGGGGCTAGGTAGTAGTCTTTATAATAGCCAAACTTCTCCTGAGTCAATGAGATTTAAAAAAAATACTTTACAAGGTGTTTTGATATTAACACTAGCGAATGTCTTGTTATCAATAATGACTGAATTATTATGTGAATTTCAACAAGAATTGGGCTTGACTACCAGCTTCAAAATGTTTTAAAAATCATTACATGACCTGATCAAATCCAGAAAGCGATTATTTGCGATATGCTACATCATAAAAATGGAAGGATGAATTTCCCTTTAATCTTTTATTATCTTGGTATTTACAAGGTGGTCATGGCAGTGACTGTGAGAGAATTCTTTCATGATTAATCCAAGAAATCAACACGTAATTTACATTTTTACAATAATTTACATTTTAAAAAAGATTTAACTTTCATTCATCCTCATGTATTCCTTTTATTTACATCAGTGGAGAGACAAATCTATCATATCTTCCATTATTCACAATATTTTGTTAGATTATTCTCGCTTTCACCCGACAGCTCTGCATCCTGAAACTTTTACTAATTTGCACAAACAGCACATTGAACTGAAAAACATACATCTTTTCAGTACTCTGTCACTGTATGGAAGTAATAATGATTCATCATATATTTACAACAGCTAATTATTCTTTGCTACAGTAAAATCAGTACTCTTTCAGAAAAAAAAAGTCAACTCAATTTCTTGTCCCATCAATAAACCTCAAAAGTCTTTCTCACTGTCATGCACTATTTCTGGAAAACAGAGTGGATTGCCGATGGTGATATGTGAGGAAGTGAGGAACAAAATTGTTGTAAACCATTCAAAGTTTTATCATGTGGTCAAGAATCATCTGCTAAGGAACAGATGATAATTCCATTGCAGTTAGTAGGTCCTTAAACATACCGTAACCACTTCATCCACACATCAAAAAGGTTTTCCATATTTGCATTTTACAGCACATGGATGTTCAAGACTTATAGATGGGACATGGAACCGAGCTGACCTTTTCTACATTGTAGATGTACTGGGCAATACCTGAGAACAGTTGAATATGCAGTTCCATTGGAACCTAGAGCATTACTAAATGTCTTCTTTGACTTTCATGATCTGGCATTCTTCAAACTTGAAGTGCAAATGAATGACAATGCAGGAAAGAAGTTAAACTTGAAAACAAAATCAACTGCGATTATTTAACTTAAGAAAAACATGAATACAAATTTACATTAAATTGTCACATATACGACAATCATATACTTTTTGCTTGGAGTATGATTCCCTTTATAGTGATTTTTTAATAAAAAATTCACAAAAGGTAATAAAAAGCCTTTGAATATCGGATTTGTTCATAGTGAACATAATATTTCTATCATTGCACAATTTTTGTTTGTAAAATGTAAGTTTACACAAAATACAGCAGCTTCAGCATCATCTTCATAGAAACACCTCAAATTCCTTTTTTCATTTAGTTTCCACATTTGAATTGCTAAAAAGTGGTTGTATGATATGAAATATGAAAAATCTATAAGAATACATTGGATTTCACACATGAAGTATATATCTTCACCATTGCACTTTGCCGAATTCATTATCTCAGATACAACTGATTACACTTATTCAGAGTATCATCAATTAATCAGCCTTTCATAAAAATCATGATAAGTTTATACTGGTATTGTTTGCCACTCTCAGGTAGTACGAATAGTGGTTCACAACCCAAGTATGTATCCATTCTTTAATTATACTATCAAATAGAAGATAAATATATTTTGTTATCAACCCAGTTTGAGCTTTTTGCAAAGTAGAGCAGTGTCTTGTATTTTCGTTTAGGTTAAAGAAATATGTTTGAATGCAGTCACTCTGTAAAGATGACAAAATATCAGTTTACAGCATTAACATCTCCTTAACTATTTCTTATCAACAATCAAATAATAAGACTGGATGAATTTGTTTATTGTGTCGTTTTTGCTTTAAAGGTACTTGTATCTCGACTGAAAACAAAAGAGGAATTCGGAATGAGAATCTCCCCGCAGCTGATTTTAAATGCCATTACAAGATGCCAACACTGTCGCGTTATATATTGCGAACTTGCAAAAGATGATGCATTCTTTGAAATATTTTATCACTGAAAAGGACTTATAAAAGCCATTTATGTAAATGGTCGATACTAATATCAATAAATGAATGTAGCATTGATTGAAAATGAGAATGTCAGTAGAATACACAAGCTTTAATAAACAATAATGTACACAAACATTTCACGAATAAAGCAAAACTTAATCTTCTCGTTTTGAATATAGATCAAGAGCTGCAGTAACAATAAAATAATACTTTTTCTTCTTTCTTTCTGCAGTAATACACTTTCACAAAGCTGCACAACATGGTTTAGATTGCCACATCTGTTGAGGTCAGAAGTAATGAATGAGTCTCGTCTGCACACAGCTAATCTCCACCTTCATCGCTGCTAGAATCCGTCTCAGTGTAGTGGATTTTGCCCTGTGGAAATTGAAAGGAAATTTAAAAAGGAAAAAAATATAATTTAGAGCTATAATGACAACAACAACAACAAAATTATGATCGAATTAGTGTTCTGCAGATTTAAATATCAAACTATTAGGTACTTCATATTTACATAAGGATTTCAGATATCATAGACTAGAAAAATGACAACAAAATTTGTGCAATATTAAAGGGCAAGTCCACTCCAATAATAACTGACTCGGGGCGCTAGCATAATTTAGTTTACCGGTAATTGATATTTACACAACTTTATAGCAAATGATTTCGTGTTCTCAATGATAGAAGCTTTCCTTACATGTATAATTTGCCCATTTTGAATTTTTGTGATATTTCTTCGCACAGCTAAGAGATAGAAAGAAAAGTGCAGAAAAATGAGATGTAGGCATGTGTGGGTTCAAAAAATATTTTTTTAAATCAGAGAAAGAGAGAGAAAGAAATGATGTGCCTCAACCTACCTCATAGCTCTTATCACCAGAGATCTGCTTCATGACCTGTCTCACAACACGCTCCTTGTCCGAGAGACCATCCGAGGTCATGGCTCCCAGGTCATGGGCATCGGGGTTGATGCCGATAGCCACGGAGGATAGACTAGTGGGCGTGGCAGTCTGGGCTCGCTGGCCTGGCTCCGGAGTGGGGCCGTGGGACCGTTCGCTGGTGTTGTCTTCTTCAGAGAAGATGCCATCGGAGTGGTCGGTGGAGTAGGATTGGCGGCTCTTGGGACGCAGCCTCTCGTTCTGTATTGTCAATGTGTCTTCATCGCTGGAATGGTCTGGTGCAGCCTCTTCATTATCACTAGAACTCTCACCACCCTACACAGAAATGAACAGAAAATCATGAACTACACATGCAAAGGGGATGTCCTTTTTCAAAAGGAGGAAGTTCTGCACTTGCGAAGGAAAGACATAAGTTTTAGATGAAATGTAAAGTGGTGTCACAGGTTCTAATTTCAAAAGCAGAAACAATCATCAAGGAAAAGGCATGTTCATGTAACATATTTTAATAGCATTATTTTTGAGAATGCTTCTAACTGTTATAGAGCCGAGCCATATCTAAATAGATTTATCAATGGTGGTAAACTAACCTTGGACTTTTCTAGGGATGACTTTGTCTTCTTTGTTGGAGAGGGGCTTCTCTTGGCGGTTCCTGGGCCTTTTCGTAAGGAGCCTACATTCCTCCTGATAGGACTCTCATCAGAAGCCAGTCTGTGTCCTATATAGGAGGACTTGAGTCCCATAACGTCCGTGCCTCCTAACCTAACACCACCCATGGAATGATCGGAAGAATAGTTCATTTCTGCTTTAACGGTGATGGCCGTGGAATTGGAGGGGCCCTCCTGGCCACTTGGTCCGCTGGTGGCCCCTTGAACGGGACTATTGCTGTTCAAAACGTCAATCTCGCTGGTGAAGTTACCAATTGTCCTTTGTCTGTGCTTGTACTTCCGTGGAGCCGCCTGGCTTTGGCCCTCGTTCACAATCTGTACATGTCCTGGACGGCTCTTTGCGTTGCGTCCATTGCACCTGCATACGCCGCCTGCAATCTCCGCGGGAGAGTGGATATTGAAACGACACCCAAGTTTCCTAGACATTGTGCCCTCTGTAACAATTCTTTCACTCTGAGAGCGCTTGATAAACCGTGTGGTTTCAGCATCAGGCTTACGAACGTCCGTAGTACTTGAGGAAACGTCTTCATCTGCAGGCCTGGGGCTACTACTTGTGGGTTTGCTGGATTCTTGGCTCTCCTTGGAGGGAGATCCTTTCCCACAAAAGCTTCCCCTGCCGTGGCTGTTGTTCCTGCGATGACGTGACTTGCGCTGAGGCAAGGTCTTTGCTCGGATGGGTGATGTCTTGGCATTGAGGTTCGCTCTGGGTAGGGTTGCTGGAGATCTGTTTTCAGGCTCCGGACTTACTGAGGAACTGCCTGGACTTGGTGACCTGAAGATAAAACATATGGTATGGTAATGTACTTTGAACACAATCAACACTACGCGGAAGCAGTCCACTCAGAATTCTTCAAGTGCAACTATTTCATTTGCACCTGTACTCATACTCTCATGGCTATATGCATTCATCAAGTATATCATCAAATGTCATTTATATTGAAAAAAACAATTATTCTCCACCCAGTTAACCTATGTGTAAAAAGAAAGAAATTCCACTTGTTGATTCCATGGGTGGTATTCTCATAAGTTAAGCCGGGACTAAGTCCAGACTAAACAAGAATTTTAGTTCACACTTCTATGGAATGCTAGGTTTCATCTTCCTCCTTCAATATTCATGACATAGATAATCTACCAAAGACTTTGTTGAAATTCAGTTCATACTCATGTTATCTTTTTCTTCCCATTTCATTGCAAAATTAATTTTTTGGACACTTTTCATTGAAGGATTAAAATAATCTGTACAGGGTAAATTAGTTTGCAACAGGCACTCCATAAAAGTGTGAACTAACTAAGTACGCGCTAACTTAGTACGCGCTACCGGAATACCACCCCATGTCTTTAACTGACAAAATGTTAGTATGGATCCCAACCTGAAATGACTACTCAACTCCTGCTTCAATGGATAAGGCTTAACAAAAAGATGTTATATTGCCTTTGAGGTGCCAAAACATGGGTCAGTTGGAAATCTTTTTTTTTTTTTTTTTTTTTACTCCCTCTTTGGGCTGATATTTCTCAATTTTGAATGCTTCCAATACATTTTTTTCTTCTAAAAAATGGTTTTAAAAAAAATTGTAAAAAGTCGACAGTAGATTTCAGGATCTTTGGGTCGGTTGCAAAGGGCAATACAACATCTTTTTTTAAAGGCCTAATCTAGGCAACATCTAGTCAATTTTCAAAACTGATAATTACCTTCCAAGTGTTGCTGATCCTCCGTGCAACGACTTCTCGATGAGCTTCTGCACCGTCCTTGCCTTGAGGATGGGTTTGAGAGACTTCTTCTTCTTGATCTCAATCTCACTGAGCTGCTTCTCCCTGCGCATGAGCTCCCTCTCCCTCTGCTCCAGCTGCAGGAGGCAGGAGTGCAGCTCCATGTAGAGATCGTTGGCTCGTTGCAGCTTCCGCTCGTAGTGCTCCCTGATGTCTTGGGCATGCCTGCAGGAGAGGAGAGGGGGTGTATATTAATCATCAATGTCTCACCCTGGCTAGTTTGGCTACTACACAGTAAGATACCTTTGATCGCACATGCCTATTGTGTGCATCCATCCTTCCTTTCATCTTATCTCAAGAAATTACCAATACAGGGCATATTGGTCTTAGCTACAAGCCAAACAGATTTCTCATCATCTTTACCTTGTCACAGTTTTTATACAGACATTCTACCTAGAAAGTACTTCCACTACTGATTTGTCATCATATTACAACCTCTTCATAATTTTTATTGCTACCACAAGTATAGATGCTCTCAAAACACTTTAATTCATGTGATATCAAAGAGATACATATTCTACATCACACTGTTATGAAAGGAGATTCTCTGTTGCTATGGTTACCTGAGCTCATCCTGTCTTCGTTTGATGAGATCTTCATCAATATGACACATGGATGATCCCTCGGATTTCATCTTCTCAAACTGAAGCTTAATCTCTTCTCTCCAATCAACCTAGAGACAGACAAAACATTAATTAGTGGAATCCTGACTACCTTTGTCACTTCTTATTTAACACCAACAAGCTTGAATCAGACATAGGTCATGTAGAATGAAAGGTGAACATTATAGAATGTCGATATCGTCCTTGTGCTAACGCAATCAGGATCCGCAAGCAAATTTTATGTCCAGCTCTGGAATGCTAGGAATTTCATCAACGCCCATTATTGATCACACAAATGCAGGCCATCTGGCCACGTTTTGACTCTAGGCAAACCCACTAGTATTGATTTCCATTTCCAGTGTAGCTGCACATCACATCCCATATCGCAATATACATGTAAGTAAAAACTCCAATCCAGGAATTTGGGAAATGTATAGTTATGGATTTCATTATTGATTTGTAAATGTGTTAATATAATGTTTACATATTACTATGGGGACAGTGGCTCAGGTCATCTTATGACAAAGTCAGAACTGCTAATTTAATTGCTAAAGAATCCACACAATTTTAGACAAACATCAGCAAAAGGTATTATTGAAATAGTTCATCTCTGGTTTACAATTATAAAAAAAGGTGTGTTTAGTACCTGCTTGTCGAAATATGCCTCCTGGGGCGTTGAAAGGAAATCCACAGCAGCGATGTCAATATGCATGAGGATTTGTCTCATGGAGGGTCTGTTCCTGGTCTTAGCACTCCAGCACTGCATCATTAGGAGCTTGAAGCCTTCAGGGCAGGTGGATGGGATGGGTAGCTGGAGGCTGTTGCTTCCAACACCCCAGATGATAGCTGAGGAATCCACATCCTTCAAAGAGTAAACAATTAGATTTTTAGTATAAGGTTGAATTTGGGCTCTAGGTTGATTCATCTGGATGTTAGGATTTGAACTGTCACTTGATGGGAATCAAGAGAATATTGTAATGTCTTTGCAGTCCTGCCAAGTTTTCATTATATTATCATCACCATTGTGAAACTGGGGGATGGGGGGATATAAATCTATTAAAAACTTTGATGTCATTACTGTTTATCATCTGCTAGAACCCAGAAAGACGTTAACTGCATGTATAAAGCGCACTTCTGGCTCTCACTAAACAAAATGTTCCAATTCTTAGTGCACCATTTTATAAAAACAACACAGGTCTAATTTGAATTCTATATGTAGTCATGTTTCCTACATACTCCAATGAAAAACAAAGATGGATCAAAGGTCATTATCATCGGTCATTCCAATCTTTACCTTGTAGGGCATCTCTCCGGTCAGCAGCTCCCAGAGGACCACACCAAACGACCAAACATCCACCTTCTCCGAGCAGGGTTCGTTACGTATCACCTCTGGCGCCATCCAGGCCACGGTGCCAGCAAAGGACATCTTGGTACTCTTCTCATTCCACTCTCGACTGGTGCCAAAGTCGGATATCTTCAGGATGTCATTGTTTGCCACAAGCACACTGAAATTAAAAAGTGGTTAAAAGGTCTTGGTAAATTTCATTTCCCCTTGAAAATCACTTTAAGAAAAAAGTTAAAAGTTATGTTCGTCAAAAGTTACTTCCTTCTTTTCCTTCAGTTCTACAATGTTTTTCTAATTCAATGATATTCAAAGTGATTCAGTTCCTCACTTTTCGCAATAAATACATACATTCAGCCCCATCCATGTCACACCTCAATTTTTTTAGTAAGAACAGGATCATATCAATAATTTTTTTTTTTTGGTTGTTGTTGGGGGTGGGGAGGGATATATAACTCTGAAACTTTACAACTGGATAGACATTGATGGCATGTAAGTTCCCAGGATTAATAGTTAATGACTTTTGAATGCAAATTGAGTAAATTTGTCACAATGTCTTTTAATAGTTTGCTTACTTTGGTGACTTGAGATCCCTATGAATAATCTTATGTATATGGAGGTAGTGCATGCCCTGAGCAATCTGTTTGGACCAGTCAATCATCAGCTGCGGGGGAATCTCACGCCCATCCCTCAGTACTTCATAGAGCTGTCCGAATGGGCAGTACTCCATTAGAATGCAGAAGCAAGGCGCCAGTGTGCATACACCCCTGTAGAAAATAGAATAGTCCATGAATACCTTTAGTACATTTGAATGGATGACATTGTGAAGATGAACATCTATAAAGACAGTCGCTTAATGCTCCTTGTATGAATTAATGAACTTTGTTACAGGCGTGCACAATATTCAATACATCCTTATTATTAATATCATCATTAAGCCAGACACTGACACGATTTTCAACTTCGATGCAAATATACTTGAACCAGTTATATGACAGGTAGTTATTACTCTTTCATGAATAACCTCAACTTTATATCAAGAGTTGAATATATCTGATAATCGATATATACATGTAATGAAAGTGAAAAAAAAAAAGATTGTCAATAATCTCACTTTAATAGGCAAGAATATGGTATAGTATGTACTTTTAATGAGAGAAAGTCCCTTAAATTGATGAAAAAGCAGAGCTGATCATTCAAAACGCCCAGTCTTCAGAAGATCAAAGCCATGCCAAATAAATGTAAATCTCTAAGACCAAAAAGTATTTAAAACAACAGCTACCTTGACCAAAAGAGATAAAAAGTAAATGGACACCATGGAGTTGGTTCAAGCTTAGCTAATCCCCTAGCTCTCGTCCCTGACTCACTGTTCCTCATCTTATCCCTAGAGAGCAATGGACCCGTCCTCCTTATCAAATAATCATGCCACCTACTTACTATTGATGGCGGCACTTTGCTACAAATACCGACTACTCCTGACATTTTAACGTCGTGTTCACCTATCTATGACCGCGGGCGATGGACCGGTGCTTTTTGACATAGTTATCCATCTTGGATGCAGGCCTGCCCATAAATCATGCATCGAATCAAGGTTCTCTTGAGGGGAAAGAATGTGATGCTTCACTTCTTTCATCTTAACCCTGATCATATGGGCATGACAGAATGAGTGCCTAACCTTATTCCCATACCAATTTCCCGAAGGGTGTAGTATCGCAGGTAAATGGCCATCATGTAATTAAACTGACTGAACCCTCATCTACACTCTAATGAACCATTTTTCCATGAACTAGCAACCTCTCAATCTGAGTAAATTAGTGTCTACACAAAATTTGCTCACACACTGAAAAAATACACTGAAAAAAGGGCAAATTAAAATATCCCAATGTATTCCTGCCACAGCCTGGAGGTGGTGAACTTACTTTATTGTCACGATATTGGGGTGGTTGAGTTTGCGTAAGTGCTTGATGTCCGTCTCCTTCTCGTCCCGGACCTTCTTGACAGCGACTGGTTCCGTCCTGTACCAGCCGAGAAAGACAGCGCCTTGGGCTCCACTTCCTAGCCATTGTAAATTGCGGATGTTTTCAAAGGGAATCTCCCAGTCATCTAAAATAAAAATAAATTAATCAATTAATTAACAGATAATAGAAAATGAATTCCAATTGTATGCAATCATGTAACAGGCTTGCTGATGAAAGGAAGAACTACAGCAAATTGATGGGCTATCCAGACAAAAAAATCTAAAAGAATTACCATTAAACAAAAACAAAACAAGCTCAAACTCAACAAAACAATATTTAAAAAAGCAATGAAAAAAGGGGGAAAGAACATAAAAGGAGAATAATTTCAAAAGCAACATGCAATCAAAAAAAATTAATACATCATGAACAAAGGTTATTGAGGTGAAGTGACCTAAGAAAAGAGGAAAAGAGAAAAAAAGGAAGACTGAGAGGTAAGAGGAAGGATGGGAACTAAGTATATTACCAGACAACAAACAGTCAAGTAAAAAAAGAAGCCTAGATAGCAATTGGCACAAATACTCCAAACAACATTGCCCTCCAAGTAATAGCAACTGACAATGCAATGCATAATATTAAAATGACCCCCATTTCAGTTCCTTTTCATGTCACCACTAACATTGATTTGTCTGAAGCCTGCGGGCAAGCCCCATACTTCAAGACACTCAAGGAGCCAGGAATGGCGTCTCATTTGTATAGATCTATGCATGAAGGTCCATAAATACCTGAAGGCCTTTTTTATCTCCTACCCTGGATTCTTACTGAGCCCATGGAGAAATAATATATACCCTGCCTTTTATTTTTTTCACTCAGGTGTATACTTATATTCTCCATTCTAATCTCACTTTTTTTGTAACATAATGTCAGCACCCTGTCCCCCCCCCCCCCCACCCAAAAAAGGGCAGGCGATTGACAAGTATATTTTCAGGCACTTTGTTTGGATATAAAACCTTTCTGTCCCACACAATGACATTTAAGATGCATCTTGAATTTCTTTCCTCATAAATCTGTCCCTGTTTTGTACTAGTTTTCCCGGTTTTGTACTAGATTACAATCAACAACATTCACAATTGGCTTGTCTCTTACTTAAAAATCCTTCGCTATGTTTCTCGTGATTGCCTTTTCCGATCATGTTCCAGACAGGTTTAAGGCAGCCCCATATGCCCTCCAGTAGGCTACGCCTCTGCATCCCCCTGTAGTTCACCGCCCCCTCATTCCTAGTAAGAGTCTCGCATGCCCCGCTGCCGTTGTTGTTATTGTTGATAGTGTCACTCTTCCGAGGGATGCTCTGCTTCGGGGTCGAGAGGTCGATTTCTTCGTCGCAGCTCTCCAATTGCAAAAGGCTTTAGCAAGAGAGAGGTGAAATAAACAGCAGTCGTGATGTTAATAACATCTGGAAGTCATGACTTAGTTTTCAGAAAAACCTTGAATGTAACAAATCTAAGAGGGGATGTAAACGTTGTCTAATATTCTCTATGTACTCAACACGGTGTCAAAAGAGCTAATGTCAGCTGGATAATGTAAAACAGAAAACTCCCCTTCTAGATTCTGATTTTAGTACAGTAGTCACTTTCCGGCTCTACACAAAATATACTGTGCAGAGAATCAATTGACATTGGGATGAATAGGAATAAAAGTTGGAAAATCCTTCTTCACAAATTATCCCCCATGAATGAGGCATTCTTAATTTCATGATGACAAAAAGAACAGAAGAGGGTCTATATCAATACTGGAAAAAAAACTTACATCAAAACTCCTTTCTATTTTTTGTTCCTTTTCAGCTTGTTCACAGAATCAATGGATTGGCATATCAGGCTTCCACTAAAAGCAGTACTTGGATGTTCAAGCTTTTACAATAATTCACTATAAAATAGGCCTACTAGGTATGGAACTAACCTTGAATCCATACGTTCATAACTCATATATGCCTTTAAATATGACTCCAAGAAAATGGTATGAATTCTAGAATACACAAATTTGAGGGAATCAAACTGATTTGAAAAAATAATTTTAAAAACCTAACTAGTTTTTTTTTCTTTAGAAGGTCAGGGCCTGTCTTGTAATAATGTTTTTGCACAAACAATCATTAATTTATAAACTTGTATCTCTTTAGTAATCAATTTCAATTTGAACCAATCTCTCTTGTTTATAAGATGGGGCCCAGATCTACATGTACATCAGGTTATTTTTTTTAAATGTAGAATGAAACTCACCAGTTTGAAAACTTTTCATGCTCTGGATTGGTTGTGACAGTAACCCGTGCCGGAGCGTGCTGACTTGTGATTGGTTCGTCCTTTGTGGCATATAACTGGTGACTTCCACAATCGGTCACCGAAAGAGTGGCCATACTTTGCGGACTCGGCATTGAGGTAACGGTGGTACGCCCTCACGTTTCACCGGTAGAGCAGATCGATCGTCGGTGCAGATTTGGACAACGATGAACAAGTTTCAAATGGCGACAAGCAGGAGGTTGGTGTTTATCTTGAATTCTGCAAGATAAAAATAAAAAGGATGCATATATTAGCCCATTGAATACTCATCCAAATATGAAGTATTGATCACAGGTGATATATTTTATTCCAAGGCATAAGCATTAATAAAATTGTGTATGTCCTTCACTCTGTAGTATCCTACATTGTGAACCCTGGTCATCATCACTACCCATACACTGTCAATAACACATAACACCAAAGAACAGCAGTCTTTATTTACACAGTATTCCATTATAAATCCATGGATGATGTATGAGACAAGGCAGCATCAGAAAGAAATATATATCAGCGACAAAAATCCACTTCAGATCTTCATGTAAAGCATCTTTTAATGTAGGAATCATAAGATGATGTTGAGTCAAGCATTCAAGGCAGCATAATATAGCGCAGTATCCAATAAGTGCTGGGTATATATATCACATGATCTTTTCCTAGTAGAGAAATGCAAAGCAAGGCAGATGACTCAAGTCAAGATGAGGTTCATGCAGGATCACACTCTCACAAATCAAAATTAAATTATCCACACACAAAAGTAGATTTCAGTTGAAGAAATAGTGTTCAGATTGCATCTGATTCTGCAATGGATCATGTAAAAATAAAATACAAAAATTATTCTGAACAGAGAATTGACAACAAAAAATATTTAAAAAAATTAAAAAGGATACTAAAATGTTTAACAATGAAGAGCATAAAAGTGCACATAGATATAATTACTTGATTGAATTCAATTGATATGCCCAAGAGGTAAGCTGTATGTATCCTTCCAATTAGAAAATAGTGAAAAGGATTCATTAGTATGCAGCTCTCATATTATATTGCTGCCATGGCTCGCTGGGTCCATGAATAATAGTATACACTCCTGCACTCATAGTGCACCCAGAAAATGCATCCCTCACACATCCAGTGTAAGCCCCCCACGCATCCATTCATACACTACACTGGCCACTGCATAAATTAGCCCTACTCCTAAACTATACACACACACAGATAGGCGCTGACAGAGATGCTTACTACTATACAGATCTCAACGACGCTCCGGGCTCACATAGCGGGCGCGAACACACTCATAACGCAGCCGTACAGCACAGAATCGTAGCGCAGAATGCTGCGGCGATGCTGATAACCGATAGTATGGTCCACCGTTTCAGCAGCAGTGCTCCAATGTATTGTAGGCACATGACGTAATGGCATTGAAATAGCAACCTCTGTATGCAGGCATTACGATAGCTACTAGATGCAGAACTGTGTGTGTGTTCACCTAGAAGCGTAATTGTGTGTGTGCCAAGTATATTGCTTATTTGCAACCCATACACAAGCATTATCCACGGTGTTGTGCTTTATGAAATTTGATATGGGGGATGGGGACTCGGTAGCATCAGAGCTTAATTACGATGCCCGACTCTTTTCATCAGAGAGAGAACGAGAGAGAAATTGCAAACAAGGATCATATTAAAGCTGAGTGGATAAATGCAAGTGCAATTCACCCCGATATTGTCCTACAGATTTCCCTAATCAGAATTACATTGACGATGCTTTCATCCTGATGTGATGAAAATAAACTCAAAACAAAGTGGTAATTACCCTTTCTACCTCCCTTAGGCATTATTTTCTCAATTTTTCTTTGAAGCATTTTCTTTGTCTTAAGGAGCACAAATTATATATCTTGAATTTCAGAATCCCACATTATTTTTTCTTATGAATATTTATTAACCTTAATCTACAGATATTCATAAGTTTTTGACTTCTGACAAACTCAGTCTGGAGGTTCTAAATAAGTGAATTCAATAAAAAAAAAAATATATATATACATATATATACATAACATGTACAAAATATTGTGATCCTGACTATAATATAAGTTATTTTCTCTTAACATAGTGATCATATAAAAATATATACATCTACCAAAATGATGCACATCTATATTATGCAGGGCTCCATGAGAATAAAAAGGATAATTACTGTGTCTTTACAAAGACATGTTTTATGTCCTCCCAATGTCATAAATAACACCCTACACCTTTCATTAATGCAGCTCGGAAATTGCTATCATTCTAGCAAATATGAATCATTCAATTCTCTTTCACACGTGCATACAATACAACAGCTACATGTACATGAATGTTCACATTGTAAGTCACGTGCTACATTGAATAAGGGATGACCTTTGGACAAATTGATTTTAAAAGTACATGACAATTACTCACGCAGATACACATCTACTTGAATTTTGCTCATACCGGTACATGTCTTATGTAATTAAAAAACACATGACGATCACATTCCGTAAGTAGCTTAACCACACATTTGGATTCTAATTAGTGGCAAAAAAAGAACATAATATGGCCAGTGAATTATGTTTTCAAGATCCTGATAATGTCCATAACAATAATAATCTGGGTTTATATATATAGCGCTACATCTGCAATGTTTCTAAGAGCTTTAAAAAATGATTATAGAAATTTGTAATTCATTTTGTGTTCCCTTCTAGCCTGATTTCATTTAACTTTCCTATAATTGATAGCTTCATTTACTTACCCAGGGCAGAAATTTACAAAATGAACAGTGAAATATATATGATATGAAAAATATTACAATGATTATGTCCATTTGCCATATTGACAACTTGTGCATGTACATGAATATCTGCATTGTATATAATGAATATTGAAGTACCAAAGAGGTACATCAGACCTTGTCAACTCTGGAGTAAAATCCTCAATTTGGTGCTGATTAAATCAAGGCACTGTATACTTGACTCCAGCTGCTAGATTGTAACCCAAAATGGTTTGAGGGCTCGGATGCAAGTCTGCTTTTCCTGGACTGCGACAGGATAATTGTCCCCTTTCCCCGTCCCACCGTCGCGCAGCAAAGGATCACGTAAGCGAAGGCAAGGCGCAACCAAAGATTCATGAATTGAACATTAGGGGGTTTGCGCGACATAGCGGCACCAAGGCCTGGAGTATACGACCTTTGCGGAAGATAAGAGTGGAAGCTGGAGGGTTTTGTCTACTGCCGGCCGCCACTGCCGCTGCTCCGGAGAGTCGCTCAAGATGGAATCAGAGAGGATGCATGGAGAGCCACATGGATTGAAAAATGTGTTTCCTGCTGCAAGGATGGATAGTATGTGTATGCAGTATACAAAACACAAGAAGGCCTCATCAAACCAAACTGAGAGCATGGTTAGATATGATACAAATACATGTGCATAGCTATAGCCACTCTCAGAAGCTACCCAGAAAGAGGGATTATCTGAGAAGATGTTTACTTGTATCAAATGATATACTGTGCAATCATTCAAACAAACAAAGAGGTTTTATATTGTGTTGCTGACCTCATACCCTTTGCCTTAATGTCATATTCCGTCGACACAGACGATTAATCTGCTGTTATACTCTTTCATTCAGGGAAACTCATCCAGGAGACACATGACATTAATAGTGAGCAAGCGTTAGTCTCTGCTAATTGCACAACGGGCGAGAAGATCTCTGAGACAAGCATTGAAGAATATCTTGTCATTTCACCATATAATACCCTCAAAGGGGACTGTATGCCGAATGATACATGAATGCTCCACATCCCTTTCACCCTACTCCAAACTACATGTACATCAACTAAACTTAATTTCTTCTTCTTCTTCCTGCTCGGTTAAGTTATACTCCCCCACCCACCCTGAAGTTTGTGAAGTCAATGAATCTTGGTAAAGATTGGCTATGACATTTATGAGTATACCATGACGGGCTGATGGGTATCCCACAGGACTAGTAATGATATGCTACGTGATGTCATCATTTCTCAGAAGCTGACCCGAGCAGCGCAGCCACTCAACACAGTGCATTTATTTGCAATCATGAGTGCTGGATGACTTGTTTTCGACTTTGGCGATTGTTTGGAAAATCAATGATACGGCGAAGTATGATTTCATCAATGATGTTTAAACAATACTCAAAGTATCCTGAACAAAGGTTATAAAGGACAATGGGATAATACCTTTTAGGATCTACATGTAATACCATCCATATACACCTCACTAAGTATGCAAGTGCATAATCTTCATGAAAAAACAAATTAAATACAAAGTACATGTAGATTATGGAGATGACAGAGAGTAGCAATGCAGAAATCAAATCAAATGCAAAACTGAAAACATGATTAAAAGAAGGAAAACTTTTTTGTTAAAGTAATAATTATGAATAGGATGAATCAAAGACGAAGAAGAATTCCTCATTGCAAACATTTTCAAAGATGAGGAAAATATAACTACTTTGCATTAAAGAAAAAGCAACATATTAACTTTCAATAATGGATAATTTAACTCCCTCTCTGATCTTAATCATTAATCTGATTCTGAACTCACCTTCAAATTTCTAGAGCCAGACAAAGGTTTGTACTTGTACATCTACCAGAAGCAGCAAAACTGACAACCCTAAGCTAGAGCATCACTCAGAAACATTTCGCTCTCAAGAATTTACAAGGGTGCAAAGAACGGCACAACCACAGACCATGTGATCTGGAGAGCCTATCCAACTATTCATGGCTATAAAACTATATCAAGGCAATCCACCAATCAGAAAACTCTACCTAGTCATTTGCATAAATCAATACTGCTGGAACTATTATATTGATGACCCCCAGGACCCAGTATTTATAGAAGTCATGTGGATTAAACTTGTTTGTGTCAAACCTTTGTTGCAATACCACAAGATAGACGAGATAGACCACTAAAGTGTTTTGTTTACTTGTTATTAACTGCATTTGGCCCATGATTAGTGACAGTAACTACACAAAGTTTCAAAAAACATACACATTCAAATCAGACACCTCCTTCCTAAAATGATGTCACTTAAATATATATTTATATACCGGTACTGGTAATGATGAAATACATTCACATCAACTTACAGAACAATTTTACATAACTTTAAATGGCTTGTAATCAACTGTCTTTGCTGTGAAAAGTTTGGCTGCCTCGACTTTGTCAATTCCAAAGCATGATACAACATACAGTACAGGAAGGTAAAAACTCGCTGTTCTAAAATATATAAAGATACTGTATACTGATTTATAATCTTTCTCTCGAAAAGGGTACACATTTTGACAAAAACATGTCTTTAAATGTAAACATGTTGTTCATCAAATTGATGACAACCAAAAGAAGCATATTTATAGCTCACACACTTGTTGGCATAGAGGCATAAACAAACACAGTGGACCCAGACAAGACCACCCTATCTTTCTTTGTGAATTGTTACTTGATGATGTAATGAAAATAAGGGGCATCCCCTTACCTCATTGAAGTATTGACCAATGGGATTGCTCCATTGAGAAAGGGGTGGAGACTGGACATGACTGAGGGGCATGTGCCAGGTCTGCACCCAATCCCTTTGACCAATCACAAGTCAACACTGTTATATCTTTTCTTTCTCTCTCTCTCTCCCTCCCTCTCTCTCTCTCTTTCTCTCTCTCTCTCTCTCTCTCTCTCTCTCTCCTTTCGATATGTGACTAATAAGTATATCTCTTTTGTTTAATATCATTCTCATTCAAAGCATTGATCTCAGATCCAATGCCCCCCCCCCCCCCCCCCCCCCCCCAATGGATGATTGAACGGTGTTCCGGTACCAGTGGCAGGCCTACTCCTTCGATGGAAGTAAATACAAAAATGAACAAAGGGTCCAGAATCTTTCCGGAGTTTTTGTATAGAACAATACAAAACCACAGACCTGTCTTGGCTTGCATTATAAATGTAAGGCTTTTCAGTTCAACACTTTAATGATTTACAAGGCTTTTCTATAGTTGCATGCTAAGAATAATTTATGAAATTTGTATTCCATCTACAGGGATACCAAATAATGGGCGTAAATGCACTTTCCCCGTACTCTTTTACCCCTGCAATTATGTTAGTTCTGCAAAATAAAAAAAAGGTAAGTTCATTTACAGTTTACTAAAAAACATGTGAGGTGCAAATGTGTAACTGTGTAAAGATCAACAGATTAATCATATGTGTACTGAAAATGTTCAAAGTCCTTCCAACACTTAACCCAATAATAACAGGTGGCAAAAGTCTGTATTGACTTTATAGTATTGTTCACTAACTAGAAATGGGGAACACCCTAAATTATGTGGTTACAACCGGTGACTCATGCGCCTGGAATTCTCTGGGACTTTGATAGAGGGAAGTTGTTTGAATAGCCAGCAATAAAGAAATCATACAGGCGTGACCTCACTGGTATAGGTTTGAACTTCAACTTCAAAGCTATTGTTAAGGCATCTGTCATGACTCAAGGCCATGTCAACAACTACTTGCTGCCTACTTCCTGTAATCTTTACCATCACAAAACAATGATTGCAGAGAGAGAATTGAAAGGGTCATGATAGAATAAGTGAAAAATGGTATACAAGTGATGGAGAAGTAAAAATTAAAAAAAGAGAAAACTAAGAAGCCTGTTGAGCGTGCAGAAGATATTAACAGAAAATTGTCATTGAATGGCCACTTCTTTAGTTTTGATAAAGGTGTCTATTTCATTCGTAAGGACTTATAAGAACATATCCGATAATACTGAAGAGTTAAAATAAGAAATTTAAGATCCCTTGGGGGAAAAAAGAAAACAATGATACAAAGTTCATAGAGAAAACCAAAGAGTTGCCAGTCATGAAATGCTCATCAAAACTTGAAGAGAAAACAATAACTTTCTTATCCTTTGTCAGATTTGTATCTGACTTTCACAGACCACTTTCTCTGATATATCAATATATTTTGTTATCAATCAACTTGATATCAGGGTGGACTTTGCTCGCTTGCACATTCCACACCTCTTGTATATAGCTTTGTAACCTAAGAATTAAACGTTGATAAATGTCTGCAAGGGTTACTAATTATCTATATAATAAATCCACACCCATAATATCAACATCAATTCTAAACACTGGCATGCTGCCAAGTTGGGTCAAGTACTTTGATGCGCCCGCTAATGGTTACTGTGTAATTGCTGTAATAATAAAGGAGACAGTTTGAGCAAGCTAAATTCAGTAAATTGGAATACTTGTTTTGACATTTTTCAAAGATGCAGACGTTATAATCTTGACGACTGCTTCATCTCTTCAACTCTGTATTAAGAGTTAAGGAGGTAGATAAAATTGGAGATGCAATTCAAACAAAGAGATGGGACATGTGTACTGTAGACTCTAATCACAGCCGTTTGGCATACTCATTTTTCTTTTGAGGACATTGTACAAGCACAACATACATGTATATGTACACTGCTCCAGTGCGACTGCTCAGGCATCAATTTCTTAATTGTCATAGGTCAGGGGAAAAGTTAAGTTTTTCATTTATATTTCGTTCACCTGAAAATTTCCATGAGAATTTCATGCGATCCATGCATGAAAAAGTATTCACAATCTCAAATTTGTGCTAAAATAGCATACAATGTCAATACTGTAAACAGTATTACCTTTAGGATTACATTACATTTGAATGCTCAGTGTTTATACTTGTCCTATTCATATTTCAATTAAAACCTATAAAAACCAGCTGTATTAAAAGCCTAGCAGATTGCTACTAGATCTGACCTTGGCACCTTGTGCCCCCAGTGACGTGCGATAATCAATTTCTCTACCGACAGCATAACCGTCTAATAACCTACCGCATAATGGGTAAGTTTTTCCAATTAATACTTAACTGTGTGCGGCATGCCTTTGTCTGTGTTTCTTGGATCACACACTTTTTATAATAGAATGTAAGCCGCTCTCCTCTTGTGCAACCTGTGTTTTGATGACTTTTTTTCTCAATTGCACATCTGTTGTATACCTAGACTAAAACAAATATAAACATAATTTTAACTGTTGTATCATACAGTTGTATCATACCTTGGAGATAGCCATCAAGCAAACAATTTTTTGGTATATCTTACATACCGGTACATGTAGCCATGATTAATATAAACAATAACAGTTGATAATTTTTTACTTTTTATTTCTTTTTTAAATTTTTAAATCTCATACATATTGATATTCTATTTCTTGACACCATCTTTTGGAACTTATTTAGTTGTCTCTTTGCAATGAAACAGCCAAACTGCAGGGGCAAAACAAATGTATTACTCAAATACTCTCCATGTACATGTACATTCCTTGTATGTTTTTCACTTTAAGAGTAGATGTCCAAAGCATTACAATGATCATAATTTTTGAGATTTCCCCTTATATTTTCACCTTATATGTTATTACCACTTCTTCTTTTTTTGAAGAAAAAAAAATCTATTACCATGCATAATTAAGTACATGTATGAGCACATTGAGCACATTGACTCTATCTGAAGCAAGCACGCATGATCTACAGTGTAGGTCAGCTAAGCTTTGTCCTTTGCAATTTCATATTTATAGCAGAAGAAAATATAAGATGGCAATGATGTATTAGCCAATCGTTTTCTGAACAAAGATGGGATGAAAAACAAGCACAGAAGTGGGCAGCATCATGAATCAAAAGGTCCTTGCCTGGCAATATTGTATGGATTCGAATCAAATGGAACCCGCTCCCTTAAATGTCATAGTTCAATTTCAATTACCGGAGCCATATGGAAGATCTGGTAAATGCTTGTACGCCCAGCAGAACGACATGAACAGATAAAATATCCATTAATTCTATTTTGAAGTGAGTGGAGTAACAACCCCTTTCTCCTGTACATTCTCGTTGGGATTTTCTGATATTGCTCTTACAATTGCTGTCGTGGAGACAAGAACAAAAGATGTTTACGCCACAAGCTAAAATGCCAAGGTACTAGGTAGTTTATCTCCAGTATTTCTTGATGTCAACATGAAAAGGATATTCTTCAATAATATTCTTACATTAGACTACACTACAGTTTTGATGCTATAGACATACTCGCAGATATATTTTGCACAAAATAATGTAAGAATCTCATTATTTTGTTACCCTTATCAAAATTAATATCCAACACATAAACAGGAACTAGATATTTGTTTCAACTTCTCTAGATATGAATTTTCAAATGGATACAAGCTCAGTTACTCAAGATATTCTTTTGTTATACAATGTAACTCTAGTTTGACTCAGCTCATGAATATAGACAGCAGAGAATTGTAAACAAGAGCCTGTTTACGTATCATACCCAAAGATCGACCTACACTTGGTTGCAATATCATTTGCAGTTCCTGGAAGTGGCATGTCCTTCAATAATATCATTTCACAAAGAAACCCAAGCTGGCACAACCCAGTACCTAAAAAGACACCTGGATTTGATAACAATCAGGTCGGTATCAATCGATTGATTTGAAGCTTGCAAACACCATTGCCATAGTGATACAGCTTTGACCTGAAATTGTCAGCATTATTATTGTGCAATTGTAATCTGTGTAAAAAAAATACTATTCTTGTTGCTGGAGCTCTTTTGGGATTTTGTGTTTTAATTTAAGTGTGATTTACTCACAATTGTATTATTTGTACAATGTAGCAAGAAGTACATGTATACTTGATTTTTACAAAAAGTACCTGATTTCTCTTCTAAATTCCCCTATATTTCAAATAAAATAACAAACATATGTTTCTTTCAATTGAGTGTTTAAGTAAAAATATGTTATTTGGGGTTATGAATAATCATGTTACATGCACATTTATCTTACTGGTACCGCAGTAATGGATATTTTTATTTTTTAACAGTTATTTTGGGAATGCTAAATGTATTGCCAAACAGATTCAACAACTGTCTCTTTTCTCAGAAAGAATTTGTTGTTGTTGAATACTTCATGTTAAGTTTCATTAATACATCTATATCTACCTAAGATGCAATGTACATGTACACAGCAAATATGATTTTGTCAGGATTGCAACCAAATCATTTTCTCCCCCCCCCCCCCATCACCCTCCCTCTCTTTCCCTCTCTTTCTCTCTCTCTCTCTTCCTCTCCCTCTCTCTCGTTTTTCCTCTCCCTCTCTCTCTCTACATGTAAGTGTCTCACAACCTCATACCTACATGTACAATGTACATGTACAGCTCCTTTCCTCCTCTTAAAACCACTTATTATTCGCCAAATTCTACATTACATTTCCCGCTCTCCTCTCTCTTTCACCCTCTCTCTCTCCTTCCATCTCACTCTTTCGCTCTCTCTTCAACCTCTCTCTTTCCTCTCTCCATATACAATACATATATTTATTGTAAATGAAATAAAAGATAGAGAAGTTGAGCTATGAACTGCTTGATCCCTCAAGGGGAAGGCCAATCTACAAACCACCCAAGGAGCCCCAACCTCAAACTGTTCAATAATATTGATTCTTTCTTATTTTCAACCCTCAATAAAGGGGGCAAGAAAATGGCAAGTGGTCTTCGAGAAGCCGACCACACAAAAAACCACCGCAGGTCACGACCTACTCGCATTGGAATAGAGCAAAGAAAAGAGATTAATGGTACATTATAAAGACCACCATCATGGTGATTGTAACAAGTGGTCTGACAAGCATCGCCTCTTAGAGCAAAACATTTAAAGTTGAGCACTTGAAAAATCATGATTACTGTAAATAATGAATACTAAAATCTTGTTTTCATCTTTTTAATCAGCTTCTAATCTGATGGAACATCTAAGAGCAAAGCAGAATTTGTTCACATGTGCATGTAACTGCAGTTCTATATTTTGTAGACAAAATAAACCATCCCTTTCATCAAAATATCACATAATAAGTCTCTAAAGCAGTCAGAAGATACAGAAAAACGACCATCAACAAACTAAATAAATCTTTCTGTCGCTGTATGCAACGATGTACTACATCTCTGTTCAATGCTATCTAATGTTAGACACTAATACAAAAAAAACACCCCTAAACCACACACGTTCGAATGTCAATACTAAATAAACACCACGGTCTCGGACGCAGTCTGAATAATGCAGGAACCACAATTTAGGTCACTGGTTTCACAGGCAATCTCACATGATTAGGGCTCTAAATTGCAGCCTACATAATACATGTGCACTACATCATGTACATGTATATGTATTCTTAACTATTAAAGCTACTGCTATCTCTGATCAACTCTTTAAGTCAAAGAAGAATTCTTCTGTAATCCTCCCAAAGACAATTTCTTTACAAACATAAAGCTTTATTCAACAAACCTACATTTTAATGAAAGAATGTGACTTCTTTTCTTTTCTAAGTACACAGTTCATTTTTGTATCATTATAATAACCAATAACGAAATTAAACAAAATTGATAATAAAAGTAGACCAATTTGTGCAATTTTTACAATTTGCTGTGTTTTACCTGTACATTCCCTACACAGAAAGACACCACACTTGCCTTCTAGAAATTAGGCCAGGGAATTTGAAGAAGAAAAAAAAATTTAAATAAAACATGTAGGACTAGATTTATTCTGTCTTGAAACTAGAGACAACATGCCAAAGCAAATCAGTTTGAATATCAAGCAGATCTTTTCTCTCTTTCTTTTTTTTTTTTTGGGGGGGGGGGCTAATTTGTAATCGGCACCAAACTAGGCATGTTGCTTATTACCCCAAATTTTCATCTGAAATAAACAACTGTATGCATTTTTCAGGAAAACTACTTGAATATGGAGGGAAGAAAACAAAATTGTACATCCCGCTTCCGTCCATGCCTTTGCTGCATACGATCGCATGTAAAAAAACAATCTAATCCTGTGTCCCTCTCCTCTTTACCTTCTCCCCAATCCCATCCATCCCCTCTTCCCCACACCTAATCCAACCAGGATGCTTATGAATGCATGCATGTTGTGGAGTGTGTGCTTCCATCATTAATCCAATTCACATGAGAGGGCGGACTGGGAAGGCAGGCTTGCATCCTCGGGGCCTTGCATTGCAGGAAAGTAGATTTAGAGTGCTTATCTAGCTACCCAGCATTATAATTCAATCACCTCGTGAATGGATAACAAACTGGATTAACGAAGCCTGCGTAGTGGCAATACACACAGATATGAAACTAATTATGCTACATCATACCTTGCCGCTCACCCGACTAATAAGCTTTCAAGGGACCCCCCCCCCCCCCTTCCCTCTCCCTCTCTCTCTTTCTTTCTTTTCTCTCTTGCTCTCTCTCTCACTCCTTCTCTGTCTCTCTCTCTCTCTCTCTGTCTGTCTCTCTGTCTGTCTCTCTCTCTCTCTCTCTCTGTCTCTCTCTGTCTGTCTCTCTCTTTCTCTTTCATTCTTTATCAAATACCTTTAGTAGAAGCACATGATTAAGAGAATAAAGGCTAAACTACATTTTACATTATTTGAAGTGAGAAACTTTGTAGATCACATGTCAAATGCTATCCACTCAATATAGGTCTACTGATAACATTTTGCTGAAACAGTCAATTCAAACTTTCTCACACAACCCTTTGACAAAATGTTTTTTAAAAAGCAATCAGAAAGTACACATTGTTGACTACAAAGCACTGGTATCTTTAAACTAATTGGGCTTTCATGTGTCAACTCGAAAAATCTACAGAGCTATAAAGAATGAGCATTTGTCAAGAAAACAGAAGGGGGTCTATTCATTAATCATCTCGTTAAGCACCATAAAAAACTGTAGTAAACAAACAAAACAAATTTATGGTCCCCAATTATCATCCTGACTCACTCCAGATCTGACCCAGCTTTCCATTTATGGACAGTACCATAAAATCATATTGCAGTAGAAAGAGAAAGACAATCATTTTAATCACAGAAGCTAAAGAGGCCATCAATGCCTAATTGCATCGGAATTCAAAGGCAGTATTGCTGAATGTTTATTCCTAATTTGAGAAGACTTTGTTAAGGGGATACAGATATGAAATTACATTTATCAAACTGGATGATTCACCCGATCTCCGTCTTTGGCCGCTGTTTTCCTGAAATGTCACGGGAGTGATGAGCTGTGCACATGCTGAGCAAATTCGCATATTAAGTCTACGGGATGTCACATCGACTCTCTATCCCTCCCTTTGTAATGAACATGGATAGAATCAAATTAAGCTATTAAGGCTCAATATACAGAGAGTACTTGGTGAGTCAGAGAGAAAAATGGGTCGTGAAACGTTCACATCTTAAGAAGATGAATAGAGCCCTGGATGGGATTAGCAATACACATGTACACATGTATGCTGGTACCCAAACGGATTAGGGTCTGAAGTTGATGTATTTCTTGAGATTTTGTTCAGAGACAACAGTCTCATGGACTTTACAATTTGAAAGAGAAAACAAATTCAACTAAATCCGGACATGAGCAGACTGTGTAAACACGGATATCTCTATTCTCTTCTTAAAGTTTTTTTCTTCCTTTCTTTGAAGACTGCTCTTTTTGATGTATGATTTAATCTATTGTCACTTTCGTTGCATGTGCCTTCACTTAAGAATTTGTTTGTTTTGATATTCAATCAGTTTCTGCTCATGAATTAGGTTGATTCTTTATTGGCTAGAATGGAACAGATGATCTGTTATTGTTTTATAAAAGTACTGAATTCAAGAATTGTATATTAACTTACACCTTGCTGCAGAAATGACAACATTACATACAGATTTTGATGCACACCTTTCTCAAGTTTTATGCAAATCTCTGATTTTCTCATCAATACAAAGTTACAAACAAACAACAAATCCAATGTCCTGTAAAAAAATACAAATTTGACACATGTATGGAATTCTCCAAGATGTTCTAAGATTGATCTCCATGCAAATGTATAAACTACACAGAACCATGCCCCAATACGCTTGTGCACAGCACACATGGTGTATTTAATGAAGCTTACAAATTTACACAGTCCTACATGAAGGAACAGGAAACCAAAATGTGACAACCTTAAGACTAATGATGGCAACTGGCTAATGTGCCTCATCCATCAAGTCTTGTAAAATGGAATGGCTTGCTGTTGCAAGAACCTGTCATGAAGATCTATTCACACTTCAAAATCAGTCATGTCCATGTACACCTGTGAATCAAACATTAAATTGGAAATCATCTTCATTTTGTACAATTGCACAAATCGGAAGAGCAGGAATATTTAACCGGTAAGGACTATTTATATGTACTTCATACAGTCGTGTTTATTGTCGGATACAAATTCTCAATTTTCTTTAATATCAAACAAAAATATGTCCACTTTACTTATTTCCCAGTAACATGTGCAAGGATTTATTGTCTGATTATCTTACAAAAAATTGATATACAGTCTGTAATTGTATGTACACTGTACATGTACAGGCAATACATTTGTATTATTATATTTAGATGTACTGGCATGTTGCTTCTCTGTGAGGTTCCATAATAAACAGTTTAAAATGTACTGGTGTTGTGGTCTAGTGAACAAGTCGTTGGACTGTGGATCACAGGGTCCGGGATTCGAGTCCTACCACAGCACTAATGTCCTTTGGCAAGATATTAATCTACATTTGCCACTCTCCACCCAGGTGTTAAATGGGTACAAGTGGGGAGGAATTCCTTGAATGCTGTAATCGGCTGCCAAGCAAAGCCAGGGTAATTGTTGGACACTATATAAATATCCAATATTATTATTATTATGGATGATAGATCACCAATGCTTGCCTAATAATCATGAACGATTTGCAAGTACATGTGTGTGCAACTTTCAAACTTGTATATTATGAACCTGTTGTATACCAGCTGCCAAGTGGTCAAAAAGAAACAATGAATGTGTCCAAACTATGATCAAATGTTGATCGTGATAGACAGACTTGTATGCCTCGCAGAGGACTTTGCTAGTGTGAAGAGGTCTTGTATGCTGGTAGGTAATAACCCACTGCTCCGTAACCATACCGGTATCTGTTTTTCATGACCCACTTCTCAAATACCCTGTAATTAAGACCAACATCCGGAAGGGGAGAACTTCCGCTCATCACTTTGGCCTCTTCGTGTGATGATTATGTACACAGGGGGTAATACCTGTACAGGTGATTCATATGGAGGTTTACATGTACATACATGTATAACAAGAAGAAGACACTTCACATAAGAAATGAAATAAAAATAGCAATTGTTTTCAAATTTTCAAATAGGCCTGTCAAATAAATTATCTATGAAGTTGAGAGAATTCCACTAACATCCCATGAAAATAAATTTACTTAATGCTGATGTTTTTACCAGTATCACTGTCACTATAAAAATAAAAAAATTCTCTTTGGTACATGTAGATTCATTCATTCTACAGTACTTTGTGAACAATATTTTTCACTCATCGAATAACAGTGTACAATAAGAAACTACATTGTACATTTTCACACACCGCATGATTTGTTCATGAGTGTAATTCAGTACCTCTATCACTTGTGACTGGTAAAATGTGTACGGTAACTAAATCTGACTATAAAGGCACACTTCATAAAGATGACAAGACAAGACACCTGGTATCCGCTTACCGGTAAGGTGATGAATTACGGAAGTGAAAGAAGAGTTGAATAAACCTCTCTGAGAATGACTAATCATCATCACTGTCATATCAATCAAGTAAACATGATCACAGCTATTGATGTACATAGCCGGGCTACAGTAGTAGACCCTACACCTACATGAACTCCGGATAAACATAAACACAGATTGACACTCTAGATGGACAAGCCATTACATCCGTCTTTGAGATAACATGACCCTGCTAGAGATACATGCAAACACATGCAATTCAAACTGTTTTCATAATGACATGAATAGTAGTCTGTACATGCACAACCTGAAAAATAAACATTAGGGAAGGTCATAATTCCTTATGCTTTCCTGATTCTGAATAGTTTGCCAACAGGAAAGGTGATCTTTGAATAATTTGTAAATATTTATTAGAGTTTTTAAATTTTTTTATTTTTATGGAATTATTTTTGTAGAAAATTTAGCTATAGTTTTGTAGAGGTTTTCTGATAAATCTTTACTAAATTCAAAAAGCAGCCCATTTCCATGTACATGTACATGCATGTATGTAGTACAGGTCAATCATCTAAGCTCCAATATTACAAAAATAACCGTTGGATTAGGTCTCAAAAGACATAATATTCACTAATAAACAAGTTATCCGTATTCATATA